>OZ012708.1:12359436-12544316 GCA_963942595.1 Cylloceria caligata
CTCTCGAACCGCTCCCCTATGACCAACAACGTCCCGACGACGACTAGCCGAACCCCTGGTCTACGATTGAGGGTAAAGCTGCGCTGAATCATAGATCCATAAATGACAATCGATAACCAGGTCTACGCAGTAGATCCCATGTTTTGAAAGTTTGCCTTTTGACCTGGAGCGCTGAAAAATTCCATCTTTACAAGATTAATTTTCCCGGGAGACGGTCGGTAGAGCCGCATCTTCACCTTGTTCCGATCTCTGTCGGTAAAATCGCTCTCCTCTCCTCTTAAGAATTTCAAAAAATAAAAGAAAAATGTGAAAAGTTACATTTACTGTAGCGAAACTAAAACAGAAGAACTTTAACGTAATCGAAATTTAAAAAACATAAATGCGACGTTACGTCAGGACGTAACATGAGTGAGATAGCCGGTGAGCGAAGCCGAAGTCAAGCGAGAGAGACAACCTCTCGCTTAACGCGGCATGCCTGCGAGGCACAGCCTCGGCTCTGCGAGGCCCTGCTTCGGCTATTTCCGGCATAGCCGAGCGCAGCGTGCTACACAGCAGCAACAGGTCGACGCACAGCGAATATCGATCGCCGTGCGCTAGCTGATTTTTCAACAGATAAGCACTTTTTTAAAACTATTTTTAAAGAAAGAAAGGAAAAGTGAGTGCCTGAACGGTGACTTCATTTACATCGAACTCGGTACTCGGAAGTTTTTGAAGTCACTGATTAAGAATCTGAATTTGGAATTCAAAATCCATTTAAGTTAAGTGACTTTTTGTATTTCCGTCCGTCACATTGAAATTCTGAATTTTTAGTTCACATTCGTAATCAGCGACCTCAATAACCTAACAAGTATAAAATTTCAATATAATCAATGTAATAATCGAGTATTAATTTTCACTAAGAAAACTAAGTTTTCGTGTATGACATATCGCTTTTTCCAGTCAATTATAAATACGATAACAAATTTATCCTTCGCGGATTGGAATGAAAAATTTTTCTATCAGTGTCAGAACATCGGTATTAACAGTGTCGAACACACCCTGATCACTTTTATTTTTAAATGTTTAATCGACAATTATTACAGATGAATACGTCAACCAATGTTTCATCTTTTTCGAATATTGATAGCTGTGCTGGTGGAACGGATATAAGTCACTTTTTGTCTCGGTTTCGATGCGGTGTTCCAATTCAAAGGGGTTGAAGCATTTTGTATAACTCTTTTTCGCTATTTTTATTCATTAAGTCAACCAATTCTCTCGTAAAACAGTTTTAAGTTTTATTATCTCGGCGTATATTTCTAAACAAATCGCTTGATATATTACACTCTATAATGTATTATTTTCTTCGCAACAATATTTTGTACTTCTTTTGTATTTTTCTCTCCTTTTCGTCGTGTATGTCTACTTATCCTACAAGCCGTGCGCGAAGAATGTTATCATAATAGATCCTAAGAAGAATTGTATTTTTAAATAAAGCATGTATGAAAACCAACAGTTAGATTATATTTAATATATCGGTATGTGTATCGAAACTTTCATAATTTTGTATATTAATTTTGCTAACATTTTTAGCAGTGCTAAAAGTAGACATTAACTAACCTCAAAGCTTTTAAAAACTACAAAGACGTCAATTGAAGAGTCATGTAGACGCAAAGACATCTTTAAAATTATTTCAATTGATACTGAATCCGATAAGGAATCTACCTCACAGCACAGTTGTTCAAAAGTATGGGTCCAAAAGATGGTGTTATTATTATATATTACTATTGTGCATATAGAAGAATATTGCCGAGTAATGGAACTGATGGCCTGAGCTGTAGATGTACTCCAAGGAGAAAATGACGTGTATCATGTAGTTCTGATGCCAACTGTAATCACCCGAAAACATAAACTCAAAACATTGTCTAACTATAATATCAAATATAGAAAAGTGCTTGCTAGTGCTTGCTTTAGTGGCCTAACAAGACGTTTTCAGGATGTTCCGTAATTTGATATTAACGCGACTCAAGCCATCGTAGCAGCGTTATCTTAACCAGTGTTTAAGTTGAGATGGTTTTCTGAAGCCAATGTCTGTTAACGATTCGGTATATTCCAAGGAAAACTGTAATCCCGATACCATCCAGGAAAATAATCCGGGCATAATACCTTTGTTTCTTGTGGTTAAGGCAGAGAATTCTCAAAACATCGATACTGATAGCAAATGCAATTGTAGCGTTAACTATGAGCCCGTTGAAGATGCTATCCAAGTGCAATTGTTCTCCTATTTGAGTTATAAATGAACGAGGCTTTCCCTGCTAAACGACTAGCTCGTTGTAAAAAAAAAATGTTCTTAAAATATAATACCCCACTTACTTCCTCGGCACCGGACGACAGGTTATTTTCATTTGCGAGTATTACGAACTCGCCGAGACGACATGCTCTACCGAACACCAATTTTGAGAGAATTCTACTGCTGAAAAGTTTTTTGAAGTTCGGTACAGCTATCGAAAAAGTGCATTGAAAAGAGTAATTTCTTGTCATTCCAATTCCATAACTTATTATCAAAATTCTATAGGAGATTGAATTAAAGCTTTGTATTTATTTTTTAAATTACTTTTATCATATTCGTTTTATGGAATCAACGACTTTTTTCATGTATACATGAATCACCCATTGACTCACTAATAAATGATTAGATAGATAAGTTCAGGTTATGTAGCCAAATAAAAATTTCTTATATCTTGCTATACAACGCTTTAGCTGTTTCTGCTACACCTTTTCCCTCCGCAAAATACCTTACATTGAATTTTGCAAGGTACTTTAAAAAGTTCTTGGTTATAATACTTATATATGTACTTACAGTACCAAAAGTACTTTATACTTTGGATACGTACAGTACTTTGTACTTTCGTGTACTTTGCCCAGCTCTGGAATCCTATTTGCTCTTTCCCTAAAGTGTTTGACATCCTTGAAAAATGGAATTACAGTTTTTGTTATCCGCGATTTGTCGCATCATCTTAAGGCGATGTAATACACCGATGGCGTAGCTCTGATGGTACCAGATTGGTACCAAATTTGTCTAAGACGGTTGTTATTTCAGGGAAAAAGAACTAACTTCGACTACGCTTATTACTTGCGCAGGATTATATGTCTTGATATAATGTAGGATGATGAGCTGGAACAATAATGCGCGCATGGGCCCTTACTATGTGCGAAAATTATCGAATCTATTTTGGCGTAAAGCGCCAATAATCTGTTCACATGCGTACGGTTTTCACTTGTTCGAAAAATTCATGGACGATAAGATAATCGCGGCTACTGATGTCGATCTATTAATCCCCTGATGGATTGCCGGGGAAATACTGTGAAAAAGTTCAGTCTAGTCACAAATCTGAAACTGGAAGATATTTGCTACAATGCCCATGGCTGTGGCCTTGGCTGTGGCTGTTGCTGTTGCTGTTGCTGATGCAATTATTTATTGTTAATTATGTCAATATCATTAATATTTTTTTACATATGTATTGAATTTTCATCATTGTACTATGCATATCTCGTTTTTATTAACCTTGCACCCAGTAGCGCAACATTGAACGTGTTATAACTTTGAGAATATTAATTTTAGATGAAAAAGTTTTCAATAAAAGTTGTGGGAAATTTATGGATTTAAAAGATAAGTTATTAGCATTTTATTGTTTAAACGATTATTAGGAGAGATACAGATCAAAAAGTGAATAAATAAATCTTAACAGTCGTATAAGTCGTAAACGGTAAGTGATATAAAAAACATTATCTAAAAAAAAAGATAGGAAATTCAATAATCTACAAGAAAGGTTATCACCATTTTTGGCCTAAGGTGCACGGTAACGGAGATATAGGCCGATACGGTTTTTCTCAAAATGGCGGCACTTGCGCCCGCTTAATTTGTAAGGATTTTGTTCATTTACATTCAGTACGTGATAATAAACCTAATTAAAAAAAAAAATAACTGTTGTATTTTAATGTTTCACAATATTACCTATTGACTGTACTATAAGGCAGCGGTTTCCAACCTTTTTGTTACTACGCCTCCCCAAAAAAAAAAAAATTTTCCGCGCCTCCCTTACCTTTTATTTTTTTAATAGATTAAATAATATAGACACGTTTTAAATAATAAAAACTTTATTACAAAAATAAACTGAAAACCACAATTAACAGAATAATAACAAGGTTTAGTTATAACATACACATACGTGTATATTTATTTTTATATATAAGTTTTTTTAAACAATTAAACCAACTACATCTATCGCATAAAAATTTAATGCGACGGTTGTTGTTGTTTATTAGCACAAAGCTTATCAAATCTTGGGGGCAATGTGGAGAGTGCCACTCGTATCTCTTTTTCGACTACTAACCTGGTGCGATATTTAGTTTTCATTGCAGCCAGTGCCGAAAAGCCCGTTTCGCATAAATACGACGTTACAAACGGTAGAAGCACTTGCATTGCTTTGCAATACAAAGATTCATACTCTCCTTTAAGATTCATCCAAAATTGAATTAAGGTTTCATTTTGAAACTTTTGTTTTAGTAGGCTATCGCATGATAATTCTATAAGTTTTTCCTTTTCAATGGTTGTCAGCTCAAATTTGTCGTTTTCATCGTCGATAAATGGATTCTGTACCCACAAAAACTTTGAAAAATCAAGGTCTTTAAAATAATTTGAAAAATGCAGCACTAGACCATCCAAGTGTTCAATAAAAAGATTCTTGCTTGTTTCAATATTGGCTGTGGCCCAGAAATCTTTTGACAGTGAAAACATGTCCAACTCATTCTTTTGTAAATTTGACTTCCATAACTTCAACTTTTTAATGAAAGCTTTTACTTTGTCTTTTTGAACAAGTGGATGCATTTGTGATCCCTGCATTGATTTATTCAAACTGCTCAATTTTCCAAAAAATTCAACTAAATAGGCAAGTTTAACAAGGAAATTATCGTTCATCCACAAATGTGCCTCTTCGTGGTGATTTTCTTCGAGAAAGGCTGTTATTTCTTCTTTGAGTTCAAATACCCTTTGAATCGCTTTTGCACGAGATAGCCAGCGAACTTCACAATAATACAGAAGTGAGGTATAATTAGCTTCCATATCTACACACAACTTTGCAAACAGCCTAGATCTCAAAGGACTGTTCTTAATGTAGTTTATAATTTTTATAATTTTTGTAAAAATGTTGTTAAGTTCCTCGCTCATATTTTTTGACACTAGAGCTGCTCTGTGAAGCATACAGTGCGTCCAGATAGCATGTGGTGCTTTTTTTTTAACTAATGCTTGAAGACCTGCTTTGTGTCCGGACATTGAGTGAGCTCCGTCAGTACACAGTCCAATACAATTACTCCACGTTATGTCGTTTTCTTAAAAAAAACTGTCCATTATATTAAAAATTTCAATGGATGTGGTCCTTCCAGGAATGGGTTTGCAAAATAATATATCTTCTAATATATTATTTTCCACAACATATCGAACATATGCAATTAAATGGGCATCTTTAGCTATATCAGTTGCCTCATCTACTTGTATGGCGAATTTCGAAGTACGCAGCCGAGAAACTAATTGATCGCAAATATCTTCAGATATATCATTGATTCTTCTTCCGACTGTATTATCAGCAAGCGGAATTTGTTGCAACTGTTTTGCATATGATTCGCCGAACATTATTCGAACCATATCAATAGCTGCTGGTAAAATTAGAGTTTCTCCTATTGTATGTGGTTTCTTACATTTTGCGATTCGGTAAGAGACATGGTACGAAGCCAATAATGCATTTGGTGATACAGAAAGAATATTTTTGAACGTTTGCTTTTGATTATTAAGCTCATCCAATTTTCTTTCAAAATATTCTATGGACTTATCAACGTATTCAGAATGTAGAGTTTCATGGTGCCGTTTTAATTTGACTGGTCTCATACTATCTGAAGCCAAAACTTTCGAACACAACAAACACATTGGTTTTTCCAAGCCATCTATAATGACACTAGTGAATCCTAATGATAAATAGGATGAACTGTATTGTCTTTTCTTGGGAGCTTTACTTCCTTGTACTTTTTTGATTTTATTCCCACTAGTATCAGCATCAGTATCTTCATTATTGTTGACTTTTCTCTTGTAACCACTCAAAAATTTATCCATTCGTCTAAAAAATATTTTATTGATATAAATTAAAATAAATGATAGTTTAAATAAAAAAAAATGAAGTTTAAAATATACTAACGATTATTTTCAGGAAGAAATCACGTCAAAAACAATTTAAAAAAACAATATCACACCCTGCCGACACGCTTCAGTTGACACGAGTGACATTTAAATTTGAGGTTATTGTTTTATGCAACTAGCGGTCGTTTTGTGTATTACCGAAACAGAGCGTTTGCAAACGCGCCATTTTTAAATTTCTCCGCTCCAGATAATTTTTTTAATAGGAATTAAATATATGTAAATGTAAAAAAATGAACATTCATGCACTGAATTTTCACTGTTACGTTAATATATCAAGTTTTATTCATTTGTAGATATTATGGTATAAAAAATAATTCATTAAAAAATGTTGGCGCCTCCCCTGGCAATAGTCCGCGCCTCCCCTGGGAGGCGCGCCTCCCAGGTTGGAAACCGCTGCTATAAGGTATAATATGCTGTACGCGCTGGTCTCGAAGTTGAGAATCAAGGGTTTCTGTAGAGAGCGAGGACTGTACACGCAGGTCGTATATACACGAGTGAGCGAATGAGGGAAAGCGGGCAGTGAGCAGAGCGAGTGCCCCGAGAGATTTGCAAGGAAATGACCTGCGGATGTTAATGGCAAATGATCGCTGAAACGAGGTAAGAGAGGAAGGGTTGTAACGGACCTCACTCTCGCATTGCGCTCGGAGCTCTGGATGTGGTGTAATCGCCCTCATCTATATGCATTCCGGGTGCTCCGGGTATGCCTGAATCAAGTGAAGACTGAGGATCTGGTGTTACTGATGCTGCAGTGGCCCCGTGGCAAACAGTTAGTTGCTGCTCTTGTGAAGGAATCGTCGGAACCGCGAGAGCAGAGGGTATCCAATCAGTAGTTCCGGCGTAGCATTTATATATCTCGTAACTTTTTAATAACGATTATGGGAATGAAAATAAAAGTGTTTATGTGATCATCATCGCGTACACGTAATCTCATTTCTCGTGATAAAATATTAATTAGTTAAATTATGATATTTGCTCAATTACATGCAACTGAACGGGTAATCTTTAGCAGCTCCTCCGCACTTGTGACTGCGAATGAGAGCATGTACCTCGGTCGAAACACATACCTCGATAATCAATTATTTTCTTACAACCCTAAGGAAATTGTTTGCATACAACGAGACGACTTCAATGAAAATTGTCCAAGTGCGCCATATGTGTTAACGCGAATCTTAACGACAACGACGTGTTTTCCGACGCAGTTACTACCACTGAACGTGCTAACTTCGCCCTAGCCATACAGCCAAAAGTATAACATGGCACCAGCGGCAACTCATGCTTACATCTCTCAGGGAAGAGAGAGAGAGTGGGGGGGGGCGCAGATTTCCGGAACCAACGAGGAGTTCAGACAGCCGTATATCCCCTATATCAGGCTTTTCAACTGCTTCCTTCTGACAGTTATTGCTATGCTTCGGAGATATACCCGATAAAATTATTACGAGCAGCTGCGCTCTGGCGCGCGTCCGTGTGAGCAATCGAGCAAACAGCCTACAGAGTTAAGAGACTGCATTCTTTTTAACCCCGTTTGTTTCGCACAGAACACAGCGGCCGGGGTGGTAAAAATTATTATGTTTAAGAACTCTATTTGGGTGATATGTAAGCACAACCTTTCGCCGCAGCAGCCGTGTTATATACGTTGCTGTTTCTGTCACCCTCAACATTTTTTTCTCTCCTTCGGGGCTAAGTGGCGGGGAACTAATGGTAAGCAAGAATCCTCCGTCGGACGGCGGCAGCGGCAGTAAGGGAAAATTAATGTGCTGGATGTAACGGTAAATGGAGTGTAAGAAATACAAGAGACGGGACTTGTGATAAATTAGACCGAGACTACCGAAAAAAGAGTTTCTCGTTCGTTCGCCCACCCGCCTCGGCAGCTCTTCGAGCATGACACGATTGAAGATCTGAGACTGCCGAGACCAGCGCGGGTGTCGCGATACACTCTTAACTCTATGCTGCTTAGTATGCCACGATGTATTCTTTCGTGAAAAATCTCTTGATGTATCAAAATACATTGAAATGTGTCAAAGTATATCGCAGTTTATATAAATGATTACTACAGCTTGCTGCATCGACGGAACAATCTAGTTTATAAATATAAAAATCGCAATTTTTGCAAATTTTGTCTTCTTGGTCATGTTTTCAATTACATATGACATAATATTTCAGTGATATGGCTCTGAAAAAATGAATTGTTTATTATTCGATTAGCAAGATAATTAATTGATAAACTAAAGCCAATGATAAGACGAAAAACAAATATTATAAATATATCGAGTCGTGGTAATTTTGTAACAGTAGGAATTGTATGATACGTAGCATACTATTGACGCATATCGATACATACATAAATGTGTATTTATCAGAATTGATCAATATGTAACGCATAATATCTATTAATATCAAAGTATAAGCTTTTATTTTCGAACCCCGTTATTTAAAACGCGTAGAAAATCTTCAGCACCATCAGAGAATCCAAGAGAGTTTAAAATAAATGTCTAAGAAATAGCAAAGTAATAACAATCAAGAGTCTCTCATTTCTCAGAATACTTTGTGTACGCTACGCTGTAAATGTGCGTATAATGACGTAATTAAGAAGAGAATTACTTTCGAGTGGATACATTAAATGTATATACGCCCGGTCGATTCGATGAAATAAGTGACGGTACTAGGTCGAGACCTAACGGTGTTATACTTAATCTTGATGAATCCATTCGATCAGCCGGCGTCCAGAAATGTTATAGCCGTTCTATCTAAAGCCGTGGGATGGATTAGCTCACTCCGTTACAGCTTCGTACCCACCCTTTGCGTTGACGCGTAACCCGTGAATTTAATCGTCACGGTATACAGTCGTAAAGACTTCTCTTCCCTCGAACGCTACTCGACGAGCCGCGCTCTCTTTAAACTATAAAGCACGCGTGACGATGATGCGATGATATATATACCGTGCTATACATATACCGTGTATATATAGTATAGTATATAGCACGGCTTATATATGTAAACGCATATACGGTATCTGTACCTATATATATTTATACCGTACTATTGGTTTTTAGCGTGACGCAGTTCATCTTTCCAGAAAAAATATTGTTGTACTCTCAACAAAAGGACGTCTGTCAATAGAATAGCGAATCGATTTACCGTGCGACAAATCCCATATAAAAAATGAGTTTGGCATGTACATTACTCTGTCACGGACTGCTTTTTTGAATGGAATGTATAAATTTGGGCTTTGTTACCAATGAAAGTCAGCGTGTCACGTTTGTAGCATGAAACGTTACGGCTATTCCGGTCGTACCGACCTCTGAAGGGAGAGTTAATCGTTTGATCATTAAAAGAAGAGGCGAAGTACAGGAGGAACGACAACGAGTCACGATGGTAATGAGAGAGAACGCCTATCGGCTTCATTTACATCCCCGTTCCCGGTCCGCGTTTCTGTTCCTTACCCTCCGTGTGGCTTCCTCGTTGAATAATTCGACTGCTCCATCGTTGGTCGTTAGTACTTTTTGGCTGGCGCTGCACTCCTGTGACCGCTTGCAGGATACTCTATACATTCCACACCGACATTAGCTCGAGTTGTTTTGTTTAATTGTTTTCTCTTAGATACGGCACCGTTGGTATAATACACCACCGTGTGCCATTTTATGCTTTTTATTTTTTTGTATCCTAGCACTGTCCAAGTACAGATTTGAACTTGTGCATCTTCAACGTTTATACCCAAGTTATGGGGTACCTCTTAGACTTAATTGCTAGCGAACTCTTTCGCGTGGTTTTTATTTGAGAAAAATTACCAGCAAGTGGTAGCTTTACTCTTATTGTAAGAAATAAATCCAAGAGACGTCTCATGAAAAGAGTATAACCGCCGAGTGAGACACCAATTATGATTTTAAATTTGAATTATGAAAAAAAAATGTTAACTTAGTACACTCTGATATACACTGTCTGTATTTACAGTTGCAAAATTTATGAAATTTTTTGTGTCTTGAGTAATTCTTTGCGCAAGTCCAGTGTATATCATGCCTATATTCAGGAGGAACATCGCGGCGAAAGATGAGTTTATATTTATTGCATCGAGAAAAATCAAATATAATAGAATCGTTGTGGTTTCGTTCCGAGAAGTTGAAAAGTTTTTGAAAAATCTCACGTGTGGGAAAACTAACAACGGGTATCAAATAATTTATGGCCCGCGGCCTGTGACTCTCTCAAATGCTGAGGGCATTAAGCCGTTATACAGCCGCCGAATACGACGAGAACGAGGCTGTGCCGAGGAGTGAGAAACGGCCGCGCACGTCGACGTTAAATTCGGGGATATTCTCCACATATGAGGCACTTTAAGTCATCCCACTTGAGATTTACAGTGCCGAGACTTTGTTTCAGCTGTTCTGCTTTCACCGTAAATCGTACCCCAAGGACTGGCGAAGGACCCGCGGCGCAGCGAGAGATCACGGGTTCCGATGATTCTGACGCGCTGTGCGAAAGCATACGCGTGAGATACTGCCAGCAGCTACTGGCCTTTTCTTCTTCTTTCGACGCTCCTCTTTCAGGCTCGTTTCTTCTCGTCTTCAATTTTTTCCGCGTCGTCGAGTGTAATGTAGCGTCAAGTCTATCGTTCAGCAGATACTACAATTTATATACTGCACACGCTTCTCTCAGAGATGTCCATAGCTCGAAGGAAATTGATGCCGGTGTAGAATTACGCGTGCTTTGTGAAATACGATGGTCATTGAACTCTGGACGTGCACCCGGGACGGTAATAAGCCGTCATAAAAAATTCGCGGCGTGCTCAAGAAAGAGATGAAAGAAAGCGCTTCAAGAACTTTTTCAAAAATGTTGCAAATTTATACTGTATTTATTTGCAAGTTTGCAATTTTATTTTAAGTAAAATTAGGGGACGTGACAATTGATTGGATCGAGAGGTCATTTGAAGCATGGGATATTAATGAGGACTTCATAGCTCACAATTGAGATAGATCTTGTAAATTTAAATTCCACTTTATTGACCAGAACAGTTTTTTTCACTTTTTTAAGTTTCAAATAATCTACTCTGATTACCGCAACCATTCATTCGGTTTATGTTTTGTACAAATATTGGATGCCAAAAATTTGCATAAACACAACAAGATTGGATGGAATTCCCATTCCCATTAGTATTCTCATTTTTGGGATATAGAGAATATTGATAGAATCAAACTTTTTAGATTTTAGGATTTTAGAATATTTACTAGACGACTTTTCTGAATATGAAATTATAGTTTTCAAAAATGTTCTATCGAAATGTAATTCGGACAGCTCCTGTTTTGCAAAAATGTCTAATAATGTTTTATAGAGTATCTTCACAGGTAGCGGATAAGAACATCTATTATTTTTAAATTTTCAAATTTTAATTTATTTTTTTTTAATTTAATTTATTCTTTCAGAATTTGCACGATATTTATCAACTTTACGTTGCAACTGATTTTTTCATGATCAGCAGTCAAGGAATATTTCTAACTTACAACTTAACTTGTTAGAGTCCTTTGCTTCGACTTTCGATGTAGTGGGACTCACTTACATAAAGGAAGGAAAGAGTGAACGTTCGCTGTGTTGTCTACATATATCATTTCAGCGATCACAGCGCCATTATAGTGGCATCTCAACCAACATTGCGGTGACGAATAGTCAATGCTGAGACCATCAACAACTTTTCGTTTTATTATACGAATATAATGACATGCCTGCGGTAAAGGTTTTCACCTTACTGATAGATAACTTAGTGCCGTCATCTGAGTTACGCAACCAGCATAAGGCGCCCCATTTTTCAGAGCTATGGCGGAGTACTCGATTCCCCCTCGTAGTATATGCTTATGAAGTTATGAATACAAAAATAGAATGTCTTTGCTCTCGCACAATGCAGTGGTAATCGTTGGTAAACAACAGCCGACTAAATGAGCCAACAACACAAGGAACCCCATTGGCGGTTTCGTACAGCACTACGTAGGTCTGTAGTATCCGTGGGGGCACAACCCGCCGTATTTTACATGCACGCCAGCGCGGAGTTTTACGCCCAATAAAAATCTGTACGCAGCAGAGGCGAGCCGCAACCTTGCACACCACATGTCCTCGACCATTCGGTTCTTCCTCCTCGTCTCATCGTAAAATCAACCTCGCACAATATGGAATGGAATATTTCGAACAATTTCGGAACGAAATCGAGCATCTCGACTTCCCATTTTTACACTTCGTCGATCAAACGATTCCAAGCCCTCCGACAATATCGTCAATTTAAAAGACTGACAGCCTCAGCCGCACAAACGTAAATCATTTTTATATACAAATACTGAAGCACTAGAAATGTATGAGAAGTATTGAGCTCCACAAACGTAACGAAATGTTTTCGAAGTTAACTATATTTTTTTCTGAAGATCCAGTAATTGTAAAGGAAAAATGACCTAAGTCACCATAAAGCCCCATATATCAAATACTTTTGAGTATTAATATTTGTTTTCAATGTTAACAGAACACGTGTAACTATATGGTTTTATAAGTATTGTCCGAGGCCAAACTTACCTTAGTGTGACAAAAGGTAAACACCGTTACGTGAGAATAGACATAAACTTAAGAATAGTTGGCTTTTTGCAAACTTTAGATTTGAAAACGATTCTCTCGTATGTGCTAATAGTTTCACGTTTATATGATTATTTCCAATGCATTGTTTTTACATCATAGTAGTATCAACGACAAATAGACGTCACATATACGTGTAGAAGTTATACGTCGCTTATATGCCGATCGATACGGTCATGAATTTTCACGGTCACATGATTATCTCGACTGACGTGATACTTTGATTTTAAATCGTCTTAACGCCAAACAAATGTCTCATAAACATCGGACATTAATTGATTATTGCAATTAATCGCTATGTAATTAATTATTATTCCCAATGACAATATAGATCATTGTTAAAATGTATGTAAAAGTTAATTTTTTTATTTTATAAGAACCCGAGATCTAGCTTAACGTACTTAACCAAATAAAGGGGAGGCGAATCATCCATGGGTGCGAAAGAGGTAGAACAGTATAGCAGTCACGGCGGAGTGAGAGAGAAGCAACACGTCTGTGTAAGTATGGAAGGTTCGCTTCATCTTAACTTCACGTAGTTAACGAAGACATCTTAATATACTTAACGAAATTAACTTCACGCATTTAAAGAGTTCAACTTGATCAACTTAATGACCTAAAGTTAACGTGTTTAACGATTTTAATGGGATCGAGTCACCTCAAAAGGATTTATTTTCACCCGATGATTGCTGGAATGGCACAGACACGACTCGAAAGTGCCGACTTTGAAACGATAATCTCATAAGCGATTTAAAGGCGACTTCAACAGTAATAATGAAACGATGGTCGCTCGACGAGATAAATTTAATTGCCGTACAAGCAATCGCTATTTTATATAAAGCCGACTCAGGGCGATAGTGCAATAATTGTTCTATAAATAAGGTTAAGGCGATACGAGCGTAACGTCACACGCGAGTCACAGTAATATGTAAATTTTGACCATAATCGACTAGTATGTATCCTATTCCGCATCTATGAATTATCGTGAAAATTCCGTTAGGATGAACTCAAGGTTCCAGCTTGACGTAAAAGCAAAATATACGGTTCGAGTATCGGGATGATATTCTGTCTGCTATTTTGGATTCCGTATTTTTGTTCTTCCAATTTGAAATTAGTAACTTAAATAAAAACGCCGAAGAAGCGAGTTTTGAGATAGTCAGTAATTTCTTGTATTTGGTTTTGTATTTTATATTTGGTATTTTACATTTAGGAATCAAGTCTGTCACTTTTGTTATGAAATGAAAGCAAAATAAATTCACTGTTTGATCTAGTGGTTAGCGTGTTCGTAGTAAGGTGGTTAGGTAGATCTTAGGTACAAATCCTGATAACATAAATTCCCGGAGAGGATAACGAAAAAAATGCCATTGGCGTGTTGGTTCGACGTAACTTTCTCGTAAGACTTGATACTGGAATGAAGTTACAAGTTATTTTGTGATATACCGACTTTCTGAAATGTACCAAATAGTTTTGAGTACAATAGCAGTCCTCTGCCGCCAGGTAACTAGAGAGTGGTGCTCTCGACGGTGACACGTTGTACTGCATTTACATGAATAGACCATAGACTTCGTAGGTATAGTCTAGACCTCGGCGGCGGTGCGTAGCAGCGCCGAATCTCTGCAAGTAATAACAGACAACTCTGTGGGTCTAGGTTAAAAAGAAAGATTAAACCGTGTGACTCTTGCCATAGACTAGATTCGCGTTGCTTTTCTGAAACAAGATTGTTTTTAAAAATTTTGCTATAGACGATTGAGACTTTAGTGCATCCGTGACACCGTTCCTTGAAATTGACAATCGAGCTTTCGTTTTATATACGATATCGCAAATACTGGCTTCCATAATCTATGCATAGGTTTCCATATTCTTTCCAGTCCGAAGATAGATAACTTACGTCGATGCAAACAGACGGTGAACTCTCCATCTCAGGTTGGAGTAAATAGATTGTTGATTGTTAACTCAAAAAAGAGTGTTTATGTTTTGTCCTTATACAAGCCATAATATATTATGTGCACATAACGTTGTCATGTATATCAAATCTTGTCTAGAGTATACAACTTCGGCGTCGATCACCACGGCCAATCACTATTCAGTAGTCAATCATTCGCTACGGATTCGCCTTAATTTGACTTCAAAAACTGCATTACCATTAACTTGAGTTCGCAGTCACTCAAGCGCGAAATCATTCTCTATCATCTACACAATTTTCTCCGTTGGCATTCTACACAAGCTGTTTCATCGATAAATTTATGGTTGAGAAAAGCTATCAATAACGAAGGGAACCGTGACATCGGATTATTCTTGGAACGTCGGAACTTGCCGAGCGTTTTGAAGTAGAAAGGGAGAAATCGGTTGCCTCAACGATGCAGGAGGATGACAGTGATCGAGCAAAAATCCTGCGATGCTGTCTTATTGTGAATAGCCTCACGAACATATCGTTACCTCGTCTATCGCGCGTTCTATGTCGGCATAGATGTCGTTGTGGAAATTGTATATGTAAAAGGGGAAGAAAGGGTCGGTGCGGAGGTTCGGTGCCCTAGCGAGAAGGAGGAATGAGACGGAACGAGATGATAGAGGCTTTCACGAACCAGACCGATCGTGCAAGGAAGTGATTGCGAATGATGGACGACCCGAAGCACACGGTGCGGTGGTCGCGCCACCGCGCATGCATGATAAAGTAGCTCTGCGACACGGAAGGATATCGCCGCGAAGCATACCCATCTATCGTTTGACTATAGAGCATTGTGTGTCCTGCCAGAATGTGTACGGTGCCTGCCGGTAAGATGTCGTCTTTCGTCTATAATCATCCAACTGCAATATAGGGTAATTCCGAGGGAGATGGTAAATCGCAATAACTTTTCCAAATATCGCCTGTAGTAGCACTGAAAGCTTCTCAAATAAATGTTTGTATGCTAGCGGTGAACATCACATGTGCAGAGCAGATCAGACATGCTTAGTACAAATTTATGTATCGAATTTACATTCGTACATAAATGGGACTGTTCGAATTTTTTCCAATTGACTTCTTAGATGTTGTTTATCATTTATAAACTTCATTATATTTATTTTTTAATTTCAACGATCGCCCTCGAGTTTTACTTTCTTAAGTTTTTGCTTCCTCATAGAGGAAGCCTTGTTTTCACGAAAAAAGTGTGTGATCTCTCTCATCTTCGGAAAGTCGCCGCTATCCGGCTAATACTGTCTACAAGAATGGTATAGGCGATAAGATTTACGGAATTATTAGGTACAAAACTAAGTTCCCACTGTTTTTCAAGAGATGGCTCCAGTAGTAAGTGCTGGTCGATTGGGACATAACCAAAACGTCAAGAACCAAGCTTAGACATATGGTAAACAAACCGCTTTGACACATTAGTGATTTTGTTTTTGCGTCATATACTTTTGGTTGTGTGAAAATGTCTGATTTTGTGCCAAATAATCGTCATTTGCGGGAAGTGTTGCTTTTCTTCTTTCATTCGAAGAAAACGGCGGCTGAAGCGCATCGAGAACTCTAAAAAGCTTACGGAGATGTTGCTCTAAGTGAAACAACATGCCGTGATTGGTTCCGTCGCTTCAAAGACGGTGATTTTGATGTTGACGACCGTTCGCGTGAAGGAAGGCCAAAAACCTTCGAAGACGCTGAATTGGAGGCATTGCTCGATGAGGATCCGTGCCAAACGCAAAAAGAGCTTGCTTCAGCATTAGGAGTTACCCGCCAAGCCATTTCCAACCGATTGCATGCGTTGGGAATAATTCAAAAACAAGGAACTTAGGTTCCTTATGATTTGAAGCCAAGAGACGTTGAGCGTCGTTTTTTCGCCTGTGAACAACTGCTCCAGCGGCAAAAAAAGAAGGGTTTTCTTCATCGCATCGTTACGGGTGATGAAAAATGGATTCATTACAGCAACCCAAAGAGAACAAAATCATGGGGACTGCCCGGTCAAGCTTCTACGTCGTCGGCTCGGCTGAATATTCACACTGCGAAGATTTTGCTGTGTATTTGGTGGGACCAGGGCGGTCTTATTTATTATGAGCTGTTGAAACCGAACGAAACCATCACTGGGGAACGGTATCGAGCTCAATTGATGCGATTGAGCCGAGCACTGCGCGAAAAGCGGCCACAATACGAGCAGAGGCACGAAAAAGTGATTCTACAGCATGACAACGCTCGACCTCACATTGCCAAACCCGTTAAAACCTACTTAGAAACGCTCAAATGGGAAGTCCTACCCCACCCGTCAAATTCCCCAGATATTGCGCCGTCCGATTATTACTTGTTCCGTTCGATGGCACATGGTCTGGCTAATCAGCAGTTCAGCTCATATGAAGACATCTCAAAATGGCTTGATTCGTGCATAGCCTCAAAAGACGAACACTTCTACCGTGACGGTATTCAAGTTCTACCAGAGAGATGAGAAAAAGTTGTCGCTAGCGATGGGCAATATTTTGAATGATTCATTTGTAAACATTTTTTCACAATAAAGTTGCATTTTCATTAAAAAAAAAAAAACAGCGGGAACTTAGTTGCGCACCTAATAAGTTTTTTGAATATTTCGAAAAATATTTATTTTTGCTCTAACATTCGTAAATGTTCATCTAACGAACCGAAACTTAGCATACAAATTGGCTAGAGAATAAGTTTACACAAAAAAAAACTGAAATCGGACAACTGAGTACGATAGACGTTCATACTTGATGGTCACTCGAAGTAATTATGCAACAAATCGGTGAGAATACATTATGGATATTCATTCCAAAAAACCCAAAGGAGAACGGGTGAAAGGCTGCTCTAAACACGTTTGCTAGTGTGGAAGCTAAAAGCGCATGACTGACTAAGAAAAAAATAAATGTCGACATAATGCTCAACGAATCTCAAACACTAAACCAGCAATCATTATCAAATTCGAACACGAGCTGTATTAAAGTACCCTTTCCGATCTATCAATTCTTAATTCGTATCGACAAGAAACAGATGGAGCAAATCGCTACATCTTTATGTTGCGTATCAATTCCCTACGGTCCACATGAGACTACATAACTTTGTAAATAATTGTAAAAAATTCAGTGTGTTTTTGTATATATACTAACTGAGTTTCAACACCATCAAACACAAACTATCCTTGACAAAAATATCCTTAAGTTAACGAAATCTATCTAAGTAAATGCATCTTCTACGAATGAGCATTGTAAACAATTGCTATGTCATTAGAGAATTTACTGCTAAACAGATTCTGATACCCTCCTTTATCATCCGCGCAATTGAAACTTTCGGCCATTCCGCCTTGAGTTACCCAATAAAATATATACAACAGAAACCACGATTTGTGACTCCACCTCGGATCGTCTATCCACTAAGAAAATATTTCAATATCTCTGTCGTGCATATATTGTTCTAGAAAAAAAGCAATTGGTGAGCATATATTTCAATTCGCCAGTAGTACACGAAATCGGATGAGAGATTCAAAAGCAAAAGATGCCAAAAAGGCCAAAGAAAGAGTAAAAGAGAGAAAGGAAGCGAGTGCGGGAGTGGTACCGTCTACGATCAAACGAGCATTAAATCATGTTGGGCTGAAACAAGCCGACAGCATGCCCAGCTCACGTGGTTATATATACACATACACATATGGATATTGGCGGCGTGCAGACTATACTATATATATATAGTCGATATGCACACAGAGCGTAAGCACGAGAGAAACAATAACAGCATCGAGTTTCGCCTGCATGACGTTTCGCGAAATAATGTGTTCGCTCCAGCTCCGTTCGATCGGAACAGGGTAGTTTCACCGACGGCAACGGTAACTCATTCGTCACGAGTACATAGATGTCAAGCTGTTTCTACTATGGTAAGAGCATTTATACACACACACATATATATGTATAGATACTAGGTGGATGGGGGATTCTACACCCATTCGGGCTTCGCGTGCTAAGTCGTCGATTTATGCTTACATTCTTCAACAAAGTAAACGAATTATACAACTCGTAATATACCATAAAGATGTCTCGTCGCACATATCGTTCCCCTTATTTAATGCAAATTTCGCGTTAAGGAGGGCTTGTATATTTTTTCTTTGTTACTTTTATGGCTAAAATAGATAAGTTAGCTGAGGAACTTGTGAAGCCCAGTTAGAACTGACCAACCCAGGGTGTCATTTTACATTTACCATCTGTACTTTTCCTAATATCTTTACTTACAAACTTATTTCAAAAGATCTTCGTCCATATTGCCGGTGATGTCCTTTACTCTTTTTCTTTTGTAACGAGCTTCGTCTATATTTTTATCCAAGGGGAAATTTATTTATTCGAAATGTATGCAAAACATATAATATATTAACCACTCCACAGTACTTCAGCCACCCCAATATTCACAGCCGTGCAACAACCACGCAAATAATTGAGGTTGCAGTACTAACGCATTCAGAAACAAATCATGAAAATATGTTGTTTTCGAAAAAACACTAGATTTGTTTTCTATTCATGATAATTCGGTACCCATTAATAGTAGGAACATTTTTTTATGAAACGAAATTTTTTTCTTTTTATCCTCTTATCGAAAACAATTTTTATGGATTTGTCTTGGTTGCTAATTATCTACCGATTCTTTATTAAATTAAAATTCGTAATGTTGATTCATAAAGAAGCGCTGATGCTATCTGACGCATATTTATTTTTTATATTTATGACATTGTGAATGATATTTCAGCAACGTGGCCGAGATATAAACGACGAGATATAACATTTATTGTTTTAGATTTTTTTTTCTTTCTTACCACCCCACTCCTCCCTCCTTCTGTTTCAAGGTTGAGACTTCCTTGATAAAATAGGTACGAAACACACATTACATTATGCAATTATATACTAAGCTATTCTAATGTACTTCAGCTATTAGGTCATAGTCGGGTATAGTCGACTATCAATATGAGCTTATACTTGTAAGACATACAACGAAGATTCGAGTATATATAGATGAAACTGGCTGAATAAGTGTGAGGAATGGCTAATTATATAGTTGTATAATGTAATATGGGCTTTATATTAATTTTGTCAAGGTAATCTCAACTCTATAAAAGGCAAAGAGTCATTCTAACAGAGAACATAAATCTATGACAATTAAAAAATATATATGTTTAAAATCATTCAGTTATTTGTTCTCAAATTGATAAATTAATCAAATTAATAGATGCGCGCCATTCACGCACGGTAGAAGTGAAATTGATATTTTTTTTAAATTCTGAAGGTGCAGTAAAATTTTATTTTTATAAAGTAAACTGCGTGAGAATGAGATAAATACGAGAGGGAAAGAACGAGGGAGACATAGATAATGGAGTGGGGGTACAAAGCACCGCACAAAGAGGATACCGAGAATAGAAAATAATGTGTATAACATGTTCGATCTCATTCTCTCGCTTACTTAGCTCTATGCCTCTCTTTCTCGTGTAGTTTCATTTTGACGTTACATTTCTTAGGCGTAACCCTCGCTAAAGAAGTTTCACTTCAATAAATAAGAGTCAATGATAGCGTTTGGTCTTCTTTATAAAACAGCATAAAAACGAAAGCTTATAAAAAAAAATTACTTAACAATTAAATCCATGTGAAATGTTTTCGTGTTCAATTTTCGCACCTACCAAGCACACACTCAACTCATGCACACGCTATACTCACAATCATCTGACACCTCGCGTCATATGGTATAGCTCGTAGGTATGCTATATCGATTTATCGACCGCGCACTCAAGCACATTGTCCATCAGCTCACTTCCTCGATCGAAGCTCACTCAAGCGGCCAACGCTGCTAGTGTGTCCCCAGCGGCAAGACCACCCACAAGGCTCACTTTTCATCGCTGGCGGCGAATCACAACTCAAGCAAGCTGTGATGCACGTCCGCCCTCTTGATACTCTGCCTCGTGGTCGACGGATGTGACCATTGTTCTCATTCGAGTCTTTCGCGCTACACGTTCCCGCGTAAACTCACAGAGATATTCATTCGTTCCACTCACGTTAGTGTGCACTCAGTATTATAGCGTATTACATTCTTGGTCAAATCATCCGTGTTTCAACTCAGTGTCAGTGCGAATCACAGCAAATCAACAGGACTATTGCAACATTCACATAAACGTCAACGGCGTGGTTAGTCGTTGGCAGCAGAGATGCCATTTCAGCCTCGCATCGCTCGTTGGCGATAGCTCACTCACCACCCTGCCATGTGATTTCAATAGAGCTCTACAATCAGACTATATCACCAGGATCAGCCACACGGGATCAACAAGTCAACTCAACGGCCTGAGATCCCACTCACCGCCAGTACATCAACACACAGGCCAGACAAATCACAGTACATATTTTTTTGTATTCACCAGGTATTTTCCTTTTCTATCCAATCACTGTGAATTCATTAAATAAACATTGAATTATTATTGTTAATTACTGAGTGCATTTAATTATTTATAATTCTCACCAGGATCCTTAATCTTACTATGCGCATCTGTCACTCGACATGCTACGTGTGAATGTATCGACCTGCTACCCATCGACAGATTAAAACTACTCAAACGATACATGTTCACTGCACGAAGCACTATACTCATTGCCATTTATTGTGTGTTACTCAAGCTGACTAGGCGCTCACTCTGCGCACTTGTCAATCTCTCATATAGTGCTCTGCCGCATCAATTGGTTTTCATTTTAGAGTTCTTAATAAGTTTATGTGAACCTTTATCAAATATATCAAACTCACTCACACTCATTATCATACATTTCGAAAAGAGGAAAAGAGGACAATGTCACCTACATAAATAAACATGGCAACGCGGTCGTGTCCTTTTCATTTTTCTTAACAATTCGATCGTCTCTCACATTTTCGATGGTATTCGTATTCCTTTTCTCCTATATTCTCTCTTCATTCGAACTCTTGGCCAAGTCTATTGTTATATTTATATATTTTTAATTTTCGTTTTTCACATTTTCCACTTGTCTTTTTTCTTTCACAGCATCATTAATATTCAAGTAATTCATACGATTTTATTACCCGTTGTTTTGTGGGGCGCGTCCTCTTTATCGAAGAAGAGACCGCGTATTTAATTTCGAGAAAAAAGTATGTTGACCTTGAAACGAATTCTGATTCTATAAAACAGGGATTAAAGGGGTAGGGAGAAATAAATCAAACACATCCTTTGAGCCATACAATTCTACGTTTAATTAAGGCTCAGAGAGGAAAAACCCCGAAGTATGAACCTCAGAGAAAAAACCCCTCGTAAAGAATGAACTTACAATAGATACAGTCTTTTAGTTTTATCGAATATATTTCGCGTGACAGTGATCGTGAAGATGAAATCTACAGTTGAAAAAGGGTTATCTACGTCTGCGTATTGTATGTTCAATTCTGTCATGCAATATGATTATTATGTGTATAAGTTGGTGGCAATCTCGTAAGCTCGTCTGATTCGGTGTGTTTGACCGGTTGTTTCATATGAATGTGTGAATGACTTATTGTCAAGCGTTGTGCTTGCTTACTGGTACAATCGGGCCGTGCCGGTGTACCTGGCGGGACGTACCGCACTTGTCAGTGTACTTACGGGCTAATGTTCAGCTCACCAGCATATAGACAATTAGAACGGGTTTTACAAAACGAAAACACACTGGACCCGAGTAACGATCAAATTGTAATGATTATCCCTTTTTATTTATTCGGTTCTCCGGGAAACGCACAGAAAAACAAAACGATTGTTTGTTTTTCAATCCTACGACCGCCTGATCGACTCGGCCCGGTCTACTCTATCCCCTCCACTTTCATGCCCGCCCGAGACACATGCAAGAAAGACGGTCGGCTGGGGACTCCACGACGACCGATAAAACGGGGAAACGCCGCGAGAAACGCTTCAGTGCTGAGATCGCTTACAATCTCAAGGTGTACGGCCTTTGTGGCCATGCAAACGAAAACGCACCCGTACGATTTGATCAATTTTTGGTTCCGGAATTTCTTTTCCTTTACAAGCGCCGGGCCAAAGTAGTCCACGCCCACGTGCAAGAACGCCGCCGTCCCGTTCACACGTGCCTGGGGTAAATCAGCCATTTGGCTTTCCAACGGGACCGGCCGGTATCTGAGACATCGGACGCATTTCCGGATGATTTTTCGTACCTGGTTCTTTCCATCGAGCAGCCAGTATTCTCTGTCTTATGGTGCACAGCGTGCTCTGAACGCCGGCATGATGTGCACGTTCGTGCGTTTCCTTGATAATCAAGTCAGTGACGGGATGATGTGTCGGCAAGAAGATCGGATGTTTCTGCTCGTAGGGAATCTCCGCCGTTTTCAGACGTCCTCCGACGCGAAGAAGCCCATACTCGTCGACGAACGGATTCAGCGAGGCAAGTTTGTACTCCTTGACGGTTTCCTTGCTCATGATCCTGTCGATGTCCTTCGAGAATTGGTTTTTCTGGATCAGTTGCAAAATTTTATTTTCCGTGGCAATTTTTTCTGCCGTCTCGATTTCTCGTCCTCTATACTTCTTGGGTGTTCGTATACGCAAAGAATATGTAACTACCCTCGTTAATTTAGAATAAGAAGAAAATCGGGTGAGTAAGTCGCAGCTCTCTGGTTGCGAAACGAAGCATAGATTCTTCTTAAAGCCGATGGGGTCGGTGACTGTGTTCTCGGTGTTCGTTGGCCATTTCTTCTCAGATTGGTTTAGCCAAATCGGCCCTGCGAATCACAAGTTGTTCCGCAAAAATTCCTTGGGAAGCCGACCGCGCGATATTGCGTCTGCGGGATTTTCCTCACCCTACGTCGTCGAGAGTCTGAATTTCGGCAATGCGGTTCGATCCGAAGACCTTTAGATCCTCGAAATCGAGAACCTTTAGAAATCGAAGACTGCTCGCACCTCTTTGTATAACCGAGCTAAAATCAACGCACCGCACAATTCGAGACGAGGGAATGTATGTATCTCCTTTTCCTTCTCCACCGTCGGAGTTCCCTTTCGCGATATACGCCTTGATTTCAATGGAGCGACGCGAGATTTAGCGCATGCTAGAGCCGTAGAAACTCGGCCGTTCGCCTCGACCGATCGCACATAGATGCAAGCCCCATATCCATCCTTGCTGGCGTCGCAGAATCCGTGTATGTCGACGGTTTTCGGATTTTTCAATAACAAGTGACGGTTCACCGACACGTCGCGCAAAAGCTCGAGTTGGTTTGAAAACGCAATGCAGTCCGCGTGCAAATTTTGTGGCAAGGATTCATCCCAATCGACCTCCGCCCGTTAACATTTTTGAAGGATGATCTTTGCGAACATGACCGTCGGACCAAGTAAACTTAACGGATCGAACATTTTCGCGATTTCGGATAGCGTGTTACGCTTCGTTATTGTTTCCTGGCACCCGATCGGTTTGACTGTAAACTCGTATTCGTCGCGTTGCGAATCCCAGACAACGCCGAGTGTTTTTATGACGGGGTTTGGCTCGATCGCCCGGTCGAGGTCGTGAAATCTTTTCTCCATGTTATCAAGTGCGTTTCGATTATTTGAGGCCCATTGCCGGATATTGAACCCTTCACGCCTCAACAGTTCGATTACCTCGTCGCATATTCGTAAAATCTCCTCGAGCGAGTCTGCGTCCGTTAAAAGATCATCGACATACATGTCGCGCTTTAAAACTTCCGACGCGCGGGGGCAGTTGCCGTTCTCATCGTCCACGAGCCGGTGAACCGCGCGTATCGCGAGATACGGCGCAGCCGATACTCCGAAGGTTACCGTTTTCAGTTCGTACGTCGTAATCTCACTGCCGCGATACCAAAAACGCGTCGTTTAACGAACAACCCTTGCCGGCTTTCGCGGAGGCGTCGAACACCACGCGGACCTTGGTCGTATTGCTAGAGGCCTTCATCACCGCGTGATGTGGCATATAGTATCCGTTGGTCAAATCGTCGTGACATGCAGACATGTGTCCGGGATCCGCGGACGCCTTGGCTTCCGTCGATTTGTTGTCCGAACCCTTTGACGTGACTCGTGATACCGACGATTTGGATATCTCTGAGTGAAGGAGGGTGTGATGATAATTTCGGCATTGTTTGCATCGTCTGGCGGTGGGACATTTCCCGGCGTGAGAGCGCAAGCAGTTACGATACAGAGGCTTGGCCTTGACGAAGTCCCAACGTTGTTGTGTCGTCATTTTCTCGAACGTCGGACACTTGTAGATTATGTGCTTGCCGTAAATAAGTCGGGAGACGACTTATTATCAAGCTTTGCGCTTGCTTGCTGGTACAATCGGGTCGTGCCAGTGTACCTGGCGGGACGTACCGCACTTGTCAGTGTACCAGGTCTATAAATATGAAACCGGAATTTGCCCATAGATAGCCCTAGTTGTCAATGTAGTTACCGTCAAACCGCGTCATTGGCGCCGTTTCCTTGTTGACATCTCTGATAAAGATTTTCAACTCACAACAATATAAGTTTCATACAACAGTATAGTTTGTAATAACGTTGAACATGTCGAATTTTGTGCCTGGAAACTACGATTTGCGGACAGCAATGATTTTCTGTTACCAATTGAAGAAAACTGCTGCAGAATCGCATCGAATGCTTGTCGAAGCTTACGGTGAGCATGCTCTTGGTGAATCACGGTGCTTTGAGTGGTTTAAAAAATTCAAAAGTGGCGATTTTTACGTGAGAAACGAAGAACGTGGAAGACCACCGAAAAAGTTTGAAGACAGCGAATTGCAAGCATTGTTGGATGAGAATGATGCTCAAACGCAACAACTCGCGGATCAATTAAATGTGACACAAGAATCCGTCTCCATACGTTTGAAAGCCATGGGAAAGATTCAGAAGATGGGAAAATGGGTTCCACATGAACTGAATGAAAGACAGCAGGAAAACCGAAAAACCACTTGCGAAATGCTGCTCGCCAGGTACAAAAGAAAGTCATTTCTCCATCGAATTGTGACTGGCGATGAAAAGTGGATATATTTTAAGAATCCTAAGCGTAAAAGATCATGGGTAACTCCAGGCGAACCATCGACATCGACTGCAAGGCCAAATCGCTATGGATGGAAGACAATGCTCTGTGTTTGGTGGGATGAGAAGGGTGTGATCTATTATGAGCTGTTGAAACCTGGCGAAATCGTTAATACTGAATACTACCGACAACAAATGATCGATTTGAATCAAGCTTTGCGTGAAAAACGACCAGAATATCAAAAAAAAGCAACACAAAGTGATTTTGCTTCATGATAATGCACCATCACACACAGCAAAACTGGTCAAGGAAATGATAGAGGCGTTTAGTTGGGAAATACTTTCGCATGCGGCTTACTCACCAGACTTGACTCCGTCCGATTACTACTTATTTGCATCGATGGGACACGCACTTGCTGAGCAGCGCTTTACTTCTTACGAAAATGTACGAAAATGGCTCGATGATTGGTTTGCCTCAAAAGAGCAACAGTTTTTTTGACGTGGCATCCACAAATTTTCAGACACGTGGGAAAAATGTAAAGCTAGCGATGGGCAATACTTCGAATAAAATATTTTTTATCATTTTCATACAATAAACGTGTATTTTCTATACAAAAATTCCGGTTTCATATTTATAGACCTGGTACTTACGGGCTAATGTTCAGCTCACCAGCATGTAGACAATTAGAACAGGTTTTACAAAAGGAAAACACACTGGACCCAAGTAACGATCAAATTGTAATGATTATCCCTTTTTAATTATTCGGTTCTCCGGGAAACGCACAGAAAAACAAAACGACTGTTTGTTTTTTAATCCCACGACCGCTCGATCGACTCAGCCCGGTCTGCTCTATCCCATTTACCTTCATGCCCGCTCGAGACACATGCAAGAAAGATGGTCGGCCACGAGACGCGCGTGTTTGCACACACGCGCGAGCGACCGTCGGCAACTGATACCAATCGTTGGTACCTGGGCACCTCTAAACCATTCGTTCGACCGAACACCCGTGATACCTATCCCAAAAGTTTTTTTATTGAACATTATACGACATTATAATACTCAGCATCAGTAACACAAGATAATAAAAGTGTTATTCGACCGTCACTGCAACTTTGTCTATATTCGATTAGAAATTCAATATTATGATTGTGAACAAAGACCTGCATGTTATCCAAGTTTACAGAGAACTTTTCTATCATCACTGCTTCGTCGGCACTATTCTACACACCACCTTGATCAAAAAGTTTTAGGACTTTTTTCATAACATCGAAAATACAAATTTATCAATCAAAATTGATATGGTCCCCTTCAAAGTACTGCCCATAGACTGCAATGCACTTACGCCAGCGCTTGATCCAATCCTCGAAACACCGCTAGTACTCAATTTTCGGTATGTCCATCAGAGCCATCTTCGATTTTTTCATGACATCCTCTCGGGTGCTGGAACGCGTTCCGCGAAGCGGTTTTTTAGGTCGGTTGAACAGGAAAAAGTCGCAGAGAGCTAGAACAGCACGCCATTCACTCGCTTGATGTCTGGATTGCGTGTCATATTCATAAATCCACGTCTAGTGTCTACTGATGATCCGTTTGATAAATGTTGGGTCGGATTCGGCCTTGGAAATCATATCTTTCACGATTTTAACGCGGCCTTTTTTTTGCATGAAATTGAGGTCATTTGGAACCAGTTTTGCAGCGACCCGTCTGAGGCCCAAATCACTAACCAAAGCGATGTTCAAGTCATCTGCCAGCTCTCTGATGATCAATTTGCAGTTTTCGGGCAACATTTCTTTGATTTTATCGAATTTTTCATCGGTTTTCGACGTCGACGGCCTGCCACTGCGTTCGTCATCCTTGACCGACTCACGGCCACTTCTGAAGCGTTCGTGCCACCGAAAAACGTTTGATCTCAAAAGACTATCGTTGCCGAAACACTTCTCCAACATTTCCAAGGTCTGTAGATCGTTAAATTCGTTTTTCACACAAACTTTTATGCAAACTCGTCGATGCACAGTTGATGTCATTTTCAAACTTGTAAAATATCGAAAACACGTACAAAGGTAGATGTACTCAGTGCAGCGTAACTTTTACAAATGTCAAGTTACGACGCTGAATTTAGAGGTAAGTGTCAATGACAGATGTGGCAACCTAACAAAAAAAAGTTCGAATAAAAAATTCCAAAAATTCCACTGACAGCGCCACATGGTAGCCGGTCCTAAAACTTTTTGATCAAGGTAGTATCATACGCAATTTGCATCATTCTTGATGATTCATTAAGTTTTATTCAATCGGTACTGTGGTACCGATATAATAATAGTCACTAATCTGCATAATTAACTGCATGTAATTATGCATTTATTTAGGTATATATGCGTGTATTTATTCCTCGATATTTTCAGCTTTGTATTTTGGTGATTCTCTAATTCATTATTCTATACGGCAGAGAGATATTCCTACAGTATAGATAGAAAAAAAATATTGTTGCGACGTGCAGTCGATTTGACGCCAATTTTATTTTGCTTGAAGACAATACATTTTACTCCAGGTTGTCTATCTCACCCTAGGAGTGAGCCATTTTGCCATAAGAATTGTTAGCCTGACGATCCTACGTGTGGACTATTGTACTCCATAAATATTCTTCTCCTTTAATCTCTTAAGGTTCTTCAGGCCATTTAGATCCTTTAGGTTCTTTAGAATCTTCAATTATGGAGTTGACCCTGAATTCTTTCTCGAATATTGTACGCGGCGGCGGTGGCGGCGAGATATTTTTATACAATATTATGCCAGGAGGCTCCGCAGATCTGCGCGTTTCGCTTGTCAAATTCCATCTCTGGTCTTCGTTTGTTTTACTGCTGATCGCATTTTATTTCCCGCGTGGCCGTCTTTTGTTTCCATTCCCGATCGTCTTAGGTTTCCCCCACAACCACGAACTGTGTGAGTGACTATGTAAAGTGTCTTATGAAGTGGCTGGGTGTGGACTCAGTGCGAAGAATCTATGAGAGGTTCCTGTGTGGTGCTGAGTGAGGTGCCTGTGTGAAGTGTTTATGTGTAATGTTGTATATAACGTAGCGGCTGCGTCGAAATATCTTTATATATGATATATATTATCAGCATCAGTCATATGCGTACTCCAGCTGTATATCAATTGATAGAGGATACTAGAGTGCAGTATACTTTGCTGTGTGACGTGAGGAGAGTGTAGCATACACATACGTAGCTAAGGGGCGTGCCCTGTTAAAGTATATGTGAAAATGTAAGTGCTTTCAACACCGGTGCGCGCGGGTATCGTCCTCGCGGGGTCATTATTCATGTTTCCAGAACGGTCAGATGGTATGCAGGGTAAAAGTACTATGGTGTCAACATCCTTCCATAACCTTCATAGCTTTTAAAGTAAAGTGCCAATCTATACAGAATTGCGGCGAGATGGGAAAGAACTGAAGAGCAACACATTTCACTGCTGAGGTAAACGCATGTGACGTCGTGCTACAAGAAATACAGCCTACAACATAGTATTCTACTAGAATGCGGGAGAGTCTGTCTGTCCATATGCAAATAATACGTTAACACCCCTTGCGACGACGCATCTTATCATAATTATCGGAGTGATATCGACGGCCTCGGGTGGCAGAAATATTAACTAATCGAATTTTCAGCAGGTATCAGTATAAGGCCTTCTTCTGCAACTGTATTCTAATACAGGAATAGTGTGAAAGCATAATGCATCAGAAGCATTTATTTTGTAGCATTCATAGTTGCAGCATCCATAGCATACGGATGTGCCGAACATGATTTCTTATATTCCTGGCTACAGAAAAATCTTTTTATTAGTGAGATGTTTGGCATATTATTATTATTTAGTCTGTGGTCAGGCGATATTGGATTCCGATAAGATAAGTGTCATTCACCCACATATAAAATAACGACCATGGAACGTCTATTGAGCATCGATGTTGGATGAATCGATCGTCCTAGGGACGTCAATGAGCATCCACTAGATACCCACAGAAACGATTAATCGGCACCATTTCTATGTAATATGGTTGTCCTTTGAACGTACGGTGGGATATATTGGGTCTGGGAAAAAGTTCGTGGCGTTTTTCCCGATAGATGGCATCAATTGCGAATAAGTCAGGAAAGACAGATCGCAGCGACACCACTAAACGCTCGATGGAAAGGTGACACTTCGAGCGTTACTTTGAGTGTATAAACATCGAAATTGGTGCAGTGGTTGGAAAGTTATTTGCGTTTGAAAATGGAGAAAAGTAATGAAAAATTGCGCTATATTTTAGAATATTATCACGACAAAGGGAAGAACGCTGCGCAGGCTTGTGAAAAAAATTGTGCTGTATACGGTGAAGGTACTTTATCAAAATCTGCTGCGTGGAAATGGTTCGCTGGCTTTCGTTCTGATAATTTTGATGCGAAAGATGAATCACGCTCTGGTCGTCCAATCACTAAAAAAGCTGATGAAATTCTTGAAAAAGTCCAGCAAGATAAGCATATCAGCAGTGTCGATATTGGTATGGAGCTAGGCATTGACCACAAAACTGTTTTGAACCATTTACACAAAGCTGGCTATAAAAAGAAGCTCGATGTATGGGTTCCTCATGAGTTGAGCGCGAAAAACATGATAGACCGAATTAACATCTGCGATGTGCTGCTGAAACGCAATGAAATCGAGCCATTTCGAAACGTGCCATAACCAGTGATGATGAATGGATCACGTACGACAATCAGAAGCGTCAAAGATCGTGCATAAGGGATGGTGAGCCGTCACAAGCGTTCGCGAAGCCAGAATTGATGGCGAAAAAGGTGATGCTGTGTGTGTGGTGGGAATGGAAGGGAATCGTCCACCATAAGCTACTTCCCGTTGGTCAGACGATTGATTCTCAACTCAACTGTGGACAACTAGAGAGATTACGCCAAGCAATTGAAAGAAAACGGCCCGAATTGATTAATAGGAAAGGTGTTGTCTTCCATCATGACAACGCCTGACCACACACTTCTTTGATGATCCGTCAAAAATTGCGAGAGCTTGGTTGGGAAGTTTTGATGCATCCACCGTATAGTCCAGACATAGCACCCTTTGAATATCACTTATCCGATCCCTGCAGAACTCTCTCAATGGAATGAAGCTGCTTTTAAAAGAAGCCTGTGAAAACCACTTGATTCAGTTTTTCAACCAGAAACCACAGAAGTTCTTCACCGATGACAACATGGCTCTACCCGAAAAATGGCGAAACATTGTCGATATTAATGGAGCATATTTGGTTTAAATTAATTAATTTTCACACTATAAGAAATCAGTTGAATTTTACTAAAAAAACGCCACGAACTTTTTCCCAGAACCAATATATTAGATGTACATCTGATGTTTTATGTATGTTATGAACGTTCGTATACTTTACTAATGTAAAAGCCAAAAATAGTCGTCCATAAATTGCTCAATGATCGTACATGTTACGACATTTAGACGCTCAACGTATATAGAATCTGCTTCTAATAAACATCTACCAGTATATCCAACGGACGACCAGATTACATAGAATTAATATAATAATATACCAATTATTGCATTAAAGATCGAGCAATTATTAAAATTGTATTGATAAAATGATAATACATACACAATTAATATGGTAATACGACCACGGCAACTCGAGCTACCTATAGTGGCAGAAAAAACTGCCATGGGCAAGAATCGAACTATTTACCTAATCGTTACATCTATCCTACCAGCCTATGAACCTCAAATGCTACAGACTATGTTATCACTTGACTTGGAGTATTTCGTATACAAATGCCCTATTAGCTCACCGGCCATTATAACCGATGCGTATCTATCATTCCAATAATAATGATGACACAAGACTATTTACTTGTACATTTTATCATGTCTTTTCAATGTTTTGGTAAAAGTTTTTTTTCGAAACTGTCGTTCAGTTATCACATTTATAAAACGAGTCGGGTCGCGCGTGTGCATGCGCACGCGTGTATGAGAGTATGTGCTTGCATGCGTGCACCATGTCCTTTTGCGGCAGGGGGGACAGAAATAGAGAGAGGTGAGGCGGCGTTCCCATAATGCGACACGTCGCCGCAAGTATGCAGCAAATATTTCTATCCATGAACTGGCCAGTACAAAATGACTTTTTATTATGAAATTTTGTAACTAAAAATATTGCAGCATCCCAATAACCATAACAATATAAGATATGATTTCACACGCAGGAGTTTATCATACTACCTTGATCAAAAAGTTTTAGTTCCGGCCTCCGTGTAGCGATGTCAGTCACTTCCCTCCAAATTCAGCGTCATAACTTGACATTTGTAAAAGTTACGCTGCACTGAGTACATCTACCTTTGTGCGTGTTTTCGATCTTTTACAAATTTGAAAGTGGTATCAACTGTGCATCAACGAGCTTGCATTACATTTTGTGTGAAAAACGGATTTAACGGTCCGCAGACCTTGGAAATGTTGGAGAAGTGTTTCGGCAGCGATACTCTTTCGAGATCAAATGTTTTTCGGTGGCACGAACGTTTCAGAAGTGGCCGTGAGTCGGCCGATGATGACGAACACAGTGGCACGCCGTCGACGTCGAAAACCGATGAAAACATCGATAAGATCAAAGAAATGTTGGCCGAAAACCGCAAATTGACTATCAGAGAGCTGGCAGAGGAATTGAACATCGCTTATGGATCCGTTCAAGACATTTTGGTTAGCGATTTGGGCCTCAGACGTGTCGCTGCAAAACTGGTTCCGAAAGACCTCAATTTCATGCAAAAAAGGGCCGCGTTGAAATCGCGAAAGACGATTCCTAGGCCGAATCCGACCCAACATTTATCAAACGGATCATCACTAGAAACGAGACGTGGATTTATACTCATAAATGACACGGAATCCAGACATCAAGCGAGTGAATGGCATGCACCGAATGAACCGAGACCGAAAAAACCACGTCGTTTTCAGTAAAAGAAAAGGCGATGCTCGCGGTTTTCATGGATTACAACGGTGTTGTGCATCATGAATTCTTGCCAGAAAAACAGATAGGCAACAAAGAGAATTATTTGGGCGTTATGAGACGTTTGCGTGAAGCAATTCGCCAAAAAAGACCGGATTTGTTCGAAAACAACTCGTGGATTTTGCACCACGATAACGCACCGTCGCATAATGCGATCCTTATCCGTATGTTTTTGACCAAAAACAACACGAATACTATTTAGCAGCCATCGAATTCACCTGATCTGGCTCCCTGCGACTTTTTCCTGTTCAACCGACGTAAAAAATCACTCGAGAAGATGTCATGACAAAATCGAAGACGGCTCTGATGGACATACCCAAAATTAGGTACCAGCGGTGTTTCGAGGATTGGCTCAAGCGCTGGCGTAAGTGCGTTGCAGTCTATGGGGAGTACTTTGAAGGGGACCACATCGATTTATGTTAGACCATATCGGTAGGTTTTCTTAAAGGCATATTTATAACGTCTATTGGATATCCAATTAGCGTACTGAAGTTGCATCTGTTTAATGTAGTGTTCTGGATGTTTAGTGGATGACCATATTACGGTCATGTACGACGTCAATTTACTATCCTGTTGCAATGATTTAATAGATATTCTCTTTATGACCATGAACTACGTTCTCTTGAAGATGTATTTAGAACGTCGATTGGACGTCCATTTGACGAACTATAATTGCAGCTAGTTAAGGTACTCTTATGTATACCCGATGGACATCTATTTTATATCCATTTTAAACGTCCGAAGTAGCACATTTCGTATAGGTACAATGCATGTCCTACTTGGATCCTTCATGATATGTCCAACTTACAGCCGTCTTTAAACGTTTAAAATACGTACTTATTCATCTGTTGTGGATATGCACCAATTATGATCGTCCAATGGACATTGGCTTCTGTGTGATACAGACTGTCATCTTGGGCGTACTCGCCGTAGTATGGATTCATATTGTACAGCTGTAATTCTTTACAACGTGACCTGCACTTCAACAACGTAAAACTCTACATTGCAAAACTCTTCATTCTTCAAATCCTACATTTGTTATACTCTACATCGTAAAATATTGCAATATTAACTTAAATCACTCATTTATACACGTGATATAGTCTACAGGAAAGATATTCACATGTACAACTGTTCATGAAATGCATTTGACAGGCGTAAAAAAGTGCAAAATTGATGTCGCGGTGAAAGCCACTATTTTTACTCTCGTCGGGTGTATATATGTGTTTCTATATGTGCGATGTTCTCTGAATCGGCTGAACATGTCTTAACAGAACTCGGTACACAGATGTTGTATATTGTAACCAACATTTCAGTAATAGATTGTAGTTTCACTTTGTTGAATTGCAGAACACGTTGTAGAGAATTACAGCTGTAAAATATTAATCCGTACTACCGTGGGTACGCCAAAGATGACAGTTTGTATCACACAGAAGCTATTATTTATTATTATTTATTAAAAGCATTTTAAAAAATGTATGGTAAACACAGTTGCATATATTGAATTGCCTTAAGATGGCCGTCATTCAAACTATAATCGATCATCTGTACCTAACTTCAGAGCACTCACAGTGGAGTGAGAGAAAGAGCACGTTCAGCCAATATCTGCATATAAATTTTATTCAACAGCATGTAAATATTAATAAGTTTGTTGCACATTAGAGATGTTGTTAACAACTAGGATTAATAAAAACGCAACGCAATTTTCTAATCGCGTATGATGATTTAATTCTAAATACACGAGTGATAAAATAAAGATAAATTATTAAAAATGATGACCACTTTATACTTTCCTAATTACTTTTGTTGCATTAATTCTAAATGCAAGAGTGCAAAAATGATTGAGTGATGAAATCAAATAGAGTTATTAATAATTATTTAGCTGTTTTAGTTTTAAAAAATATATAGCAATTATAAAAATGCTGTAAATAGTCAAATTGAACTTGCTTCAAAAATGTCTTACTGCAAAAAACTGTATAAGATTTATTTTCATAGGAAAAATTTATAACGCCAAAGACCTGTTTATTATATTATAGTTTTTAGCAGTTGGGAGGTTTTCAAATTTCGAATTTTTTGTTATCGTGATAAAATAGTATTTAAAATGACGAAGGGTGAAAAAGAACGAGTGCGTCAAAAATTTGAGATATGGACAGCAGCACCATCGTTAATTCTAATCAATCGATTCATACCCAATTCAAAATCTTGTCCTCTAAACAATTTATGTTCCAAGTTTTAGTTCGATACGTGAAAATTTATGCAAGTTAGAGCAAACATTTTTTTTCGAAACTTTACAAAAATTTATGATGCAATAAAATCAGAACGTCTTGATCGCTTCTTGCCAAACTCAATATTGAACAACCTTGTCCTCCTGCCTATTCTTGTAGAAACTTTGAACTCGATAGCTAAAAACTTACGAAAATTCGAGATAGATACACACTTTTTCGAAAAATGTAAACAACCACAAAATGAGATACCCGTTAGCGATTTGGGCAAAAATTGCAGCAAATCGACGGGGTTACAGCCCGACTCGTGTGCAAAGTTTCAGCAAGATCCAGTAACCCGTTCTTGAGATAGAGCCAGGTTCGTTTTGCAAGCTCATCACACACACACACACACACACACACACACACGCGCGCGCACGCACGTTATAAGTTCTCAATTTTTAAGTGTTAAGAGTACAATGAAGGATTAAGTCGGCCTGATTACCTGTAAAGCTATAAAATGAAATTGTGTTACACATGCTCCTATGGAATTTTGCAACTTCATAAAAAAATACTACTTGATAAGCACCAAAATAATGAAACATTTGTATAGACGAAAATTTTTCTTGTGTAACCCGGTTTAGCGTTGAAATGAAAAGGCAACAATTTTTTTTATTCGCAAAATAATGTTGTTTTATTTAAATTGAAATAAAAATTTTTAAAAAATATATTTATTTCAATTTAAGTTGAATCTTTTGAATAAAAAAAAAATTGTTTTCAATTAGAAAATTTCTTTTTTTATAAACAGATACTGGACTTGTTGCCGATAATTGATTTCAAATATTTTTTGAGAGATGACATTTTTATTTATTTATAGGATTTGTAGTGAGTAACGGTATTTTTTGTACAGCGTTTCTTTTTAAAAGAGAATCTGTTTTTGTAAGGATTTCACTACTTTTTGTAATTCTTGTATAATCGACGTACAAAAGTTCCTTGGGTACCGACGCCACGAATATTTCTTTGGCCTTTTGTCTTTCCTCAGTAGATCTACCAAGTCTTCAATGTCATATACCAGGTGTATGCATAAGTTTTTTCCGGTTTTTTGGTAAAAGAAAACACGTAATTTTCAAGGGAAATTGATTTTTGTTTTATTCAAAATATTGGCCATCGGCTTCTACACATTTCGCCCATCTTTCAGGTAACTTATGAATACCATGCCAGAAAAACTGCTTGTCTTTTGCGGCAAACCATCCGTCGAGCCATTTTCCAACTTCCTCGAAATTGCTGAAGTGCTGCTCTGGGAGCGCGTGCCCCATTGATGCAAAGAGGTGATAGTCAGATGGCGCCAGGTCTGGCGAATACGGCGGGTGCGGAAGGATGTCCCATCCAAGCGATTTCAAGGTGTCTTTCACTGCTTTTGCTGTGTGAGACGGCGCATTGTCGTGTAACAAAATCACTTTGCCATGTCTTCTGGCCCATTCCGGTCGTCTTTCGATTAATGCGTGGTTTAAATTAATAGTTTGTTGGCGATAGCGTTGTGTATTAACGGTTTCGCCGGGCTTCAAGAGTTCATAATACACAATGCCGCTCTGGTCCCACCAGACACAGAGCATGGTCTTCTTGCCGAAGCGTTTTGGCCTTGGTATTGAAGGACCGGCTTTGCCAGGTGAAAGCCACGATTTTTTCCGCTTCGGGTTTTCAGAATAAATCCATTTTTCGTCACCCGTCACAATTCGATGCAAAAATGATTTCCTTTCGTGGCGTTGAAGCAGCACTTCACAAGTGACTTTGCGATTTTCTATTTGACGTTCATTCAAATCGTGTGGGACCCATTTACCGAGTTTATTGATCTTCCCCATTACTCGTAAACGTCTGCTGATTGTTTCTTGTGACACATGTAATGCTTCTGCTAATTGCCGTTGAGTTTGAGTTGGGTCATCATCCAATAACTCCTGCAATTGCTCGTCTTCGCATTTTTGTGGTCTATCAGAGCGCTCACTGTCTTTCACATTGAAATCACCACTTTTAAATTGTCGAAACCATGTCTCACATGTTCTAATCGATGGAGCGTGTTCACCATATGTTTCTACCAGCAAACGTTGACTTTCAGCAGCCTTTTTCTTTTGATTAAATAAGAAAAGCAATGCGTGCCGCAAATGTTCTTTTTCAGGTACAAAACTCGACATGATCACTGAACGATAAAACAAACACGCTAGTTTTTGGTGGACTCAACTTGTGTGTGTTTGTAGGTTAATGTCAGACGAACAAAATGACGTATGTGTCAAATTAATACGCTGCGTACTTTTCGCTGGCGCCATCTCTTACAAGGAAAGATACTTTGGTGTCCCCCTCCGATTTTAATGCAACTCACGTATGTTGTAGAGCATCGAAAACTAAAAGACTCGTATTTTTTTTTATCGGCGGAAAAACATTTTTAAGGGGTGAATTCGCCCTTCAAAATTAGCATGTCGAGGGGTGATTATGCAGTTTCACCCAGAAGGCGTCAACCGATTTTAATGAAACAAAAACCAAAATACTCCTCATTGAAGACAATCAAAATTCCACGTGAAGTTGAAGAAAAAAAAAGTCCCAGTCTACGATACGTGAGTTGCATTAAAATTAAACCGGAGTTAGTTAAACCGGAAAAAACTTATGCTTACACCTGGTACACCTTTGATTTCACATAAAAAATTGCTTATTTATAATTAAAAAACAGAACTTTCGCGAATAACCAGTTTCAAGAATTCAGTCAAATCCTCCAATGACGCTTTTCGAGATTACAAAAACATAATTCAAATATTTAAAAAATGATTTTTCGTAATGTAAATTGTAATGACTAATATTGATTGTTTGCGCATTCGTCACAATTTATGTAATAAATGCTTTTTGTGATATAGAAATGTTGACCCAATGTAAGCCGTCCATATCACTGATTAACTTATGGCATTTTAATAGTTTTACATTTTGTAATCCAAATACTAATGATACAGTAAGATGCTCCGATTTCTGTTTAGTATTCCATGGAATAGGAGGGTGGGCGAAGCATTGTTTTAATATGAAAACATCTTTAGCATAATTGAAAATGATAATGCAAGCTTTTTAGCAAACAAAATAGAAAACAAAATAAATGTTATGATCCGAATCGATATCTACTCACGGTATACTCATACTCGATATCACAGATATCGACTCACGGTATCCTGCCGCATGAAATATTCATGTCTCTAAAGTGCCCAATTCACGGTCGAAACAGTGTCTCGTATATCATACAATAGCAAAAAAATTCATATTGCTGAAGACAATTGCGACGTCGACCTTTGCTACCGATGAACTTCTGCTTGTCTCAGTCCAGAAAATACGAATCTATCCTTAAATATTGGCATACAAAAATGATACCATATCATAAAGTAATCACTGATATCAACTCCTTGCCCATGAGGTCACCATTTCTATGTCTGAAATATATGGAATTCATTGTTGCAGTATAGTGTCCCAAATTTCGTAGTATTCCCTAATCATCTTATCGATTGTAATGAATATCAAGACAGATAAAGCGCAATTTGAGTTTTACTTGAGTGCAACAATTTCGCACAATCCTTTAAGCTGTTTATGAATTATAAGCGCATTACTCTCAAAGTCATTGATGTACCCGTGCAGCGTCGAACATTTTTATGAATCATTTCAGACAATTTTAAGTATCTCGGCATGAAAAACTCAAAAAAAAAAATGTTTTTACTGAAACAAAGCTTCCTCTACGAGACAGCAAAATAATAATTAGCTATTGTTATTGACTGGGACAGGGTAAAAGAACTGCTCTCCGTTCATTCATTGTGATGCTTACGTTTCATATTGAAGCCTTCGTAGAGATTGCAAAACTCGTGTAAAGCGTTCCTCGTCTCAGCGCCGATCATCTTATGTTCATCGACGTTAAATATAATATAACAGGGGCGTCCTCGTGCTGAAATGTTTTACCAATGACCCCAGAGAGGTTATGGACGTATCTTTGTTTATATGTAATTTATATAATTGATTTTGGTGTCGTTTGATAAAAAATTATTGACTTATATACGGTAATTGAGAATATTTCTGGTCAAAACGACATAGTAACAACGATATTCCTATCGGAAGAATCGGGGAGTGTGGGACGCGATATCGGAGCTTTAAAGAGACACGTCTGTTCGCTAGATATCGCTATACTATATGTATGAGGATGTACTTATGTGTGATGCGACGAATAGAGTGTACTTGGCGCGAGCCACTGCCGTGCCTCTTGATCTGTATACTCGTTTTATTTTTGTTGCAGAAGAAAAACGTTATTTCACTGGCTAGTGGTGAGTATGCTTGTTTCTTTACTCATTGAATTTAGCGTTGTTAGTGTATGCATTTTTTTTAACATAAGAGCCAAGTTATAAAGAACATTTTGCAAATAATTAACGTCTACATCACCGATAACTAAAAAAACATTTTACACTGCTTCCTCATTACTTTTCATTCTACGTTTTGTTAATGAGTAAGAGTGTTCCTTAATTTGTGAAGCAATGTTCAATATCTACGTTGTTTCCTTCTTTAAAAAAATGGTAAAATGTAAAGTTTCACGCATTTCAAGTGATCAAGAAATAAAAATCTATACAAAAAATATCAACAATATGAAGGAGTTGCACCAAGTTCAAGCTGTATTTTTTAGTTTTCCTCCCTCGTGGAAGAAGTGTTGTTGTCATGAAAAAAGAATCGAGTTTTGCTTATAATGATATTCAAAATGGTATAAACGTAGAGAAAAGTGATTAAGAATAAATGTATTGGTGGATGTGTGTGTGTGTAAGGGTTCCAAAATTCAAACTTCTATAACTTAAGAACGGCTATATTAATCAAGCCCAAATTTGGCTCGCAAATAAAGCTGTTACTCCTCTTCGTTTGTTATATTTTACAGAATAATAGATTTTACTTTGTTTTGAATTTTTCGTAAAATGTCTGTTCAAGCTTGGGCTTGTGCATATTTTGAGCAATCGCTCTAAAAGTTTGTATAAAAATGGGGTAACATTCATCAACATATCGTAATGAATTATGTGAAAATCGATCGAGGGTAAATTTTACGAAAAATGCCTGTTTACGCTTAATAATAATGATAGTTAAAGGGGGCAGTACTTCTCACGCACTCAGGCTGTAAGCCCATTGTGCACTCCTCTCTAAAAACCCTCACCTCCCTATAACTCGCTGTCTCTTACAAAGGCTAGCAGTCTAGCCAAAGGAAGAGCAGCAACCACTCTAGGCTCCAAACGGTGTGCTTCTAGGCATCTCAGTCTCTTCCCAGCTTGAGCCGGATAATGACATATCACATCAATAGGCGTCTCCTCATTCCATTCACAAGTATTTCAAATACTATTCTTCTCGATATCCAGTGTATGCCTGTGCTTCTTAACATTGCAGTGTCCCGTTAATATGCCCACCGCTACTCTTACGTCTTTTCTGCTCAACCGTATGATTTGGTCCGCGATTTTTCTGTTGGCCGTCAATGAGCGCTGTCATCTGCCTCATTCCTGGCGTTGTCCTGAATAGGTTTCAGTGTTCCATCTCTATCCATTCGGCTATATCCGCCTTTACTTGACAGCCTGCTATTTAAACCGCTGCCTCCGGTCTCAGAAATAGAGTTCATGTCCCCGTCCTGGCCAGCTCGTCTGGTCTTTCGTTGCCGGTGATGCGTTTATGTTCTGGGACCCATATTTGCGTCACCCTGTTAAGATATGCTAGTTCCTGAAGTACCTCCTTGCAATCTCTCATTAGGCGTGAGTTGGTTTTGCACCGTTCAATGTCTTCAGTGCGGCTTGACTCTGTACGCTGCAGAGCGATTCTCTAGCGCGCACGCTAGTATAACTGTAATCTCCGTCCAGAAAACTGTACAAAAATTTATCGGTGGGATATATGTCTCTTTTTTTAAGTCAATGAGGCACACTCCCACGCTCGAACCTTCCTCACTTTTGGAGCTGTTCGTGTACCAAATCAGCTTGTAGGTGTAGTTGCACCGGTATCTAGTCGAGCACCGATCTTGCTTTGTAAATGCTGTAGGGCTTGCCTCTTTAAGCATCCCTACAACATTTGTGTGACTCTTTTGTATCAGCTGTCTCTTCCAATGAACCGTCCTCATCAGACTGTTGGCTGTCATTCCTGCTGTGCGCCGTATCACCGTGAAGATTGGCGACGATTTCATCACGGTCTCCAGCGCTATACTAGGAGTTGTCTTCCTGGCACTCGTAGTGCCTCGGATCGCCAGTCCCTGGATGTATGTGAGAAAATTCTTTGCCGTTTGCAGCTTGGTCCTCCTCTACCATATCACGGCCGCATATAGTATCATCGGTGTGATCACTGCTGTATATATCCAGTGCATTATCTTGGGGTTCAGGTCCAAAGACCCATCACAAGCCCTTCGTGTTTAGCTTAGCTTCTAGGATAACTTCCAGGTGCTTCACTTTATCCGTTGGTCTGATAGCTGTCCCTCGAAATGTCGGGTCCCTCCATCCTTCGATATTTCGTTTGCGGGTAAAGTGGGCCATTTCTGTTATTTCTGGGTTGATATTCAAACCGACCTCTCTGTACCATCTGCTGACGAGATGACCTGCCCTTTGCGCCTGGTACGATGCCGTGTTAGCTACTTTCGTCCGTGTTTTTATTGCTGGGTCGTCCGTGTAACCTTGTGCATATATACCTGCTTAGTCCAGTCGGACCAGTCGCTTCTCGACCACCATGCACCACAGAAGTGGCGACAGCACTCTTCCCTGAGGGCATCCGCGGCCGATGGAAATCTTCACTGTTTCTTCGCTTCTGGAGACAGTGAGCAGGCGAGTAAAGAGTAAGTTTTTAATCGACCTAATGATGGTGGCTTCTAGGCTATTCCTCTCAGTTGCCCTGCAGATCGATTTCATCGAATGCAATTGAAGGCCCCGTCAATGTCCAGGAACAGTCCGACTGCAATGCAGCCTGTATCACGTGCATTCTCCAATTTGTATACCAGCCTATGCTATGCCGTTTTCACTGATTTTTCCACTGGATAGGCGAATTGCAGTGGATGTAAGGGTTGTGTTCTCAACGGTCCGTTCCTTATGTATTTATCGATCAATCTCTCCAGTGTCTTTAATAGGAATGAGGTTATGCTGATGGATCTATATGCTCCTGCCTGCGCGTAGTTGATCCGGCGTGATTTAAGAATAAAGACCACCCTCATTGTTACCCACAGCTGTTGTGGGTATCCAAGGGCTACGCAGGCTCTGAGGAGTTTTGTGACCGGTAACAGAACCACCTCCAGTCCTTGTTGCATCAGCGCTGGAAAAATAACATCTACGCACGCCGCTTTGAACGGCTCGAAGTCCGTGATAGCCCATACAACCCTGATCGGAGTAATAATTCCAGCGGCTGTCGTCCAATCCAGTCCATATTCCCGTATATACACCGAGGACACAGCGAACCCGTTCAGTCGTTGTTCAGGGTATAACCGGGGAAATGCTTCCCAAGCCTGACCTCTAGTTCTTCTTTCCAGGAGTCGGTGAACCAATCCATCGGCATCCTTAGTGAACCGCACGTGGACATCGAATCCTGCCTGAGCACGCGTTGTGTCCTTGCGGCTTCGGGCACACTCTCAATTTCTTGACAGTACTACCACCACAATTCTTTCTTGAAAACTCTGATGGCATCCCTATATGCCCTCTGGTCTCGTTTGTGATTCGCCCAGTACCAAGGACTTCCGGTTGCCCTCGCAACATCCCATGATTTCTTGGTGGCCGTCTGCATTTTCTGCAGCTAATGGTTTTTCCACGGTGCTTCATTTTTTAAGCCGGTTTTAGCGTACAATTGTTCTCGTAGGATTGTATTACAGAGTCTTTCCGTATCCTGACTGTGAGCTCTATCTTCCCTTCGTTACCATACCTGATCGGAAATCGCGCTATCCTTCCCCGAAATTCCTCCACATACGATGGCCAGTCCATCGTTCTCGGATTCATAGGGCTTCTTTCCTTTCACACTGACCTCGAGCTTGATAGCCATAAGATCTCTCCGGTTGATCTCCGCCAGTGGGGTGACGATTATCCCTCTGATGAGGATACACGCCCTGGTTCTGTCAACAGAGGTATAACAGTGAAGCTGTACTTGTCTGATATTAGTTCTCCTGGTGCTACCGCGGTATAACCACGGTTTCTATATCAGTGCGATATTAATTTGCTCTGCAATAATTTATCTGCCAAGCACAGCTGTTGCAACAGACGCTTTTTGCAGGTTTATTTGTATAAACCGACGTATACATCTTGGGGTGTCCTCTCCTCCGTATCTATGTGTACCTCTTCTACCTTGCCGAAATGTGCATCCAGCAGCCGAAAACTGGCTCAGCCCATCCCTAGGTATGGTTTTATTCCTTGAGCCTCTAGCACCAATATGACTCAATTTTCCATTTCCAATACGAGGCGCACTCTCTTAGGAAATGTCTGCTCATGTCGCTCGTAATCCACCTCGCCATTGCCAGTCCCGGGTTTTGTTTCTTCAGCCTCTTCAGAGTTGGCCATCGTATTGGTACCCCAGGTAACCAGGCTATGGCCCTGGCATATTTTGGGAGAGCGTCCGCCTCTATCACCTCGATGTTTGCGCCCTCCCATTTACGCAAATTTTTCAGCTGGTCCCTGAGTCATGCCGACGTCGTTTGGTCTGCATAGACAACCTTCATGGCCTCTCTATACACGTAGGTCTCCTGGAAGCGTGTGAATTCCCCTATGGGGCAGTGGACTGCCACGATCAGAACCTCCTGTATTAGTACAGATTGTTCTTTTGTTATGTCGGCAATTAACCCCAAATGCACGATGGCTAGCTTGGCAAGTCGCTAGTCACCACTGCGTATGAGTCTTTCATCGGTCCCTCCGTCTTCGGTTTTTTGATCCCTCTGTCGACGCTCGGTGGGGTCCCCTTGGACTCCTGCTATCACTTCCTTTACCCCTCCCTTAATGATGGGATGTAATTTCTCGCGCCTCTCTGCCTCCCCCTTCGGCAATACCAAGTACCCGGTGGTTTCTCTGCCATATCTGCAGTCGCAGATGCGACGGCCGCTGTGGCTGTAGATACATCTCTTGACCGTCTTGAACCTTCGCCTGGCGGCTCCGCTAAAGCGCGGGCATTGCAACGCTATTCTGCTGATCTCCCTAGCAAACTCGGTAACATTGCTTCCCCCAGCACAGTTAGTATTACTCGGGATTATTTTTTGACCCTCGACAGTAGCAAAGGGGGCGCCAGCGATCCCTAAAGTTTTCACGATAAAAATTTCTCAATTGCAACAATCGACGCTTCTCTCGAATACCAGGTAGAGAGCCTTCGTCGGCTAGTATGCAATGACTGGGAAACGACAAACGCAATCCTAGCTTCATCGGGTACTGTAACTTCTGTGATGCTATGTACAGGGCACTGCAACCAATGAGGGTTCTATTAATTACTGCTTATTATGGAACTGCTCTGAAAGCATGATGCCCTAATACGACTTGTCGGATGTAGGATGGTAGGATGTACTCGTAGCATTTATCCGATATGGCTATTGCTAGGTGTGCGATAACTCGTGGTCGCGTGTCCAGGGAGTCAAGGCGTGCCGATGTCGTGCTAGACTCTCTCATATTGAAGGATGTTCTAGGTAGTAGTAGTGGCTGGTGTGGACAGCCCTGGTAAGTCGGTGGGCGGGGCTACTCTTTGGTAGTCGTGGCATACTACGAGAGCCGGTGCTCAATGTCGTATGTACTGAGTGTTCTTATTTGGCTTTTTTTCGTTTTCGGTAAAAGGTTATGATTTCAGGATTTTGTTTTTGTTTTTTGTGAGGGATCGCCCTTGGAGTGGCGTTCCGTTAAAATACATTTACATTTATTATTCCTTCCGCAATTGAATTATCACTCGGAATATAAGATAAAAACGCGTGTAAACTTGAAATTTGCCCATTATACCCTCGTGATTCTCGCCCATGAACAGATTCTCCTCTACAGGTAATGGTTATCTTGATTCTGGCTTCCTCATAGAAGTATTGGTATTAACATTTTCAATACGATTTGAACTTTCGTAAAATTGCAAGTTTCATTAAGTTTAAACCCCTCAATCGATTCTACCAAATTTGAAACCAAGTATCCTTACCGCCTACCCGATTTGTATACCAAGTATCGATTCGATAGGTATGAACTTACGAAAGTTATAGCGAAAATATATTTTTTCTAGAAATTCCAAAAACTTATAATTTCATCCATTTTTAACGTCTTGGTCAATTCTTCCCAAACAACGAGGGTTGTGTGATAAGTACCTAGTCTCGGTAAGAGATGGCGCCACTAATATTAAATCAATGTTGTTTTCCAAAAGTGTCACTCTTGAAATGTCTACTGTTTAATTTTCAGCCAGTTACGTCATTCAGTTTGTATATGACAGCCATTTAAAGCGATGAACTTTTGTATTTTTACAAAAATGAAAACAATTAGGCATTGAGCACTAATAAAATTCATGCATACACCTTCGTTTGCAACAATAAAATATTGGACGGTTGAATTTAAACGCGGCCATACAAGCATTTGGGATGAAGAACATCTAGGTCGTCCAAATGCGGTCACCATACCTTAAATGATTGAAAACATCCACGATATAGTACAGAATGATTGCAGATTGAATGTGCGTGAGATTGGTGAGGTTGTGGGCATCTCGATTGAACAGGTACAGAAAATTTTGGAAGAACATTTGGAGAAAGCTTTCCTCAAGATGGGTGCCGCGATTGCTCACTGCTTACTAAGCTTACTAATAAACTAATAAACTTCTAGTCCTCTTCCGTTGAATATTTGAAGTTGCAGTATTGGGAGCAATTGCACGCATTTACTAAAATACTGTTACAGAGAACTGGAAATTTAGTAAGCGCACGCAATATTTTTTTAAGAAGATTTACGAAAATTAGTATACGTTTTGTGCTTTTATTCGTATGCTGTTTATAAATTCAATATGTTTTTTAGAAAATAGGAATTAGGTAACATTGAAAATAATATTCGTATTTCTTAAGATACATATTCGATTTTTCCACAAGGACTAGCTAGAAAGTCAGCAACGATATAAATAACAAAGTCCTACGTATGAATTTTTAATTGTTATATTTGAAAATATAACGGTATTGAAACGTTTCGCGACTTTAATCACTTTGTGATGCACTTCATTTTGTCCCTTTTTGCGCGTCTGCTAAGCGGCTGCGTGAAATCGCGTAGTTTTTATTTTTATTTCGAGCGCGGTCTTTCCTAGATCGTTGGGAGAGGATTGGTCGCTCGAAACAGGTTCGTGCTCTGAGCTGGATGGGCTGAGTTGTGTCTATTGTTTTATAAGTTTTATAAGTAATTGATTCTATTGTTATTTTCTCTTTTTGTTGTTTTTGTTGTGAGACCTCAGTTTGGGTTTGTTGATCCACATATGTCCGTGGTGGACATGCGGTTTGTTACCTTTTCATCATTGGTCTTTGTGTTGGTAGGGTAATTCTCTTATTTTTGTTGTGCTGAAGGCACTGATTGTTGGTTAATGTTTGTGAAGAGGATGGAGGGGAGTTCGCGGTCGCGTAGAACGATCTGGTCGTTCGTACGGGTTTTTAACCTTCGTTTGCATTCGATTGTTTATCCGATACTTTCCCTAAAAAACACGTATGGGGAATTGCTTCCGGTATTCTAGGTTATTGACTCGATTGTTCGTATGGCGATGAGATATCGCCTATACGGAGCTTAACACTCAATTTTTCTACTAGGGTTGTCGCGTTTGCTTCTACGCAATTCTTATAATTACATACAGTAGCGGACAAAAGTTTAAGACGGAGAGGAAAAAAAAAGTAATCGTTGATTTTTTTATGAAAATAATTGACTCAGCGGATTTTTTTTGTATTAGCTAATTAATCATTAATTCATATATTTATTACATAAATTCAATTTTGCGCGTAACAACATTAGATACAATAAACAAAGAAAACATAAATTTGTTTGATATCTTCGGGGACAAAAGTTTAAGACTATACGTAAAAAAATATTTTTTGGTAGAAAATATACAGATATTTTCCTCCCTTCAATACTTTGTCCACAGTCCATTATTTTTTATCACATCAGTACATCTTTGAGGCATTGAATCAATTAATTTTTTGCAGTCGTCCACAGTTGTTTCATTCCACGTTTTTTCAACCAAAGAGTACAAATCGTCGAAATTTTTTGGTTTATTTCTTTGAACCCTTCTTTTTATGGTACACCATAAGTTTTCAATTGGATTTAAATCCGGCGACTGCGACGGCCACGGTAATAAAGTGATTTTTTCATCTTGAAAAAAACTTTTCACTACCCGAGCCGTATGCTTTGGGTCATTATCTTGTTGATAAATAAAATTATCACCCATATTTTCGTAGGCATATGGTAACATAGTATTTCTTCAATATATCCAAGTATTGAAAACGGTCCATGATTCCATTAATTCGGCGTATTGGTCCAGGACCATTGCGAGAAAAACATGCCCACACCATTACGTTTCCATCTCCATGCTTAACTGTCGGTAAAACACATCGAGGATTTAAATCTTCGCCAATTCGACGTCTTACATACAGTATCCCGTCAGAACAAATTCGGTTGAATTTGGATTCGTCCGAAAATAGCACATTTTGCCAATCCTCACTTGTCCAATGCCGATGAGCCTTAGCAAATTGCAGTCGTAATTTTTTATTCTTTTTACTGAGCATCGGCTTCTTCCGTGGCTTTCGTGCTTTCAAATTGAATTCGTCTAATCGTCTTCGGACAGTTCTTATACTAATTTGTGCATTATTATTACTGGATATTTCAGCTCTGATATCGACTGCTGAACGAAAACGATCTCTCTCGCTTAATCGATGAATCCGACGATTCAGCGTTGGCATGGTTTTCCGCGGTCTACCGTTTTTTGGTCGATCAAAATAGTCCCCAGTCTTCACAAACTTGTACCACGCTTGCTTACAAGAAGTTTCTGATCGATTTATTTGAGTTGCAATTGAAGAAAATGTCTCATTTTGCTTCCGTAGAGACACGATTAGTTTTCGTTCAGTTGATGACAAATTACGGGCTTTACCCATACTCTTTTCGTACGTAATTAAACTTAAGACACTGGATGATACACCACAAACTATTTACAGTATTAATATATCAAATTATTGCGTGGATCGACTACGGGTATCTTGTTCGACAGATCGTCTTAAACTAATGTCCGCTGTTTACAGATGGTTGGAAGGAAAAAAAAATTGTATAATCTATATTGCTTACATTTGACGACCGAGACTTCTACATTATGAAGGTCAAACGTACACATGTATTGTAAAAAAACAACAAGCCGAAAAAAACGTTAGTACTTGTATGACAGATCTATGAACCAAATTGTAATTCATCGTCTTAAACTTTTGTCCGCTACTGTATGCGGATTTATTTCCGGTTATTTTCGGGTTATGACTCGATTTTTCGTATGGTGATGAGGTGTCGCCTATACGGAGCTTAACACTCAATTTGACTACTTGGGTTATTGCGCTAGCTCTTACGCGATTTTCTAAGATTACGTACGCGGAATTGTTTCCGATTGTTTCGGTTTGTGACTCTATTATTCGTATGGCGATGAGATATCGCCTATACGGAGCTTAACACTCAATTTTTCTACTTGGGTTATCACGTTTGTTTCTACACGATTTATTACATTACATATGCGGATTTATCTAAGCTTCTGTTGATTAACCGTGTGCGTTCAGGATATATTCTATGCGGAGTTGTCTTTCTTCCATTGGTGTATTGGTTTCCTCATGCGTCTATTTGATTTTACAGGGGGTGGGGCCTGCTCGGTTCTTACTGCCTGTGCTTGTTCTCATATTGGGGCGTTCCGTGGTACCGTCGTAAGACGTACTGGTCGGCCTTGTTTGAATCATCGGACGTTTAACTGGTGATTTACTATTTTGATATTTTATTGCTAGGAGTAACCGTGTGGTTTGCATTCCGAGGCTCCGCCCTACAGATGTTTACGCGGTGAGATAGTGGGATCGCGAGTGTCGTGCTGTGAGGTAGACTGTGTGAATTTACCTACCTATCTTACTCGTCTTTGTTATTGTTTGTGTCCCTAGCTATAGCTCGCCGTTCGCACAAGACACCGGGTTCGCAGCTATGACCAGCTAACTCTTCCTGTGCCCCGGATACTCAGGCCTTTATTCACGATCAATTAAGCCACCGTATCGTGCCATTAAGAGACTTACGATTCGGTTTTTTAATGATTGTGTGCAGCCGAGGTATCCGTAAGTGTCAGGTGGTAGCTGGTGCTGGCCCTGACGTGGTCCCACCCACGCAGGTACACCCTACGAATCTAGTGCGCGGTGCACTTTGCCGGGATTCCACTCCCTTGACCTTATGTCACTCGTGCTTCTTCACACTCCAAGAGACGGATAGCCACGACGCCGTGCGTGGGGACCCGTTAGTGGAGTGTGCCCTGACGCTGTGAGTAGGGGCGGCCAAGCGCAGTGCAGGGAAGCCTTACTCCTCACAGAGTATCCTAATTAGTTCGTTTACTCAACTGACGGCCAAGCGCAATGCAGGGGAATCAGTTGAGAAAAAGAACACTAGTTTCTACCATTATGTGTCTTAAACTGTTAGTTATTGTTGTTTATCATTTCGTTCGGTCAAACGACGGCCAAGCGCAATGCAGGGGAAACGATTGATCGAAAGAACACGTATCCTTTACATGTGGATTTTACGAATCTTCTTATTTGCTAGGTAGGTTGTCGAGCAGCACTTCGTCTTGACGTATGAATTTTGACGAGAGCCCTGAGGCTTGTCCTGTCGCGGTTTATATAGTTTAGTGGATGGACCCCGAAGGGGTGTTTTGTGGTAGGTCATGTGATGTTTGTCGCACTTTCTTCACTGGGTGAAGGAGGTGCGAGGTTGCGTGTAGTTGTTCCTTTATGTCTTAAATTTCTATATTTAGCCGGGCTTTGTCTTCCTAGGGTTTGAAACGAGGTTGCAGCGAGGTTGAATCTTGGTGGTTAACGTTAATTTCCTACCTGTCGGAGGTTCAAACTTCCTTTTGATGTTTTTTGTGGTTCGGTCATAATGTTTTGATAATTTTGCTACATGTGGTTTCTTTCCTACCTTGGGTGTATTTGCCTATCTGCTTTATTGATTAATATTCGCCAGGATTAATTAATTATTGCCAAAATTGTCTTTCTTTGTGTGTTTTTTCGTGTTCTTCACTGATTTTTATGTTATTCTCGTTTCCATGTATTCTCCTGTGTAAGGGCTGCCTTGCTCTCTATTTGTTTATTAAATTTTGTGAGAGATAGGTTTGTTTTATGTGTTTTTCTTAATGTTAATGTTTTTATCTGTGAGTGGGGGTACGTGGCGAAGCTTCATGTGAAGGTACCCTGTTGATTTGTCTCGAGGCTTCGTGGAACCTCGAGAGTTCCACAAATTATTTTCTCTTTTCTCCGTACGGTGGCGTTCTTGGTGTTTCCGCCTTTTGAGTAGTATGGTCTATTGGGGGTAGGACCGAAAGTGTTCTCTTCTGCCTGGTGAGGTGTTTGGCTTTGCGCGCGGTTCCGCCGCTTGTCTATAGGCGGGAGCTATTACGCTGGGTCCAGTTTACAGCGCGTGGTATTGCCGTCGTCCTGCCTCTTGTCTTGCTCGCTTCTTGCGGGCTGTGTTTGTTTTGATGGTGGTCTTAGGTGGAGTTAGGTGGGGCCTACCGTTGACGCCATGCTGTTTGGGGTGGGTACTCGCGGTTGCTTATGTGTACCTAATGTGCTATCCTGTTTTCCTCGTCTAATGGGTGCGTGTTTGCCCCGTGTTTGCTCGTATTGTTCTAGATAATTACTTTTGGTGATTTCTATGTTTCAATTACTAGTTGTAGTCGGTCTTTGTTGGTGTTGGTTGTGTTGTTTGGTTGAATTGAGGTTTTTAGTTCTAGTAGCGGATCGCCGTAATTGCGTTCCGTTACAGTATATTATAAAATATAATATACGCAGCAGCGCATGAGATCATCGGCTCCAAGGAATTCTTTCAAGAAGCGCTCGAGCACATCACGACCTTGCTAGCGCCGGAAGATACGGAAATTATGAAAATTATTTTGTCCGAAATAATTGTGCTGCACCGTGGTCATATCGCTGCTCATGCATCGGGTGTTGCGTTGCGAACGCAATAATTCTCCGTATGTGTAGCTATTTGTGATAAAGACACAGTTGTCAATAATTGTATATAGTGTACATTTCGCTCGTAATATTATAAAGTATACACTGATTGTGAGTACAGTCATAGAGAGAGAATATGTGAGTTATCACAGTCCTAAAACCGAAGCATCAACAAAGGTCTGCCACAGGAAGAAGACGGAACTCTCGTCTTTGTTTCATTAACACAGCAGATCATGGAATTCGTGCCGATGTCGATTAGCAGCGAAGCAGCAGAACTTGGTAAGTCAAAAATAAAAAATAATTAAAAAATCGTGATTCAAAAGCATGTAATATTTATTTTTAATTATAAAAAATAATGTCTTGCAGAGCGAGCAGCCCCTGCATATAAACCGACACCGAGGGTTCGTTATTCGTGTTATGGAGAGCGAGAGAAAGATACATACACTGTACAGATAGATCTAGTTTCGGGAAAGAAAAGTAACGCCCGCCATCCTCATCCGCAGTTGACATTGAAGGTAGCAGATCATCAACGCTGCCAACTTACAATTAGTATAATGAGACGAGCCATATCAGGTAAGACAGTATCGATTAGTCTGTACATGTTGTTTTTATTGACCAGTGCTTTCAATGAAATACTTGTTTCATTCTTTTTTCAGAAGTACCAGGTGTATGCATAAGTTTTTTCCGGTATAACTAAGAGATGGCGCCAGCGAAAAGTACGCAGCGTATTAATTTGACACATACGTCATTTTGTTCGTCTGACATTAACCTACAAACACACACAAGTTGAGTCCGTCAAAAACTAGCGTCTTTGTTTTATCGTTCAGTGATCATGTCGAGTTTTGTGCCTGAAAAATAACATTTGCGGCACGCATTGCTTTTCTTATTTAATCAAAAGAAAAAGCTGCTGAAAGTCAACGTTTGCTGGTAGAAACAAATGGTGAACACGCTCCATCGATTAGAACATGTGAGACACGGTTTCGACAATTTAAAAGTGGTGATTTCAATGTGAAAGACAGTGAGCGCTCTGGTAGACCACAAAAATGCGAAGACGAGCAATTGCAGGAGTTATTGGATGATGACCCAACTCAAACTCAACGGCAATTAGCAGAAGCATTACATGTGTCACAAGAAACAATCAGCAGACGTTTACGAGTAATAGGGAAGATCAATAAACTCGGTAAATGGGTCCCACACGATTTGAATGAACGTCAAATAGAAAATCGCAAAGTCACTTGTGAAGTATTGCTTCAACGCCACGAAAGAAAATCATTTTTGCATCGAATTGTGACGGGTGACGAAAAATGGATTTATTTTGAAAACCCGAAGCGGAAAAAATCGTGGCTTTGACCTGGCAAAGCCGGTCCTTGAACACCAAGGCCAAATCGCTTCGGCAAGAAGACCATGCTCTGTGTCTGGTGGGACCAGAGCGGTATTGTGTATTATGAACTCTTGAAGCCCGGCGAAACCGTTAATACACAACGCTATCGCCAACAAATTATTAATTTAAACCACGCATTAATCGAAAGACGACCGGAATGGGCCAGAAGACATGGCAAAATGATTTTGTTACACGACAATGCGCCGTCTCACACAGCAAAAGCAGTGAAAGACACCTTGAAATCGCTTGGATGGGACATCCTTCCGCACCCGCCGTATTCGCCAGACCTGGCGCCATCTGACTATCACCTCTTCGCATCAATGGGGCACGCGCTCCCAGAGCAGCACTTCAGCAATTTCGAGGAAGTTGGAAAATGGCTCGACGAATGGTTTGCCGCAAAAGACAAGCAGTTTTTCTGGCATGGTATTCATAAGTTACCTGAAAGATGGGCGATATGTGTAGAAGCCGATGGCCAATATTTTGAATAAAACAAAAATTAATTTCCCTTGAAAATTACGTGTTTTTTTTTACCAAAAAACCGGAAAAAACTTATGCATACACCTGGTACACTGTGATGACAACACCCACAGCGAAAAATAATTTGCAAGCAATATTACGAGTGATAATACAAATTAATTCCGTATAGCGATAAAGATTAAATGAACGGTGGAGGAATCTCCGAGTGCGGATAACCGTGTTTGCAGGGCTGCTGCATAGGGCGGTAAATGTGTAAAGTCCATAAAATAATGATTAATTTTTAAAAAATACCGTTCTTACCGTGTCTCTTATTTTTAGAGCGTAATAATTAGAGAATTATAATTGATCTGTCTCTTTCTCTCTCTCTCTCTCTCTCTCTCTCTCTCTCTCTCTCTCTCTCTCTCTCTCTCTCTCTCTCTTTCTCTCTCTAACTGTCCTCAATGTAAACTTTATAATATTTCGAGCGAAATGTACACTATATACAATTTACAACTGTGTCTTTATCACAAATATCTACACATACGGAGATTTATTGCGTTCGCAACGCAACACCCGATGCATGATCAGCAATATGACCACGGTACAGCACAATTATTTCGGACAAAATAATTTTCATAAGCTCCGTATCCTCCGGCGCTAGCAAGGTCGTGATGTGCTCAAGCGCTTCTTGAAAGAATTCCTAGGAACCGATGATCTCATACGCTCCTGCACAAGGCGTTTCACTGACAACTATCTTTTCACGGACATATGATACCACCTCGTTCATACACCGCTGAATCGTTTCACTTTTGCTCTCTAGAGCCTGCATATGAATATCAATTCTTCTACGTATTTCGACGAGCGAATGAAATGTCGGCCGCTGCAGAACAATGTTTGGAGAGTATTTTCGGAAGCATTTCCGTTTCCATTCTCCAGATTCGTCTTGATTCTCGTATTCCTCATTAGCACTACCGCTTATTTTACCAAATAAAACAGCTCTTTACTGGTAACACGAGGTTAAAAGTGTGTAATTCGCTGTGTGCTCTATGCGGGTATTACACATTTTCTCGGCATCAGCCCCATGAGCTTCGAAATATCGTTGTACGCGGGAAAAATCACTTTTAAACACTCGCCACTCGTCCGCACTGAGTGTAATTCAGGTAAAAGTATTCGGCAATATTTTCACCACTGGTGTAAGACACATAGAGTTCAAGTCGAGCCCGGCGACGATTATTTTACCAAATGATTAATTTAAACCGTACATAATGGGGTTCGCTATATATGGCGATATCGTGTGAGACGTAGCACCATTATTTGCCATTTTTATTGCTTTCTTGTAGACTGTAACTTTTCAAATGAATCGTCGGTGGTGTTCATACTCCGTTTTATACAGATTACCCCCACCATCTAATTGCATCGGCTCTTCTTTTGATACTGCAAATCATACGACTGAAAATTGCTCACCAATATCCTTTGATATTTGTCGCATTCTCCTTAACAGCCTAGTAACATCAGCAACAAATATATCCCAAAGCTCTTCCAGACTCTCGCACACGTATGTGCATACGCACACCTTGACATACAGATAAGAGGTGCCATGAAAACTAAATGATGTTCCTCATGGCCGAGTGCCTTGAAATTAGATGAAAACAATATGACATTCATCAGCAAAACTCGATAACTTACAAGGAAGCATAGTTTTGTGTCCCCCTCCGATTTTTATGAAACTCACGTATGTTGTAGAGCATCGAACAATACGACACGTATTTTTTTTATCGGCGGAAAAACATTTCTAAGGGGTGATATCTAAGGGGTGATAACCCTTCAAAGTTAGGGGTGATGATGCAGTTTCACCCCTGCAAATGAATTTTTTTCTTTAACTTCACGTGGAAATTCTATTGTCTTCAATGAGGAGTATTTTGGTTTTTGTTTCATTAAAATCGGTTGACGCCTTCTGCGTGAAACTGCATAATCACCCCTCGACAAACCGTCGATAAAACAAAATACGTGTCTTTTAGTTTTCGATGCTCTACAACATTCGTGAGTTTCATCGAAATCGGACGGGGACACCAAACTATCCTTCCTTGTTAGTACATGACGGGTCTCACATTTACGTCACCATCGCTAAATATTTCCCTAGGTCTTGCTTTTGTAAAGTGATCGTGTGCAGCCATCTTCTTGGTTAATCGTATTCATTACATCGCTGCAGTATATGCAGAGAGAGGAAGAGAGAAAGTGCGTATTACATGAATATATATTAAAGCGAGCCGCTTTGAAAAATCTCTCGTTAATTGTCTGATTTACTGTGGTTACTACTACTTTTTCAACACAATCATGGTCAGAGTGGTTGAGCACTCATTGATAAGAAAATTGATAGAGTTTATATTGAAGCGTAGACCGTCGTTGAGTTCGCGGCGGGGGAGAAGAAATTTACAGATTACCCTATGGGAACTTCCGACACAAGCTGTTGTTCGTAAGATCCGCGGTATGCTGTGCGGGTGTCATCAGTGCGATTGAGTTGACACGCATAATATTGGATTGCTTGATAATCAAATAATTATTGATTCGGTGGTGCGTGTTATTCGTCGACGCGGTTGGTTGAATGTGCCTACTTTGCAGCCCATACTCAGTGAAAGACGTAAGTATTATTCTGCGTTAATTACTTTTATTTTATGTCTTTTATATCACAAAATTTATATATAGTTCGACGATATGAAGAAGAAGAAATGCGATCCGACACCTATGATTTCGATGAGGAGGGTAGAACCGATTCAGATGATCATAGCAGGGGCAACGATGATGACAGCACCGCAGGGAATCGTTGGATAAATTTCATCCAGCCATTGTGCGGGTATAAACCAACAAACGGTCTTTTCATGGTCGGTCCTGCGAGAGAACCAAATCGAGCTGTCGCAGGTCCATCGCGACAATACAGTTCAAGCGATGATACGAATAGCAATACAGACAACGAGGAAGAAGAACGGGAGGAGGAAGAGGAGGAGAAAGTCCCGATAGATTCAGGTAAGCTTTAAATAATACAATTACGCCGACAAAAATAAAAAAATTACGGGGAAATAACAGTAAAAATGAAAAAAAACAGGGTACGATCCAGACCCAAATGTTTTTCGCTTTGCACGATTCATTGTGCCGAGACCGCCGACAATCGAATTGGTTTACGAAATGTGTCGGCGGTTCCCGGGTGCAGTCGACGGATTCGAGGACTAGAAACAAATATAAATTCATCATTCTTCCGTTACACAATTTATATACATAGTATATAGCTAGCAACAAACAAAAAATTTAATTAAATGAAATAAAAATTCTAACAAATGGTTTAATTATGCTTGCAGGTGGACAGACTGGCGATGGAAAGACTGCTATACGGAGAGGTGATAGCAAAAAAGTCAATTTTACGCATAAGTAATAGCGATAATTTGTGTCTACAACAATCCCTTGTCACAGCCCGAGCACATGCCGAACGCGGTCCAATTCGTACGGGCGAGCTACACAGACGATGGTGTCAAATTCGGAACGGGCTTCGAGGAGCGCAATATACAGCAGCGATAGAGTTAACGCGTAATGCGGGGGTAACGACACCGTCTAGAGGGTGCGATGTGCGCGAGATTCAGCCCTTTCAGGAGTACTTGGTTCACGATGGTATAGCGATTATTGTTTATGAATTTCTCACCTTGGGAAAACGCGTTCCGGCTCTGTACGATGGGCGAAAATCCGTACTCTCCGCAATAGGTCAAATTAATCATACAATATTTATTCTCTATTACAAACGCTCTCATCACTTCCAGCCAATATTAAATCTCGCTGGTGCGCTAGATAGTCGGGGGTTCTGCAGACAGTGTAATTACAAGTATAATCGAGTACTCGAACATTGCTGTAGCTATAATTGTGCTCGATGTAAATCCGCTTATTGCAATGGCAATAAAGACTCTCAGCCTGAGTATTGCACAGACGGTAATCGTTCGTTCTTCGGTGCTTGTTGCCTCGCTCATCACAAAGGTGAGGGCTCCGCGGGTATAACGTCTCGTAAATATAGACGGTACAGCGTCTGTAAAGCATTGAAAATCTGTAGAGGATGCTCGCGTATGATTAAAACCACAGATAAAAAGATACATGTATGTGGTACTATATCGTTTTGTATTACATGCAGGCAAACTCGACCGACTACGCATGCGTGTTTCATAGCACTTTTTAAGAAATCAGAGGCTCCAAAGGAGAAGAAAAAAGACAAACCTTTCACGAGATTTTTGTTTTATGATTTTGAGACGCAACAACACCAACAATTGCACGATGATAAATCGACACGAATTTATGTGTTACACAATGCGTATATCTGACATGTCTGGATATCACAGATATAGAGACCGATTGTGCTGACTGTGGTAAACGTGAATTCATGTTTATCGATGATCCGGTTGGGGAGCTCATGAAATTGGCATTATCGCAAAAATTAAAAAATACCATCTGTATTGCTCAGAATGCAAGAGGTTTCGACGCGCAATTTATTCTATAGTATTTTATCGAATTGCAAAGAACACAGTTGCCCTTTCTGATTATGAATGGTACGAAGATCGTCTCGATGAAGATTGGCGATGTCGTTTTTCTCGATACTCTAAACTATTTACCCATAGCTCTTAGCGCTTTACCTAAGTCCTTTGGTTTCGCTGATGATGTGGCAGAACGTACATTTCTCCATTTATTCAACACACCGGAATATCAGAATTACTCAGGTCCTCTGCCGGCTCTGCATTTTTACTCACCCGATACCGTGTTCTCAGCGGATCGCGAGCGATTTTTAAAATGGTATGAGGAAGAATCGAGTCGCGTCGATTATAAATTTGATTTTGCGACGCAATTTGTGCAATATTGTCGTACAAATGTTACGGTTTTGAGACGAGCGTGTCTAGCTTTTCGAGAGTTACTTATACGTTGCGGAAATGTGTGCCCCTTTACAGAAGCATGCACGATAGCATCAGCATGTATGAGAGTATTTCGAAAGAATTTTCTACAGAAAGATCGCATTGCGGTGTTACCACCGGGGGGGGGGGTACCGCTGGGGCGATAAGCAGTCTCGCAAGGCCGTCGTATGGCTCGTATGGCTCGAGCATAGGCGCAACTGCATTATCGCTTATGCTGGACGCACAAGAGAGTATCGCCCTCCGACTGGCCTACCAGCTGTCGACGGATACTACGCGGATGCAAGGGTCCATCACGTTCTTCATTTTCACGGTTGTTTTTGGCATGGATGTCCGCGATGTTATCGCGTGAATAGAGATGCTGGAACTGAATTCGGCGATACAATGAATGAGCGATACGAGCGTACCGTTCTTATTTCCGGGCGAATCAGATCGAAAGGGTACACTTTAACCAAAATATGGGAATGCGATTTTGACAGATTACTCAAGAATAACGAGGAAATGTCGTTATACGTGAAAAATCACATCATGGTCAAGCAGGTGCCTCTCGAAACATGCGATGCATTCTTTGGCGGTCGAACGGAAAATTTTGTAAGCTTGTACGACGTCGGGAATCGGGAGCAGATACGCTATGTGGATGTGTGCTCGCTGTATCCATGGATGTGTGGATCCAAGAATGGAAAATATCCCGTTGGACATCCGAAATTGTACGTAGGTGACGAGTGTCGAGAACCCATAGGACTTGAAAACGATCTAAGTATCGTCGAGGGTCTCGTGAAGTGTACCGTAGTAGCACCGTGCGATTTGTATATCCCCGTACTGCCTGTTCGCATGCATGGGAAACTACTGTTCCCCTGTGTAGAACGTGCTGTATGGACACATCCGCGGGCTGCACAAACGATGACACGACTGAGCGAGCGTTTGACGGCACATGGGTCGTGAACGAGCTGAGAAAAGCTGTGTTGCTCGGATATAAGGTGACACGTATCGATGAAATTTGACAATATGTTGTTACGCAGTATGACTCGACAACGCGACGAGGCGGTCACTTTGCCGAGTACATGGATACATTCCTAAAAATAAAACAGGAGGCGAGTGGACCGCCAGCAGAGTATAACGATGACGAGGAAGCAATAGCGCGTTTTATAGCGTTGTACAAGGAGTCTGAGGGTGTATATCTAAAGCCCAGTTCTTCGTAGTCAAATCCGGGCTTACGTTCGCTCGCAAAATTATCTCTTAATTCATTCTGGGAAAAGTTTGGTTAACGCGAGAATCTCACGAAAACCGTTATTGCTTTCACGCGCTCGGAGCTAATGAATTTACTAACGAGTCCGGTGTTTGAGGTGACGGGAATGCTACCGGTTAATCACAAGATTATGTATGTGAACTATGTGAGCAACCGCGATGCTCTCTAACCATCCCCGACATCAGACGCCGTGATTGCAGCATACACGACGGCACAGGCATGCCTAAAACTATACAGTTATCTTGAGGGACTCGGGCGACGAATATTGTCCTGCGATATGGACTCCTGTATTTACGTGAGTCGCCCCGGTAGCAACGAGTATGAGCTGCCATTCAGTCAATTTCTGGGGGATCTCACGGATGAATTAAGCAAATACGGGCCTGGTAGTTATATAAGTTCGTTCGTTTCGGGAGGACCAACATTTGACGCATACCTTGTACGTAAACCCGACGGTACGATTATTGAAAAATGTAAAGTGAACGGTATCACGCTAAACTTTGTGAATAGCCGTTACGTAAATTATGACGCATTACGATCCTTCGTGACAGGAGCTAGGAGCGTACCTATTGTTTTTAAATTCGACGCTATTCAACGCACGGAATTTCATCAGGTAGTAACGTGTAAAGAAACAAAATCATGCGAACCTATTAACACGAAGCGAAAGCGGCACGGGAAGGACTCTACTGTATCGTATGGCTATTATGAAATACGCTAATTAGTAAAGGGTGGTTAAATTTTAAGGACCGATGTTGAATGTGAACCACACCTAAACGTCAAGTTTTTTTCTGCATTTCATTTGACATTTCTCAATTTCAGACTAACTCAATTTGAACCATGGAAAGATACACAATCGAGCAACGCGTTGAAGTTATTCAGGCTTATTATGAAAATGGGCGTTCAAATCAAAATGCATATCGTGCACTTCGTGATTTTTTCGGTCAATTTAATCGTCCAAATGTGCGTACAATCGGAAAAATCGTGCAAAAATTTGAGCAAACCGGGTCTGTAGGAGATATTAAAACACCAGTGCATGCTCGTACAGCTCGTACTGCAGAAAATATTGCTGCTGTTCGCGATAGTATGGCTGAAGAGCCGTCCACCTCAACTCGTCGTCGTGCCCAACAATTGCACCTCTCACGCTCGTCGTTGATGAACATTATGCATAAAGACTTGCATTTACACGCTCATAAGGTGCAATTGACTCTAGAACTAAAGCCTCTTGACCATTCCAAACGTCGTCAATGGTCAGAATGGTGGCAAGAAATGGCAACAGTGGATGATCAATTTTCGAAGAAAATCATCTTCAGTGATGAGGCACATTTTCACCTCAGTGGATTCGTCAATAAGCAGAATTGCCGCATTTGGGCGAATCATAATCCAAGAGTGATTGTCGAAAAACCAATGCACCTACAAAGAGTGACTGGTGCGGTTTATGGGCTGGCGGCATCATCGGGCCGTATTTTTTCCAAAATGAGGCCGGTCAGGCAGTTACTGTGAATGGTGTTCGCTATCGTGAGATGATAACGAACTTTTTATGGCCCGAATTGGAAGATATGGATGTGGGCGATATGTGGTTTCAACAGGACGGTGCCACTTGCCACACAGCTAACGACACAATGGCTCTTTTGCGCGACAAATTCAATGGCCGTGTTATCTCACGTGGTGGCGATTTCAATTGGCCGCCAAGATCATGTGATTTGACACCGTTGGACTTCTTTCTTTGGGGTTATTTGAAAGAAAAGGTGTACGTCGATAAGCCAGCAACAATTCAAGAGCTAAAGGATGAGATAATTCGGCACATTAACGGCATAGAACCTCAATTATGCCTAAGCGTCATCGAAAATTTGGACCATCGGATGGAGGTGTGCCGCCGAGGTCGCGGCGGCCATTTGGCCGATATTTTGTTCCATACATAATGGAACCATACCATATTATCATAATAAAAAGAATTGACAATAATTTCCTAAATAATTTGTGTTTTATTCAAAATCAACATCGGCCCTTAAAATTTAACCACCCTTTATAACGCAAAAAAGTATATAGTTTTACGGTTGAATTCGCGGTATTTTGAAATAATCTTTTTGTCTAATTTCAGGTATAGTATTTACTGTGTACAATACGTTTTAAAAAAATATCGAATTATTATGTATAAATCCGTTGTCTGCTCGTTCTCTTTGTGCTGCAATTCGTAGCAATAGCTGCTATCTCTTTACCGTTCCCTTTTCTTCTGACTTTCTCGTGCTACCTTCGTGGATATAATATTGCTGTTTAGAATTACATGATTCGTAAAATTTGCGCATAGAACTGTATACATAGTGAAATAAAAATATTGCTTTATTTATGAGAAATAAAAAACTATCGTTATTTAATGTATCTACATACGGTGTAAACAACAGCTTATACCACGGGCACGCGCCTCATCAGCTAGTACAGGCGTGCCGTTCCTTATCAACTCGTCAAGGCCGCGAAAATAACTGATGCCGCAGGGTCACTGCCGCCGCCGCTGCCGCGGTATAAGTTTATTTAAGAGTCAGCTGATTGATTTTGATAGGCACTCATCGATATGGATACACGTTGGAAACATCCATGGACAGCCGTGATAAGCGGTCCTACGGGTCCTATAGCCATCATAAAAATCTTAGTGTCATCTTTATCACGCAAAATCTCTTCCATCAGGGTCACGGGCAGCGCGATATCTCCTTAAACGCTAATTATATCGTTGTCTTCAAAAATCCGCGAGATTGCGTGCAAATTCAACATTTAGCATGCCAGGTATGTCCCGAGAATCCGATATTTTTGCAGGAGGTATATTTCGATCCAACAGCTGCACCCCACGGCTATCTATTATTCGACTTGAAACAATCGACGCTTGAGAATTGTCGATCTCGCGCCTGTCTATTTCCTGGTGACCAATACCATTACGTTTACGTGCCTCAAAAAGCAATAAAAATTCACGATGCGACGCGCGATGTACCAGTAATGCGCTTGTAAAAGCGTTCCGTGGACCTCTCGATAAAAAGCAAATAATTATATTGCAAGCGCTGTGTTATCTGAAGCAAGAGCATGACGTGCAATTTTGTGCAAAGCAGATGTAGCACTCGTACGGTGTATATGCGATTGTGCTCTTAACGTTTTACAGGGAAACGTGAGTCTGAACAACGTGCAAAACAATCATCTTCGGAGGCACGCGACAATTCTTTGACAACTAGCCGCTAAAAGGGGTAATTGAAGCGGTAAGACGAAGATCATCGTCGGGCACAGTGTCGGATTTCTCAAGTTGCTTCTTGTACCTGTCTTGGTCTACACGAGCCTTGGAATATGCCAGAAAGATGGTGCTTATTCCTCATTATAACATACATCGTCTCGCTGGACTCGCCACTACTGCTGCTACCACTACTACTACTACAGACCCGTCGCCCTTTGTACAGACTACCGGTACCCCATTAACGCGCCTCGACTCTAAGCTTAGTGAAATTCTAAACTCTCACTCGTACAAGAGCGAGAGAGAGAAATGGACAGCGTACCAACAGGTTCTACAGCATTATCTTCACTTGGTCGAGTACGATAATACAGTACCGAATATTTCGTCAAAACGAAAAATAGCAAAACTCGATAGCCACGAGAATAAAATCGATAACGTTTTAATGAACGAAGTTAAATTTCTACTCAATGACACATTTCTTATCGATAGCGCATCAGAAATTTTTTTATCTAAAGCAATATCGTTGCTTCGCAATTTGCATCGCAGCGTCGTCGATAAAAAAATGACATGGGATCGTAACGGTGTTGTTTCCATAGACAGCAGAAGAATTTCAAATTCCAATATCGTTGATCTTGTTAACGATGCTATGCGACCTAGAAAACGCGAGAAACCCATCGGTCGATCTCACTTTGCCAAACTCCTGCGACCGATACAGATGCCACGCGAATTTATCGGCAATCCCGAGTTACTACACGAGCCTACACCGACATCATCCTCGACACCGCAGCGGCGTCTCATTTTACCACGCGATAGTGATAGTAGCAGCAGCAACAGCAGCAACAGTAGCAACAATAACAACGAGGCCGAGACCGCATACTCAAACAGAGAAGTAATGCTCACGGCTGAAAACGACATCGTCGAGGGATAGGAGGGGGATGAAGAAGAGGACGAACAATTGCAAAACATCGCACAAGTAGAGAGCCAACGATACCCCAGTGAATATCGATCCCCCACACAATTAGAGAAGAAAAAGAAAAAGAATACATTTAACTAGTTATCGTTAAAATAATGAAAATTCTTCAAAAAATCTATAATGACACCGCTCTCCTGCCTCCTTCTCTCGAGCAAAAAATTTGGCTCAGGTGGATCGAGGAGTAGCGCGAAAAAATGTTTACCATGGCTCGAGACATAGGATTCATATAACATGCATCGTCTCGTGCGACGACGATTTCCCCGTGATACGTACAACGTGAGCAATATAGACGATGTATGGGAGGCTGATTTAGCTGATCTTCGCTCGATAACTACGTACAACGATGGGTACGCATATCTGCTTGTTGTTATCGACGTGTTGAGCAAATACGCGTGGGTCGAGGCTTTGCGTGACAAAACGAGCGCAAACTTGACCCGCGGTCTCCCATGCATACTCGCATGCAGTTACAATCGTCGCCCGCAGCAATTGCAAACTGATCGAGGCGAAGAATTTATCGGCACTCCGTTTCAGAAAATTCTTCAGAAAAAGAATATCGATTTTCGTGCTGCTCGTAACCCCGATATAAAAGCCTCGATTGCCGAACTTTAATCGCATAATAATAGAGCGAATGTGGCGTTACTTTACATACACGCGAAATAAGCGTTACATCGATGTTTTACAAAATTTGTTATATGCTTATAATCACACTAGACACAGCGGAACGCGTATTCCTCTGAGCGAGGTAACCCTCGAAAATGCCTCTATAGCCCGAGAAAATTTAGCACGGTGATACGAGCGTAACGCGAGAAAAACTAAAAAGCTTAAATACAGCGTCGGTGACTTAGTACGTATCAATACAGCTAAAGCAGCATTCGTGAAAGGATATGAGCGTGGTTAAAGTAACGAGTTATTCAAGATTCAACGAATATCAGTGAATCGAGAACCATTCGTGTATATTTTACACGATCTGAATAACGAGACTATCGACGGTCTTTTCTACGAGGCAGAATTATCGCGAGTACGAGTGCCTCCGTCACCTGAGAAGACGAAAGAGAAGAAGAGGACAAAGGGGAAGAACGCTCGGAATCACCGTCCCTGATAAATATGAGCTCCAAGGATAGCTCTTTCTTTGTCGTACTACCGAGCAACAGTAGTATGCAGTATTTTCCGGATAATACGACGACGAAATTTTTTACAAAACTACTGCGTCAGATACGTTTGCACGGAGAATGGTCTGTTTCTCTTGTGGAAAATGCTTATCCGATGACTCTTTTACATGTTCCTACTGTAGGAAATCTCGTAACTTTTGAGGATGGTGATTATGATTTATCGGGTTTAAATCTTTTAACCCGAAGACGCGCTGATAGAGACCAAGTTCCACCTGGTGTATATCGCTCTATAGACGCTCTTTTGAAGAGTATAAATAAGTTACCTCACGTGGCCGGTCATTTGCGCTTTAAATTGCTTCCGAGAGGGCAGGTCGAAGTGGCGCGCGTATGCGACGATCTACGATACCACGACTTTCGCGTATCGCCCGCTATCGCAAGTCTACTAGGATTCTCGGAAGAGGCCTGTAGGTCTGTAATGATAGAACCGCATTGCGAATACACAGGGTCGAGGCCTGCATCTCTCACCGGTGCTATACCGGGCAGCATGTTTCTATACGCAGATATCTGCGAGAGCTATATTGCAGGCGATGTACAAACACCCCTCTCATGAGTTGTTCCCATTGATGCTGATGCCTGTCAGTATGATTCGATATAAATTAAATTTTCATCGCCACGATATACATATACCTCTCGTGCGCAATAATTTACACACTATCGAGATCGGTATAAGAGACGAGTTTAGAAATCCTATACCATTCGAACAGGGGACGTTGACTGTGACACTACATTTCAAAGGGTCCCACGATTGATTACGCCGCTATGGATGATATTGACAGTGTGCAGCACGGATGGGGCCGTCGCGAGTACGGCATTATTAGCCATGTTTATATCCGAACTCCTAATCAACGAGGACACGGTATCGGCAGCTTTCTCGCGGGCCTGTTTCGTCAAGTGTTAGCACTTTTAAAGAAGGGCGCTAAAGCAGTCGGAAAAGAGGTATTTCGGACTGGTGTAAAAGTAGCCGATTATATACTCGATAGAAATATAGCTGTGAAAGATGCTATTCGCGAGAGAGCGCGAGAATCAGGCAGTAATCTCAAACGCAAAGCCTCTGAAAAAATTGACACTCTCATGCGGGAGTTTGGGTATAAAAAGCGCAAAATTTCGCGAACTCCTCATTCATCGAACGAACGTAAACCACGACGTATCTCCCGTAAAAATAAAAGTGTAATAAAGAGAAAAGTAATAAAGAAGAAGAATAATAATAAGAACAATGAGAAGATGAAGATTCGTCAACGAACGGTTGCAGATATTTTTGGATAACTGAAACAAGATGGCTTTTCTACATGCGCACTCGTGTGAGTGTCTTAAATCGAAACTTGAATTTTTATTCACTCCCACCGACGCAAACTACTATCGAAGGCTCCAATTGGGTGTATTATAAGCCAATTTTTTCGCTAACAGATGATTCACCTATTGAATTTGTTATTCCTGGACAGGGTGATGAGTATATCGATCTCGCCCATACTATGCTTAGTCTGAGAGTGAACATAATATCTCCTTCTACGAAAATTGCCGCAGGAACAGCGCTGAAAGTAAGTACCGGCCCTGTGAACAATCTCTTACATTCTATATTTAATCAGATGAATGTATACCTGAATCAAAAACTAGTTTCACCTGGAAATAATGCCTACGCTTATCGAGCGTACATAGAAACACCTTTGAATTACGGTCCAGCTGCCAAAAATTCGCATCACACGAACGTTCTCTGGTACGATGATACCCCTGGAAAAATGGATGATATAACATCGGGAAATACGGGTCTTGTAAAGAGAAAACAATTTTTTAATCTCGGAAAAACTGTATACTTGCTCGGCCATCTGCATTGCGATATATTCAATCAGGAGCGGTTCCTATTAAACGGTGTCGAGATGCGGCTGGTGCAGTCTAGAGATTCATTTTGTCTTGTGGGCGATACAAAGAATAGTCAATGCGGCTTAAGGATTCTCGAGGCATCGCTTCTCGTTCGTAGAACAAAAATAGCTCCTGGTATGCTGCTCTCGCAGCATACTAGGAACTCTGGTAAAAACTACGGCTTAATATCCTCTTACAAGAGTCGAGGTAAAATCCGTTTCAATACACTCCGGTGTTCATGGAGAGACTATCGATAATATCGTTCTAGGTCAATTGTTGAAGTGTATAAATATCAGTTTTGTCGATAACAAAGCGTTTAACGGTGACTTCAGTATGAATCCATTCGATTTCCAAAATTACAATATAAATGATCTCTCGTTGTATGTAGATGGTGCTTAAATACCTTCGAAACCGTCACAACCTGATTTCACAAAAAATCATCTGTATATGGATGCTTTTCAAACGTTGTTTTCGGGAACTGGAATACATTTCTTGAACTCGGCAGGTAATGGTGGATTTTTCCGGATAAGCAAAAAATGTGCTGATGTCGGAATAAAATTGTTTTGTGTTAAGAGACGTAGAAGCGTCTCTGTGAGTAACTAATCAGTCGAACTTGTGCATCTGTACAGATTAGATGTGAACATGGATATCGTCGTGGATATACAGGGAATGCGTGGTAGAGACTCGGAAATTTTTCCGAAAGAAATTGCCGTGGATAGTAGCAGTGGATAGACCGTACTCTGCTCATTGGATCGTCGCACCACCGTGTCACTTTGCCGAATTACCGCAGCATTCGAGAAGCCAGAATAATTTTATCTGGAAATATTTTCACGGTCTTGAATAGTACGAGGGCGATATGAGCTGTAAACAAGCATACGCTAACTTGCGTGAAATTTCGCGAAAATCAAGACGTATCCATTGAGACGACAAGTACGTCTCATATACACGATACTAGAACACGACATACACACAGCGAAGCATCAGGCTCATCTACTATAAAATATAAACATAGAGTAGTAAACCGTAGTGCGCCCGACACACACAGCGAGAGGAACCTGTAGTACATACAACCAACACGAAGAAAGATAGAAATTCCAGGAAAACCAACAGCAATCACGTGAACGACTATAGTATCAGAATATGTACAAAAAGATATTCACGAGGGATACGTTAAATACGATTATCAAAAGTATGGATTAAGAAGAAATGGTCTACAGGAGATGGGCTACAGGACGACTACGAAATATAGATATACCAAGAACATGGAAGAAGAGTGGGAAAAGCGGGTATAAAAGAACACGAAACTCGACGATCAAGGAGTAGTTTTTCTGTCCACAGAGTGTCACCAACATCCAGGACCAGCCAGCAAGCCAAAGGAAGACCAGCCAGCAAGCCAAAGGAAGACCAGCCAGCAAGCCAAAGGAAGGCCAGCTAAGCAGCCAAAGGAGGACCACCTAGCCAACAAAAGAAGGAGCATACGAACAGCACCACTCCAAGGACCGGGCCTGATACTTCTGAGCTTCTCAATACGAACATCTTCCAAGTCCAACAGCTGACCTACCCGACAATTACGAAGTCCAGCAGCTGAGTTACCGAGAGTTAATACCTAAAAGAGACCTATATGGTATAATAAAAAATACACACGATCCAATAGATAAAAATATCGGATAAATGCGCTCCAAAGACAAGGAGTGATAGCAGAGCCAACATAGATGGCAAGCCCTGTACGCTAAACACTCTCTCATACCTTGCATATAAAAACTATTATACCCTTTAGGGAAATATTTTTATAAAATTCATATAAAATTTCATTCTTGCGGACACGATTATATGAGCGTGCGTAAGCTCGGGTCTCGTTTTTGTATAATATATAATCCTCAGAATTAACGAAGAAAAGGAGTTTCAAAAAATATATATATAACAAGCATAATCAATAAATTTATCTGTATAAATAATAATAATTAACAAATAAACCCTACTTTTACCCGATACTGAAGTCTGTATTAATTTCCTCCCTGCTCGAGTCCGAACTCAAACCCTTCAAGGGAAATGATAACGAGAAATACCGTTACACTATACACGCGATCACGAGAAGGCTATACTTCTTTGCGATATCACGAGTCATGAAATTTCCAACCTGGAGGATGAGGAGGGCGCCCCGTTGTACACACTTATGCCGAAATCTTGGCGAAAATGCTTCAGACACGCTATGATAAACGATACAGCGTCTTCGCAATGCGCTTGTGCAATGCGCCAGGCTTTCCAAATAAAAAATTGGCTTCGCGAGCACCCATTGAAAGGAGAATCATACATAGATGTTTGGTCGGCAGACGAAGAGGAAGAGAATAATAGAGAGGAGAAATCTTCACCATGTAGTCGTGACACGATCGACGATGCTGTGAAATGAATTTTGCATATATATACGTCTTTCAAAGCGTATAGGTCATCATTTAATCATTGACTATGTGTTCAGCATGAACACTAGACAAATGTACGAGAGTCTGCAGTATCAACCACTTTCAACCGTTGGCGTATACCCAGCTGACAGAATTCCTCGTGCTTGGTTGTTACCGGACGGACTCGTAGTTAACACGGATAACCACGACGGACCTGGAGAGCATTGGTTCGCTATGTACGTTAACCATCATGGAAAAGAAATGTACTTTGATAGCTACGGCCTCCCACCGATTATACCGCAACATCACGCACGACTACGAAGGAACTGCAATTTCTATCGGCACGGCATCAATCAGCTATAGAATAATACGTCCGATGTGTGTGGACAATTTTGTATCGTATTCCTGCATCTTATGTCGTGCGGCTTCACCATGTCACGATTTAATAATCTCTTTAGCGACAATGTAATGAAAAACGATAGAATAGTACGTGAATATTACAATACTTTTGTCTCTCGACGATCGGACAGTGATAAAAATAAATTTAACGGCGGAGGAATCTCCGAGCGAAGATTACTGTGTTTGCAGGGATGTTGCATGCGACGGTAAATATGTGCAAAGTGATTTAAATAAAATATTGATTAATTAAAAACAAACTTATTTTATAATTATATATAAATTATAATCGATGTCTCTCGCAGTACGGTATCATATTTTGCGCCTTTTGCTGCAAAGATCAAGCGCTTCGCGAGGAGCACAGCGCAAAGCAGTACGCACGTGCAATACCGCTGTCGTTGCATTTAGAGCGCTAGATACCTAGTTATGATTCAGAGGGGAGTTTGTTATCTTCAAACCTTGTGATTCCCGCCAGCAACATCCTGAGCATTCAGTCTGTCTTTAGCAGTGCACAACGACAGTATAAATAAAAAAACTCAAAATGTATCCGCGGTATCTAGACGGCGAGCTATCCGAAGCTTTCGCGTGTCTGGCGATATGTAGTATCAACGACAATACTGTGTGCCTGCGGTCGGATCAAATGTGCGCGGCATTACTCGATCTGGAGGACAATTTGGGCAGGTTGTACATTAAGGAGTTTATTGAAAGGAGGCGTTTTATGTTTGAGGACTTGTGTGTTGGGGTGACTTGTGTGGTTGTTCGGAATCAAAAGGATGTGCGCGGGGAAATTATCGATGTGGGTAATGACGGGTGTTGCAAGGTGCTGCTGGTCGATTTTGATGAATCGATATATGATACGTCGACTGGCCGCAGCTAATGCCACAGTGCGGTAACGACACACTAATCGGTATACGGATGCGTACCCCTGACGGGGCCCACGCTCCATGGGTGCCGGTAAGAGAGAGAGAGAATGTGCGTGCGTGCGTGCGTGTACGTGGATGTGTGTGTGTGCGTGCGTGCGTGTGCGTGCATATGTGTGTGTGCTATGGAGTAACTATTGTGTCCATCACCCTGGAGAGCCGTCGTAGATACCGCCAACATCAGGGTGCGTTACAAATTTTATTCCAAGTATGTGTACACCTTTGCTCCAGCCTGCTCTTATCTCTACTCTTCCTTGTTCACCAGGGTACCCACACCACCTCACTTCACCATCTCCACGTTACTGACACTTATTAAACAGAGTGGGTAGCGCGGCGGTGGAAAAGTAGGGTGGTGGGGTAGCCACGTGGTGGGGGAGTAGTATGGAGCAAAGGTGTACACATACTACTCACGAGCATACCAGGTGTATGCATAAGTTTTTTCCGGTTTTTTGGTAAAAAAAAACACGTAATTTTCAAGGGAAATTAATTTTTGTTTTATTCAAAATATTGGCCATCGGCTTCTACACATTTCGCCCATCTTTCAGGTAACTTATGAATACCATGCCAGAAAAACTGCTTGTCTTTTGCGGCAAACCATCCGTCGAGCCATTTTCCAACTTCCTCGAAATTGCTGAAGTGCTGCTCTGGGAGCGCGTGCCCCATTGATGCGAAGAGGTGATAGTCAGATGGCACCAGGTCTGGCGAATACGGCGGGTGCGGAAGGATGTCCCATCCAAGCGATTTCAAGGTGTCTTTCACTGCTTTTGCTGTGTGAGACGGCGCATTGTCGTGTAGCAAAATCACTTTGCCATGTCTTCTGGCCCATTCCGGTCGTCTTTCGATTAATGCGTGGTTTAAATTAATAATTTGTTGGCGATAGCGTTGTGTATTAACGGTTTCGCCGGGCTTCAAGAGTTCATAATACACAATGCCGCTCTGGTCCCACCAGACACAGAGCATGGTCTTCTTGCCGAAGCGATTTGGCCTTGGTATTGAAGGACCGGCTTCGCCAGGTGAAAGCCACGATTTTTTCCGCTTCGGGTTTTCAAAATAAATCCATTTTTCGTCACCCGTCACAATTCGATGCAAAAATGATTTCCTTTCGTGGCGTTGAAGCAACACTTCACAAGTGACTCTGCGGTTTTCTATTTGACGTTCATTCAAATCGTGTGGGACCCATTTACCGAGTTTATTGATCTTCCCCATTACTCGTAAACGTCTGCTGATTGTTTCTTGTGACACATGTAATGCTTCTGCTAATTGCCGTTGAGTTTGAGTTGGGTCATCTGCCAATAACTCCTGCAATTGCTCGTCTTCGCATTTTTGTGGTCTACCAGAGCGCTCACTGTCTGTCACATTGAAATCACCACTTTTAAATTGTCGAAACCATGTCTCACATGTTCTAATCGATGGAGCGTGTTCACCATATGTTTCTACCAGCAAACGTTGACTTTCAGCAGCCTTTTTCTTTTGATTAAATAAGAAAAGCAATGCGTGCCGCAAATGTTCTTTTTCAGGCACAAAACTCGACATGATCACTAAACGATAAAACAAAGACGCTAGTTTTTGGCGGACTCAACTTGTGTGTGTTTGTAGGTTAATGTCAGACGAACAAAATGACGTATGTGTCAAATTAATACGCTGCGTACTTTTCGCTGGCGCCATCTCTTAGTTAAACCGGAAAAAACTTATGCATACACCTGGTATATTGCAATCCGTTACTTATCGTTCAAAAGAAAGATGGTCGATTGCGTATCTGCCTAGACGCGCGATTTATAAACGAAGTTATAGAATCAGACAATGAGTCTCCACCTCGGATCAGGGAATTAGTACAAAAATATCACGGCATTCAATATTTATCCACTTCGGATCTCGCAAACGGGTATTGGCATGTTCCATCGGCAAAGTCGTCAAGACCATATACCGCTTTTTGTTTGTATCAATTTTGCCGAATACCATTCGGATTGAAAACTGCAGGTAGTGGTTTCATATGATCGGTGAGACAGATGTTCGATTGATCTTTTAATGACTTCCTTACAATTTATATCGACGATTTGTTAATATCCTCTTTATCCTTTGCAGAACACATTGTACACCTTGAAAGGATCTTTACACTGCTGCAGGACCAAAATTTCACTCTTCGCCTTGATAAATCCTATTTCTGCAGAAGTTCTATTAGCTTTTTGGGGTATACGTTGTCGGTGAATGGATTGAGTCCGGCACCGGATAAACTTAAAATTATAGAAAACTTCGCTGAACCATCCAATCGAAAGCAATCGCAACAGTTTCTAGGGGTGTGCAATGACTATCGGCAAATTAAACGATCAAACGAACTTACCTGTTGTGAATTTCGATCGTTATTTCATGTAGGGTCTCATTTGAGATGATTACAAATGTAGTACCGTCTACCTCCACGCGATAGAGCCACGTATTCAGAGCTTATACAAAAAAAAAGCGACGCCCCTCAGCCTGTCGCTCCGTTCGTTTCCCATCCTACGTCATATTGTTTAAAGTACCGGTCCTGGGTCCCAATAATAAAACTATCCTTGTATCTTATTTCTTTCAAAGGGTGGGTTACGGAGAACACACTGGGTTTCTCCGGGTGGGATGTAATCATCTTGAACGAGACTTTACATATAATTACGATCGAACTTCACAACAGGTAAGTTCGTTTGATCGTTTAATTATATTATGAGTCTCGTTCTCGAGATTACAAATGTAGATGTTCAGAAATCTTGTATCAAAAGTACAGTTTTATTATTTGCAATACACTCAAACTGGTTAAACACAAATAAACAATAAATTGAAGTATTGGGCTGCGAAATCTATCGCAGAACCGTAGCTCCGAAGTCTGCTCCGGTCGATTTAATTTATAAAATTTCGCGAACACGTGCGACCCTTGAGACCACCCGGCCGTATTTTTAATTACGGCTACATCGATACCTTTCGCTAGGGCGGCCGAAGTGGACGCGTGTCTTGTACTATGCGCTTAAAATTTTGAATGGATACCGCTTTTTACCAGTATCGGCCGAATCCATCGATTAATAGTCTCCCTAGACGCAGCCTTAAACGGTTTTCTTGATGTTATCAAGACATGTGTACAATCGCCTCTTAACGACTTGGACACTTCTAAATATCTTTCTAGCGTACGTGCTATACACAGCTCTAGTTTTTCTTCAAAAAACGGCAGCAATAATACAGGCTGACAAGCACCCGGGCGTGATGTTTTTATTAACTCCGATACGTTTATCTCAAAACCCTTTGAGGAACGAGTGATGTCTTTGATTGTTATAACCGTGAAGGGTTGAGCCCTGTGCGCTGTGCCCAGGGCTAAAAGCGTTACAAGCTTTTTCGATAATGTTTGCATGCTAAGTTCCTGCACGGGATATAAGTTCGAGACGAACGAGAGAACCGAGGCTACGTCCCACGTGTCATCGTACCTCGGCTTAATGGGTCTAAGGCGAAAGATCCCCTTGAAAAAACGACTTATCACCTTATCGTTTGTAACGTCTTTGACTGAAATTAGAGAGATCGCTGCCCGTGTTGAGTTTAAAGTACCGTAGGACGGACCCGCATTGTGTCGTTCCTTAAGGGGTGAAAAGAGTCTGAGATACAAAAAAAAGCATATTTTTGTGAATTTTTTTCCAGAGTACCTTATTTATTAATATTTTTTTAATTTGTTACATTATTAAGCATCATTCTAAGTATATTCTGTTGAATTTTCATAAAAAAATATTGAAAAATAAGCCAGTGGTAGTGGTGAGAACCGAGTCACCTCAAAAAAAAGTTTCCATACGGTAGTCAGGATAACTCTTGATTGGTTCATCTGAAATTAAAGAACCAAAAAGATTTTTTTAGTACATAAGTTTATCTTGGATTTGAATAAAGGAATTAAAAAATATTAATTTTCGAATTTTTAGTAAAGGTGCAATCAAAAAATTCTGATTTTTGCCAAAAATTGCTCTTTCTTTTCAATAAAAAATTAAGTTGTAATTGAAAAAATAAAAAATCTAGTATGTAAAAGAAGTGTGCAAAGTTAAGGCAAAATCAATCCAAAGGTTTTCGAAAAATTTTGAATACTGACTTAAAAAAAAAGTTTTGAGACAAACGCGATCAAAGTCTCATGACGGTCAAGGGAGACCGAGCGCCCGGAGACTCAATTGTCTATAACTCGAAAAGTTTTGCTCCTAATAACTTCAAATTTTATGACAATATTTCTTATAAGTTGTAGTATTAGAAAAAAAATCACTTTCCGACCCCTTTCCCCCCTTAAGAAACTCTAAAATCTCGTACGCGTCGGCGCCATAAGGATTCTTGTGGGTCTCATAACAGAATTGAGTCCACTGTCTCAAAGGTCTGGTATACTGTTTCAATGTGCTCTCTGCAAGAGAAGCGAGCAACACCTTGATTACCGATTCTGCCAATTTCTTCCTGCTGTAGGCTTCCCGGACAATCTCCCGGCAATCAGTCCCTACGATTTCCCGAGTGGGTGTAGAAGAGACCTACAGGGCGATATCAATAGCGATTTAGCGGGTTTGAATACAATCAGTTCTTCGACTAATAGTTCCGTAACTATGGGGAGCCAGGGTTGTGACGGCCAGTTTGGCACGATTACAATCCCACAAGCCCGGTCAGATATAATTTTTCTAACGACTCTTAATACTAGAGATAAAGGGGGGAATACATAAAATCAGACCGTTCCCCAGTCAAGGGTGAGTGCGTCAATAGCGAACGCATGGGGGTCTCTGTGCCACGAGCAATAAAAATCGCATTTTGCATTACTCCTACGCGCAAACAGGTTAATTGCTGGACTTCCAAGACTCGCTACTATAGTTTTAAAAGCGGAATCTGCTATCATTCCGCTATCTGATACCATTCCGTATCGATGTTTTTTACACGCGACTCCCTATCGGCATCTACGTTTTCTTGAGATGGTATATAGGACGAAAAAATCTAAATTTTTCGTGCCTCGCATCATTGCCAGATATCTCGCGTTGTTTTACTGAGCCCTGCATATTGCACGCCCCCCATGCGGTTAACGTAAGCGATAGCTGTCGTATTGTCGACTCGTAAGAGGATTTCGCAATTGCGCAAATCGTTTGCGAAACATTTCAAGGCCATCCAAACAGCGATCAATTCTAAACGATTTATACGGAGCCCTCTTTCGGAAGTTCTCCAAAAATCATGCGTACCCTCGTTTCCACAGAAGGCACCCCAGTCCGACCTAGACGCATCAGAGAAGATTTCTTTCTCGAATCTAAAACTCCGTATTGGATTAACCGATCTCGGTATATTCTCGCGCCACCATGCAAAGTCGTCTTGCAGGTCCTCCGAGAGTGCGAGTTTTGCCTCGTAATCTCCGCTTATCAGTAAGGCAAAAAATTTCTCTCGTTCCAACTTTTTTGTATATAGCCACCCATATTCTATAGCTTTACAAGCATCTACTAATTTACCGATAACCTGCGCGAATTCCCTAATAGTGCAATATATCCTTTTGCTAAAAGTTTCAATCAATCGTAAAATTTGTTCTCTCTTTTTCTCTGGTAGCTCTAACGTCATCCTTTGTGAATTAATATCAGGGGTACAAATTGAAAATGCGGGTTTGATAACAGATGGCGTTACTAACGCTATACGCATCAGGCAGTACTGTGACTATGTTCATGTCAAAGCTACGTCTTATAGCTTTAATTTTCAGTATGTGTCAATTTGTCGCAGTGTCAAATTCATAGTTTTTTTGAGCTCTCAATATGTCGAGTTTCGTGCCAACAAAACAGCATTTGCGGGAAGTTTTAATTTACTTCTTTAATTTGAAGAAAAGTGCTGCTGAAGCACATCGATTGGTCTCCGAGGCTTATCCGAGTCATGTTCCATCGGTTTCAACGTGCGAGAGATGGTTTGTGCGGTTTAGAAGTGGTGATTTTGACGTTGAGGACAAAGAGCGGCCGGGCCAAGTGAAAAAGTTTGAGAATGCTGAATTGGAGGCAATACTCAATGAAGACTCGTGTCAAACTCAACAAGAGCTCGCAGATTCATTGGGAGTGACACAACAAGCCATTTCCCATCGTATAAAAGCCCTCGGAATGATCCAAAAGCAAGGACATTGGGTGCCGTATGAGCTGAAGCCGAGAGACGTCGAGCGCCGTTTTTTTGCATGCGAACTGCTGCTCGAACGGCAAAAACGGAAGGGTTTTTTGCATCGCATTGTCACTGGTGATGAAAAGTGGATCCATTACGATAACCCGAAGCGCAAAAAATCATATGGTTACCCCGGCCATGCATCATCATCGACGGCCAAACCAAATATTCACGGCGCCAAGCTCATGCTCTGTATTTGGTGGGACCAGCTGGGTGTGGTGTATTATGAGCTATTGAAATCGAACGAAACCATCACAGGAGCACTATACCGAACTCAATTGATGCGTTTGAGCCGCGCACTCAAAGAAAAACGGCCACAATACGAGCAAAGACACGACAAAGTAATTTTGCAACATGATAACGCTCGGCCACATGTTGCAGCGCCAGTCAAAACATACCTACAAACGCTGAAATGCGAAGTCTTACCCCACCCGCCGTATAGCCCAGATATTGCTCCTTCCGATTACCACCTTTTCCGATCGATGACACATGGCCTAGCTGACCAGCGCTTCCATTCTTACGAAGAAGCCCAAAAATGGGTCGATGACTGGATAGCAGCCAAGCCGGCCGAATTTTTTCGCGACGGTATCCGTAAATTGCCAGAAAGATGGGAAAAAGTTGTGGCTAGCGATGGACAATACTTTGGATAATTCATTTGTTACCATTTTTTCAGAATAAACGTTCAAAAATAGAAAAAAATCCCGCATTTTCAATTTGTACTCCTGATAATAAAACCGAAGAATACGCAACTTGTGCTCGGAATAAGATTGCTCTTCCTATAGTTTATCAAAAACCCAAGGGATTCAAGCGTTCGCGTTGTCATTTCAACATTTTTTGCGCAGGCTGTTGCGTTCCACCCGATGCATAAGATATCGTCCAGATAAATTGTCGAGATAAAACCTTTCTCCCTCAAGAGGTTAACAACGGGTTTTAGAATTTTTGTAAATACAAAGGGAGCTGTACATAAGCCAAATGGAAGGCAAACGAACTCGTATATTCGATCTTCGAATAAAAATCTTAGGTATTTACGGCTTTCTGTATGCATAGGCACTAGGAAATACACGTCTTGTAGGTTGATATTACACATGAAATTAATCCGTGAAACTAGCTTTGTCGCGGTTCGAACATTCTCCATTTTGAAATGCTCCGTTGAAATAAACATGTTGAGATTTTTCAGGTTGAGATCGAATCTCATCGAGCCGTACGATTGTTGCACGAGGAAATATGGGGAGACAAACTGAGTTGCGTAGGGGAAACATGGTTGTACTGCGCCTATCGCCAGTAGTTTTTATATTGCCAGCTTCATTTGCGGGCAATCATATGGCGGAATTGCCGACAGCTCCGTCTGACAGGGCGAACTGTCGAATTCAATTTTATATCCCTGAACGCAATCCAAGACAAAACGATCGCTTGTAATTTTTTCCCATTTGACACGAAATGGCGCAGACGACCTGCCGATCGATTTACCTCTAATATCTCTTCGTGGCGCCTCTGGGAGGTCCCGACGTGCGAGTCTGACTCCGGGACCGATGGCGATCGCAATCGTTGTCCCTCTGTGTAGACGGTTTCCGTGAGAATCGGACGAGTTTGCGCGTTTCTCCCTGATTGAAGCCCGCCTGGTATCCTGTCTTGTTGGCTTTGGCAGACGGGCCCTTCCAGTTTCCCGAACTAGTTCCGCGCTGTGACTTCTGAGTCGTCGGCTGCGACGTGAGCTCGAGGCCCACCTTCTCGATTGGTTTCGCTGACTTAATTTTTTCCCCCAAGTTGTCTCCAAATAAGAAGACGCCTGGTTTCGTCTCATCCAAGGTCCCTTTAACTTTTTTGTCAAGTGCTGGTACAATAAAAGATTTGCGAGACATTGTGTCAAGGCAATGTGCACATGCCAGCAGCCGTCCAGCGTCGGCGAAGCATTCCAAAAGCTTGTACTCGTCGACGCCTTCGTCGCTTGGGGTCAGCAACATAGTGATACCGATAACCAATGCTGCCATGGCCGAACCGCGAATATTTTGAGCGTTCCTCAAATATTTGTCACGCTTTATGGCCGTGTCGTAGAGAGAAGCCGCAACCTCCGCATTCAATTTGGGTGCTTCCAAATTACAGTTGCCAGAGCGAGCATATTTCACCAACAAGTCGGCTTGATCGTCTTTCTTAAGCCCCTCGGCGATCCATTTTTCCCAGTTTGTTACCAAGGTTGCATTTAATTGCAACGCCTGAGCCTCGGGTTTTGTGTCAATGCCCAGAATCCGCATTGTCTCCCCATCGAAGGTCCGCGCCGTCTGGTTCGCAGTCCTTTCTGACGTCACTGACGTCTGACCCTCCGCCGCAGGTGTCTCCGCTGCTGATACACTTTCAACATTTTTATTGATACCTGAAATCATGTCGATACACATTTTTTGACTCAAGATAGCACATACGGCTATCCTCGAACGGACGAGGCCACCGAGTCCTATAAAAAGATTTTTTGAGGTTATGCAATCTATGACTCAAGGTTGTGCTCTTAGAGACAACCTTCGTACGGACAAGACCGCCGAGTCTAGGGCCGTTATAACCCGCAAGAATAAAGTTTGAACGATCTTGCAATTCGTATTTTTGACTCAAGGTTGTGCTCATCGAGACTACCTTCGTACGGATTACACCGTTGAGTCTTGGCCATAGTGAAAAAATTTCACGCTCGATCCATGTTATGTTCGACTCAAGATAACTCTCTTAGAGGTTATCTTCGAACGGCTATGCCGCCAAGTCTGCGTGTCTGCGTATGTCGAGTATACGACCTTTTTGTACCTTTCTCGGATGATTCCTGATCATTTTTGTTGGAATTGTCGCGAGCGAGAACGACCGTGTTCTGTGGAGCGTCCTCGTCACTCTCCGAGCGATTCGACTCTGTCGCAGAGTCTACAGATTCGATTAACTTCTTCAACTTTTTCAGGATTCTTCCGTCGTTCTTCTTACTTTTACTCTTCCTTTTCTTGTGCTTATTCATCTTTTCAAACCTTTGGAATAAACACGATACTCTAAATACGTGCGCAACCACCGCGCACGAAAAACGTTATGACGTAGGATGGGAAACGAACGGAGCGCCAGGCTGAGGGGCTTCGCTCTTTTCTTTATTTATATAAGCTCTGAATACGTGGCTCTATCGCGTGGAAGTAGACGGTACTACATTTGTAATCTCCAGAACGACACTCGTAATATAATTGTTGTCAAACACGCAACATTCGTCGATTCGTTTTGTACCCTGTTAAAAAGCAAAAGTTCATGGGAATGGACAGGCGCGCATCGACCAACATTCTTAGATTTAAAGAACAATTTTGCAAATTCGATTCGGCTGTCTCACTTTATTCCTGACCGGCAATTCCAATTGCGAACCGACGCTTCCAACAGGGGGATCAGCGGAGTGCTCTTTCAAACAAATGATCAGGGTCACCAGTGTGTAATTACACTTGTTAGTCGTTGCTTAAATTCTGCGGAGTCGCATTATAGTACAACGGAAAAGGAGCTTCTCGCAACTGTGTACTCGGTCACCCAGTGTCACATATACCTCATAGGCCATTGCTTCGAAATTATTACTGACCATAAAGCATTAAGCTTTTTAAATGCCACTTAATACCATACGGCTTGTCTCGTTAAATGGTGTTTTGTTCTCCAACATACCTTTAAGGTAACGTATTGTCTCGGGCGCGATAACATAGTCGCTGATTTCTTCAGTCGCAACCCTTCGGGTGAATTTAAAGTCGGCCTCTCAGAGTCCCTGATAGTATCTATAATACTCCCAGAGCATTCCGATAAACGTTGCCCAATTATCAACAACCAACATTATACATCAATTATCCCGGGAGTTGGAAAAATTGCCCTCAGATCTGAAAAAAGAACTCTTATCAGTTCGAGTTCTTTAATCCCAAGATGCCGGTGTGAGCGAGATCATTAAACGAGTTAAACAAGGGGATTTGTTTGATATATAGAATCTTTATAATGACATCTTGTTCCGATTTTATCAAAACATCAATTGGTGGTTGCTAGTGTTGCCTGCCATTCTAACTCCACGGATCATTACTTATTTTCACGAGTAATTGGGTCATCCTGGCACAGCCAAGATCCTCGCTCACGTTCGTACCTACTTTTATTGGACAGGCATCAACCGACAGATAAAGACAATTGTTCGCAATTGCGACTTGTGCCAAAGGGTTAAAATTCTAGATTATTCCATGGAAGGGAAATATAGTTAGCATGGTGAAGACCGACAGACCAACGGAACTCGAGACCGTTGATTTTTATGGTCCCTCACCCACCTCCATGGGCGGTGTACACTATGTGTTTGTGTTATTGGATGCCTTCTCGAAATATGTAAAATTGTATCCAATTCAACCCGCTCCTACCCACGTGGCCTTAAAGAAAGTCGTGGAAAAATACATTCCGGAGCTTGGTCGTCCCCATGCTATCTTGGCCGATAATGGTTCCCAGTTAAAATCTCTAAAGTGAAGAGAGTGTTTAGAAAAAAAACCATATAAAAGTTCGGTTCTGTTTGGTCCGACATCCGCAGAGCAATCCTACCGAACGAGTCATGCGGGAGTTAGGTCGACTCTTCCGTACCTTATGCCACGATACGCATAGTTCATGGGCAAGGCACATTTCACACATAGAAATGTTATTGAATATAACCACTCATCTCGACACGGGATTTACTCTATATGAACTACATTTCGGTCTGAAGCCAAAAGAAGAGATTGAGATTGACACGAATTACATTTCCCGCAGCTAATGAACTTTCACACGAACACAAAATAGCACTGGCTAATGAGCGACTACTGTTGAATTTCAAAAGGCGTAAAAGGAACCAAAAGCAGATGTCGACCGTGATATTGAAAGAAAACGATCTCGTATTGTTGCACGTCCCCTATCCCTCGAACGCATTTGAGCGAGTAACATCTAAGTTTTTTCATATATACTACGGTCCGTATCGTATATCACATGTCCTTGAAAATAATGCCTTTGAACTCGTTGAGCGAGATCAACCAACCAATGTCAAAATTTATAACTGTACGAATCTCCGGAAATATTATGAGTCAGTCCAGTCTGCGTGAATTATCATAAACCATGCCAAATATCTCGTCTCCGTTGCCATTTAGAGTGTGGGATAAAATAAAACGACTTACCTATGTGTAATTTATTAGATAAGTTCACCCGTGCTTTTCGATCTCATAAATTAAGGGCGATAATGTAACGAAGTGATCCACGCTCCCGTTGATAAATCGGGAAGTCAATCTTGCCGTGCGAGATAATTACCATGCGCGAATGAAAGAGAGAACATAATCCAGCGAACGGGTAAGTGCTCGCTGGTTCGAGGTACCGAAATTCGATTGTAGATCGTCACGTCTTAGGTGTGTAACCGTAAAGTTTAAGCGTTGCGCGTATCTCAGTCCGCGTACAAGCGAGTCCAGACCCTATCGCGACCGGTCTAACTCGTCCCAGTTACTGCTAAGCCGCCGATGTACTTGTTATCTCTCTCTTAAATTGTGAGATCTCGACATTTTATCATATATCTGAAATCACTACGTGAGTGCGCATATTGGGTGGATCACGTAGGATATTATTAATCGACAGGACGTTAGTGGCTGGGTCGTTTTGTACGAGCTTTCTATATTCGAAATAGTGCCGTAAGCATCTGGAGTCAGAGGTTTCCTATGGATAGACCTATCGACGACTGTATTCGTCAATGATCGGGAAAATCCCTTAATTATTAGCAATTGGGAAATCTGGATGCTCCGAAACATAATTAACGAGAGCGGCCAACCGTCATCGAGTCTGAGCGGCGCCCTTTCTCCAGCGTTCAGCGTACATCGTACCGAGTCACTTCGTCCCGCCGTATGGACGTAAACACAAATCCCTTTACAGCTAAGTCTTAACATTACATTTGGAATGTACATATATATATATTTTTTTTTCTATCTCTATGGAAAAGTAATATGATATCGTGTGGAATTTGTGTCAAGAGTATAGGCCGTTAGTTGTTTGATTTATATCGGGTGCTCGCGACCCGATTTATCGAAAGATAGATATTCCACGATATTCCTGAAGTGTAACTCACGAATTTTGTTTCGAATATCGCGTGGTAGAATTATTATTCTTGTAAGCGTTACTACATATATATAAATGAGAATCTAGTCTTCGGAGTGGAATTCGTCAAGGAGACTTCCCAGAATAATAATAATAACTCAATTACATTAAATGATAACCGATCATAATGAAATAAAGTCATGTAATCTTCGTGATATTTTTGATAAGGAACGATGTATATGTAGGTGATTCGTTTATTTCAGACAATTATAACTGGAAGTCATGAATGAAATGTGTAATGTATGATAATGATATTGTATCATCTGGTGTAATCATTCGCCGAAGTTTATTAGAGTCAATAATCTTTACTCGGTCGTGCCATCGAGAGATTACAATACCGCGAGTATCAGGTTAGGAGAAATTGTTGATTGTAAATGAAACGACTATATTAATCTGTTGGATAATCAGCTGGCGCACGGCGATCGGTATTCGTCGTGCGCCTACCTGTTGCGGTGCTCCAGCACACGGAGTTCGGTTGAGCCGAAGATAGCCGAGGCAGGGCTTCGCGAAGCCGAGGCTGTGCCTCGTTGGCAGGCCGCGTCGAGCGAGAGGATGTCTCTCTCGCTTGACTTCGGTTTCGCTCACCGGCTATCTCGCTCAACTGACTTCAGCGCCCAACGACGCTTTCATATCCCACAGCCATGTTGGATATTTTGGCACTTACGTGAAAACCCGCACGGAACAGCGCACGCATTTGGAAGGCTCGGACAATTTTCACTTTTCTCAACAGGATCATCTGAACCTTCTTTGCTCACCAGGACTTAAATTGAAGTAAGCGTACATCGTTACACTTTAACGTAATTCAATGACGGTGAGGAGGTTCATATATCGGTACATCAACGATTAATATAATTGCGTGTGTTGTATCAATTCACTACACTTTCCCCCAATTAAACTGAATGGGAAAGTGTTGTGAATTCAGTCTGATCATTTTGTGCATCCTCAAGCTCACATTGCTATGCTCTGAAGCGTAGACTGCTTCATAGCCTGTCACACTGGAATTAGATACAGTGGCCAGATTTTCATGTGCTAGCATTCACTAGCTGTAAGTTATAATTCACGGTCCCATTGAGAACTTGGTGACAGGCATTGAATTTGTCTACGCACTCATTTATCCCATTGCGTGGCATGCTCCGCAGCACTGGCTGCAGCACGCACACTGCTCTCAGCGAGCGCACCGCTCTCATCACATACAGCACAATTAATATAATTGTGGGCTGCGACATCTCAAACCAAATTCCATTTCCAAAATTAAAGTCAGTTCTCAATTCTCAGATTTTTGGTGTATTTATTTATATTATTTATCTTGTCCAAATTAAACTTATTATTGTAGTTATTTTATATTCCTATATCTTCTAAATTCAGCTAATTTTTGTAATTGACATGCGGAAGGTACAATAAACCGCTTGTCAAAATACCATCTACAAGTCTGGTTTTATTTTCACCCTGTCGTGAGTGAAGACTCATATTTTTCCAATATATTCGCAGGTTTAAGATCTGTCAAGTTACACCGGATGGATTCTCAAACATAATCATTTCATTATTAACAAATAATAATTATTAAAATGAAAATTGAATCAATTATAACTATCAAAACAAGTTGATACAAGTGGAATGACAATTCCCGTATGCCGTAAGTTTAGATTACGATACCGTGGTGCCATAAGTACTCTGTGTAGCGCAGTACTACTTGTTTGAACTATGCTCGTCGTAACGTTGCTAAGGTGTAATTTCAGAACCTTTCATGCGTCAATAGCGTCACGACTATGCCATAAAAGCGATACGAAGCGACACCGCATGTCTCAATTATGCACAATCTATCGTCACGCTTGTGCAGTTTTTGTCGATGGTTTTAGATTTTTATTTCTGCATGGTAACGGCATAATTGCCGCATCGCGTGATACCGTAGCATTTGTTATGTTACGCATTGCGATTGTCTCATTCTCCTGTAGCCGTTATTCCAATAATGAATGTTTTAACTTCATTATTTGTTCAACATTTCACACCCCGAATTGAGACTAAACGAAACCTCAACACTTGGATACATTAGTTGATTCTCTCTTACTCCACCGGCAGACGTCATTTACTTCTCTATTTCTCTGGCACACATACATCTTTCATCTGCCCTTACGATGTGGAGGAAATATACCGTTTTTTGTTTGTTTTTTTTTTTTGTAATTCAGGGGTCGCGAAATGCTACCTTCAACGGAGCTTACCGTAGGCACATTCGCTAGATGGTAACCTGCCGGACCGTTTCTCTCACTCGATTCGCCGCCTTAGGTGGATGATACTGCGAAGCAGTTGGTCCTCGATTACACTCGAGGACACTTCCGTCGATGGTGCCGTAATCCATTGGGATTATTCGTGCAGCAACTAAAGTTGGAAATGTTGTGCAAAAACGACACCACAGTGATACCATGACGTACATAGTTCAGACACATAGTGCGATGATAAAACGCTACGTTGTACCATCATAAAACAGTTTAAGGGGTAACACCACTGTAACGGCCTAAAAAAAGCCTTATTTTACGATTTTTTTTTGGTTGGAAGGAAAGGTGATACGAAAATAACATTCAAGGAAGTTATTGAATGTATATTGAAGTATATTACAAAAAATTTTTATGAAAAAATTTTTTTAAATGGCGACGTCGGAGCCATTCTCCGCAGCCATGTCGAATTCGAGGCGCACCGCGGCACGCAGCATAACTGGTGCAATTTTGGACCTGGAACAAAAAACAAAAATTCTGCGTTATATATATCGTTAAAGCTAGAGAAATACGTACGGGATTTTAAAAAATATTGATTTTTGTAGAATTGGCGAGCAATTAAACAGAAAATGAAAAATTTTCGGCAAAAAAAACAATCATTTGTTAATAAAAAATGTTTAAATTAACTTATCGAAAATCCCGTACGTAGTCCTCTTTCAAATGTTATTTCAAAGATATTTTCAAAACTTCAAATCAAAAGAAAAAAAATTGTTCGAGTTATGCTGCGTGCCATTTTGAAAAATGACATTTCGAGAAAAACGCGTTTAAACTTTTGATGTGTGTTTTACATATGAAGAAATGAAAAATTCGATGATTAAATAATGGTTACCGTTGAACTGCTATCCCAGGACCATAAAGCTGTCCTTCCACGTTAGAAAATTCCTCCTCACTTGCTTTTCGCGATGATTTTAGGGCAGAGCGCGCCTCTTTTGCTGCATCCGTCAAAGTTCGTTCGGCGTGTTCGATTCACCTTGCGTCGGCTTCGAGGCAAAAATTATACGAATGGACCCCTATATCCATCTACAGAACTTTCATAATTCGCAAAATGCTTGTTAGACCATCGTTAAAACAGCACACTGCAATATCAGTCGCTATGTTCAACACTTTTTTTCCGCTCGAATACGATTTTGGTGTCAATCTCCAGACCGTTTCGTTGAAACTTTCGTTGCTATTTTGCGTATATCCTCCTAAGTAACGATTCAGCAACTCGTCCCGGTTAGTCTGAACAATCCGCGACACGGTCTATAACGTTCCAATCCCTCACACTCGAACACACAACGGGATGACGTACTAACGCGCGCACGGCTTTACAATAAACGAACAGTTACACTAAAATACAGTCCAATATAATCAGATAAGTGAAATAAAATAAATCAAGAAACGTCAGTTAGTCCGAACAATCCGCGACAATGTCTATAACGTTCCAATCCCTCACACTCGTACACACAACGAGATGACGTACTAACGCTGCTCCGTAGAGTAGTCTGACGCGCTTGGGAAAAGGTGCGAAATTTGATGGAAAAAAAATTTTTTCCGGTAAAAACGGATTTGTTCCATATTCTAAAGGGTTTAAAGTATTTTTTAAGCTAATTTTTAAAAATCGATTGTTTGAAAAATTTACAGTGGTGTTACCCTTTAATACAGACGCACATCACGCTCTTTTTCCGTCATAGCGTGGAAGCACTCTCATTGTGAAAGATATAGGAATTCATACTTAAATTTGATTTTATTATAAAATTACTTTTTTTATTTCGGTTTACAACGGACCTTTGGAATTATTCATTACCAAAGCAAATTAATTGTACTCGTGAACAATTTAATGACGATTTTCGGGCATTTGCTCGGAATGTGAGTCTCGATGGTTTGCCATTGCGGTGTGATGTACACACTGAAAATAATGGATAGTGTTACGCGTGCAGGCGCTTTAATTTACTAAGGGGCATCACATTTTGCTTCAGAGAACAGAATTCATCAATTCAACTAACAGAAATATCACTACACTGAAAACAGTGGATGCTAGCGAATAATTGAAACCAAATCATCGTATTTTCTATGTTTTTTTCAGTGAAAGCATTATTTATTGCGAAAGTAAGTATCTGCGGTATACGGAATACGTTCGGCACCACACACAGATTTAATTTTCAACTAAAAACATTACAACCGAAATTACAGACCTTCGATTATATGTTATATGTGACACGGACATAATTAATGAATTACAACATTCAACTAAATAAAAATATTTCACGTCCAATAAAGCTAAAAAGACATTAAAATCGAAGAAACCTAATGGTACCGTGCTCGTCATGCGGTAGTTAAGTAGTCATAGGTAAGTCGGTTACTTGCAGGCAGTCGGTTTGAATCCCTCAAAACCGTCTTACCGTGAGCCTAACCGAAGGTTGAATTTTCAAGGTCTGATAAAATTCTTTCTCATATTATGTTATATTTCATATTATATTATGATAGTTATAAGCACTAAACCTTAATATCTTTCATGCTATCAAATAGCATATTGCAATTACCGTACGGGAATGTTTATTAATACATAAAAATATTGCAGTAACTTCTAATTTTACTAGATATTATCTAATAGTATTGTATGATTAGAAACAGATACTTACTATTACAATAAATAATGCTTCCTACGCTGATTACGGACTAGAATATTTTTACTATCCATGAGCATACCTTTTTTCTCAGCGTATATTAGTAGTACAAACTTAAAGATATTACTGTATTTATCGTATACAGGTCGGAAGAGATGAAAACTGTGAGAAAAACTTTAGAAAGGCATATTGTACCGTCAAGGGACTCTAGGGCTACAGTAAGTATACTGCAGCAAAAAGCCCAGAACAGCTTATGATATACCGCATATATATTTCCGATACTTTTAACAAAAATAGTTACCCTCAGGTCGAGAGATTTAAAAAAAAATACAACTGTCACGATTCTTTCGACGATATGTTACATCGTTATTTTCCGGATCATTTATACTAGGGATATAGAACGATTGGTAAGAATTCAAAGCAGAAAGCACGCGTCAGTCAATTGATAGGACGCTTTTAAACTGCCAACGTGTATATTATGTTTGATGTCTTAAGTTTTTAACCGGCTTGCATGATTATATAGCTTCTCATTTACTTCCCCATCTAATTCATTAACGTTCGAGTACGCAGATATTTCTAGAATTTTTATTTTGTACAGGTTCAAGTGTTCAAAGTGTTTATGTGCTATTGAATAACCGGTATCTTAATTTTTTAATGTAATAAAAAATTGGCATAGCCTACCAGTGAGAGATTTGATAACAAAAAGAATGAGAACCCAATCATCGCTGTCGGTTAAAAAGTATACAATTATACCTGCAAACCGCGCCATAGTGGCCCGTATGTTGTCCTGTGAGATTGACATTTTCAGGGTGTTATCAGTGGCAGATCTTATTAGTATTAAAATCTACAACATAATGTATTAATGCCATGAATACTTTCTGATTAATATGTTTAATCATAGCTTAAGCGCCTTGCTGGATTAAGACCATCGAAATGTCGTCGATTTTTTTTTATATGGCGAAATATTACCTATTATACATGAATGGCCAGACGTTTCCAGTTTTGACAAAATGACTGTAACTAGAGTAAAATAAGGTATCTGCTCGTCGTATCGGTAATTTTTCATTACACAGAAAAGAATATTTACAAAGAATATGTCGTCAAGAAACCTTGTATCCTTATCTTATACTTTACAAGAAATTGAAACCTATAACAATTAAAAGATTTCAAAAGCTTTTTTCCTCAGCAACAAATAAAAATCAATTTTTCCATTGTTTCAGCTGATGTTGCTTTCAACAAACTCAAACACTACGTTAGCCAACTGCATTATTTAATTTGTGAAAAGTTTCTCATGAAATTTCCATTAGTGACACTTTACATGTTTCGTGACGAATATCGTGATAACGAATTGGTAAATTATGAAGATCAGATGATCTTGATCGACTTTCCGGGTAATAACCTAAGAAAGTAACACTTTCTTTGTACTGATTTTTCAGATAATTTTTTTACAAAATTTCATATTATAATATATGAGCCGCTTAAAGAGGCTTAAATCTTTCAATTAATTATTGAAATCTGACAGAGATAGCAATATCTTGATAGCAATTTCAAGCGACAATATCGACTCGTTGATTATTCAATAGAATCAACAACGATTGCGAAATCAGGAACTATTAGACGACTAAGAGCCAGCTTGACTGCTCGATTACTTATTTGGATCTAGCAAAGATCACAGCATTCTGGTTATAAGATCAACCAGGAAGCTTGACATCTAAATTATCCGTTGAGATCTAGCAGAGGTCACAACGCCACAGCACTTTGCTGTTAAGATCTAGCAGAGATCATAATATTTCTGAACCAAAATCGAATAAGGAAACTTGAATTATCCGTTGAGATCTAGCAGAGATCGCAACGTCGTAGTACATCAGTCGAGTAAGGGCATCTGCCTAAGATTTTCATTGCGATCTAGCAGAGATCACAATGTCATTGTACTACGATTGAATAAGGATATCCGTCTTTGTTTTTAATTGAGATCTTGCAGAGATCACAACTCTTACCATCCTTTGTTCAACGTGACATGACTTGCATGTTACTGATATGCTGTACCGACATAACTTCCGTAACCTGAAATATACTTACAGCGAGAATATACTTACGGCGAGAAACAACGTAATCCTCCTCTCTGTGCTTGTCCATCTTTCTTTCCAACCTCTTCAGTCTTTTCCATAATTGTTTATTCTCTCGATCCAATGATTTTTCCTTTCTTTTTCCCATCTTTACACTGACGATGTGGCTTATTCGGCACAACGTAAAAGAATGAGGAATCGAGTTGGCGTCGGGAGTAAACAACCCTCTTTTTTTTCTACACTTGGGAGTTGTGGCGACATCGGCATAAAGTAGAGGGTACTACATCCTGATCTCGAGAAAGAGGCGTGAAATACAATAGACCACGCCCCTCTGGTCCCACCAAACACAGAGCATCGTCTTTCTGCCAAAGCGATTCGGTCTTGCGGTCAATGTGGATGGTGCGACATTGACTTTTAATATTTAACAGGTTTTCATGTTTACAGTGTAATTCCAATTGCACTTCCCTTAGGGAAATGAAATTATGATTAACATAATTAGGTTAGATTTAAAATCGTCCTTCTGACTTAGATACTACTATATAAATTCGGAATTATTTACGGCCACTTCAACATACAGACTAAATGATAGTATTGGTGATTTTTGTATAGATATGAACTTGAATATATTTACAACTGATAATTAAGACTTCGTACAGAATAATGTCCTCATCTACTATTCTACTTCGAATGAAAAATCAGCGGTTTTTATACCCCTCTTGATTCTCTAGTGGAGCGTTTAATTGAACATTTTATTTCAGCCAAAACATACATATATTCTGCTCGGCGAAACTTTTGACAAGGCATGTCAAAAATAATAATGTCATCGAGAAAATTCTTTAGTTTATTATTTCGAGTGGAAATCGAGCTGAATCTGATTGTGAAAGAGGGAAAAGACGCCGCGGTAGTTGCAATCTTTGAAATTGGCAGCTGTCAGGCGCAAAATATATAAAAATACCAAACTTACCATTGAGTCCTCAGGCTGTTGAACCGCTAGAAATAAATTCGGTAAACAGACTGGAGTGAATAATCATTAGGCACACCTCGAAAACATCTGAGAACAACGCGAAAATACATTAAAATGTTAATCTTTTGCCTGGATCGCGGCTTGCGATATCCCTACTATGTAGGTATCCGAGGATTTGCGGAGACTGTGTTTCGCTTTTTCGGTAGCGCTTGACAGCAGCGGCGGTTGTTCTAGCGAACCAGCAGAAACAGAAAAGCCAGAAAAACGCGCGCGATAGCTTCGCCCTGCCCAAAAGGTATTGCGAGGCAGGATGGTGCGAATCCAAACAGAAAATCGCGACGTCTACAAATTCAAAAGAACTGGTGGCACTGCGTGAAGTAGATACGCAGAAAATAGAACATGACAGAAGTTAGCGAGAACGCAGCGAAAGGCCAATTTATACAAAATATTCTCAGGAGATAAGGCCTATATGGCAGAAATGAGTTGAATTGTATGATTACGAAATTACCATCAGAGAAATCATACAAAAATTCTATTCAATTGCGAACACGATAATAACAACGTGCGTGAGCCCGGGAAGCGACATATAAGGCAAGTATCGAAAAGGTATCGACAAAGAGTTTAAGGTATTTATGAGGCTTTGAATTCTTCGATAAATTGATATTATCGAAACAATTCTCTCAAATTTGAGCTGGCAAGCCAAAACTGTTTATATAATCGAAATTAAATTTAGCGATATTTGGTAAAGTAGTTTGTATTTTATAGGATTGTAATTATTTAATTCATGATTCTTCCAACTACCGAAAGTTTCGCGACACCTCATACTTTTGCACGTACCTAATTGGATCCAAGGATGTTTCGTATACAATTTGGCCAATTTCAATAAAGGGGTTCGAATGTTACACTACATTGAATTTGTTTTATCAATGTTGCTTTTGTTTGCTAAAATAAATGAGCTCTAGATTGCGAACCATTCGAGCGATCGAACTAGAAATTGGCACGTATCTAAAGCGGTACAAACTTTTTATCTATTGCAATCTTCGTTAACATATATTGAAACGGTCGACTTTGACGCTGGTTGTTGCATTTGAAACTTCCTTAATTACATAAAAGTTTGGATTGTGTTGAGGGTTGGAAAAGTGATTCAGATATTATATAACATGTTATATTGTTGTTGTTGTAATAAAAAGTTGCAGAAAAGAATCTTGAACGTTACTTTTTCATTATTTATGCCTTTCGTCGTCCACAAGGCTTCTACGAGGAAGCCAAAATTGTTGAATGGACTTCCTCACGAAGGAGGCGATGTTGACGACGGACCCAAAGGATGAGGAAGCAACGTGCAAGGTTATTGTTGCGGCCGCGCCCAGCGGCATCTCGGGGTCGACCGACCTAACTAACTAATTGTCCCTACTCAACGATAACGCGAACCACGCCCCTTTTTCCCTTGCGAGACTCGTGCTCCCGGCAGTAATGCCAGATAAGGGAATTTTGCCCCTATTCCGCTGCCCTCACCACGCTGCCCGTGCGAGGCGCGTCAGGGGAAGGCTTGCGCCGCTCGTAACAAATCTCGTCTCGATTGCGCTTCACGTTGTCTCACCCCACCCACTTCACAATAGCCACTGCGCGGGCTTTTATGAAATAAGTTATTGAAGATTTTCTAATGAATATATATAAATATTATATATATAAATAAATAAATTATGAAAGTAAAGAAATATATAAAACGCTCACTAATTTTGCAGCTGTCAGCAAATGAATAGTGCATTACAATATCCAACACCAAATTGTAGTCCTTTACACAAAAGGTTCATTACAATTTATTGAATAAAAAGAAATTGGGGCCGTTGCTGTGTTTGTATAGCCAAGCAAATACGGACACAGGAAAGACCCCTCTCCATCCCTCCAACAATTAAACGTCTTATTTCTTCATTAAACTAAGAGCAACAAATAAAATATGATTTCGCAGGAACAATATTTTCTGTTCAAGTAAAAAATAAATAATGTTTTTAAATAAAAAAATTAATGAATTTCTCTTTTTTTCTTAGGTTAATGGAATGCGTCATGAAAAGTTAATAAAAGCCAGGTTACAAATTTGGAAAAAAATTAATTGCTATATATAATCAACGGTATTATATTATATCTTTATAAATTAATAAATAATAAATAAATATATTTCTCTTTTTTCTTGAGTCTATGCAATGCATTATACACAATATTATATTCATTTTTATTCACATTTATTTTTATGTAACGCGTTCGATTTACTTTATTTCCAGTTTTTTAACGTACCCATTACGATATTTATTTATTTTTATTTTTATTTATTCGTGTTTATATTTTTATATTGTTTATTTATTTCATGACCGATTAATTCCCGAAGAACTATTTAATTATAATATCACAAAGTTTTAAGGAAATATTTAGTCGTTATATCACAAGTTATCTCGCGCAGAAATTATGGTAATTTCGTTTAAGCAATCAATCTTTTTATTATATTCACTTATTTATCCGATATTACGTTGAGATAAAAACGGTGTAGTGTGTGACGTCACACCCTGCCATTGAACATTTCTGTGACTAATTGGTTTTATCGTGTGTTCATTGTACAAACCGTGACTTTAACAATAAAAAGACGTCACGAGGCGTACTCGTCCGATTGAACTTCGCTTCGCTGTTTGAAATTCATTATTATCCTCACCACACCAGATCCGGGCTCAAACAGTTATACTTTGCAACTTTTTATTCCTTTTTATTTACCTTTGTAAAATTTCAACCTCTGCTATCTCAGGTTTGGTGAAACGCAATTTCTATTTTATTATATAGATAGTTTATTATTCACTAATCCACTTTCCTAACTTTCCAATGACGGGTCTCAAAAGGTTTATCTGGGTTTAGAAGCACCATAACATTAATGATTTTATGTTTTTCCACAGTTTTAAGGTGATAGAATGTAAACTCTTATAAAATTTAAATGGCCATACAAATTTTAACCAAACTTACCATACGAATCTGTAGTAACTATCCATAAGCATGTTAAATATTATGCAGAGTGTTCAAATCGTTTTTTAGTTATAAAAATAAAATGTAATCGTTTGAAAAAAATATCGTCTTTTGTATCCCTTTGCTGATTCTGTCCAAATGCAATCCTAACCAACATTGCGCATAGCTTCTCTTTTGTAGGAAACCACAGCCCGATAGCTTGCAATTTTCTTAAGTTAACAAATCGCCAATTATTTTTAAATGGCAGATTTTATGATTTCTCAACATTTCAAAGAAACTCAATATCAAGTAACATTGGTCGTAACTAGACTTGTGTAGCAAGCTTTAGTTCGATAGGTTCAAATTCAGATGAGTTATTTTATTTGCGTCGTTTTGCATTTATGAAAAAGGAATTAAGATGTACAATTATAATGATTTCGTAGATTTCAACTAACCTCTATAGTATTTATATCCGTTATAAATAGTTTTGGCCGTTCTCTAGTTACAAAAGTTAAAGTTCAACCAAGTTTGCCATGATAAAAGGATAGTAGCTGACCAATCTGCGTGCCAAATTTCAGCCTGATATTTAAGATTATAGTCGATTCATTTCTTGACCAGGAACACACGGACGCACGCACACACGTGCGCGTACTCCTATCCAGTAATGTTTTCCAAGTGCAATTTCTGTACATTTTAGAGAGTTTTGTGTACGCTGCCTGTGAAACTGATTTTTTCATGGAAAAAACCTTTTTTTCTATAATTAAACGATACATCCTAATGGTAAAGTTCCACAAAGAAAGCAATCGTTTTAAAGACGCAGACCATAGATGATCATGTAACGGCCCTGCATTGCATACAAATAGACGATCTAAATAACAGAAATACTATATACATTATAGTATATACATTACATCAGCACAGTGGTTAGCGCTCTTGCTTAGTACCTGGCCAACTCGGATCACCATATATTTTCTCTCATAGACGCATTGACAGGGCAATGTCTCTACCAACATGCACACTTCCCCAAATTCTCCGCTTGATCATTACAATCAGGAATAGGATTCGTTCCGCTCCGCGAGTTCTGCAGATGACTTAGGAAACTCCAAGCACGTTAACATCGAGGTACATAGTCCATACAGGTATATATTTACCAAACTCTACTATACGTGCACCCGCGTATGCATGCGCGGAGCGATCTCAGCAGCCGTGCGGGCGGATACGCGTACGTAGTACGTATACCGACGAGTGAGCGAGTGTTGCGCGAGCGCACGACCGCCGCACGGAGATCAGCATACGTCGTGTGTTATTTACAATTGGCGGGGATTTATGTCTCTGGGCCGGATGGGGGCAGGCGAGCCGGCAGCCTAGGCAGACCAAGCGGAGAGAGAGCGAGAGAGAGAGAGAGAGAGAGAGAGAGAGAGACGACAACGGAGCACATACAGAGGAGAACGCGGCGCATAGGGAACGATGCTCGCGGCCGCCTTGCCAGCCAATTCCCGGCGGCCCCGCTATATTTACGAGGCCCATAAAGTAGCGGGCACAGCCGCGTATATTGCCGCGTAAATATCAGCTTATGGAAATATAGAGCTCAATATCTGCCTGCCCGCTTGCCCTGCCTGCCTTTCTTCCTCGGCTTCAGCAGCTAACGGCAGAGACCCAGCAGTGACTATACTCGCTTGCGAGCACCAACTCTACCCCACTTTTTCATGGCCTTCGTTCCTTGTATGACAACGCCAGCACACACGACTCCATCCTAGGTCATAATTTTTTTCGTCGCTTCGCCGAAAGCGAGGGCCTACAACTTTCGTATCGTCAGGCAATCATCATTTCTACCAGAATTCTGAAAAATCATTCGATTTCTGAATTTTATTATCCCGTTGCAGCAATGTTGAGGCGACGAGCGACATCCAGGACGAGGCGTCAAGTCGAGAGCTCACGGAGCGTTCTGCTAGGCCATGGTTGACGCCATTAGCTCTACCATCCGTCACCATTAACACAGATGTCCCGGCGTTGCGGTGGACGTCCCATTAATCACACCCGTGCACATAAATTTTCAATGGATGGACGGAATAAAGGATCCGGCTTGCTCGGGTGTAGCACTGTAGTCCCATGAAATACCGAAATATGGTTTCCTACGATAGTGGATGATGAATCAAGAATTCATCAGGTACGTATATGCGACAGTGTAGTTATTAAATGGAAAAAGGCTTTTCCGACGACAATGACTTATATTGTCGTTATCTATATATACGACATGACATAAATCCATAACGATTTACAATCATGCCAATATTCCTGATGGGATTACACGCAAAAGACGTCTCAAAAATAAAAAAACAACTACTTGTGCTATAGTGTCTATTATTATATACATTGACGATGATTATATCCAACAATTTAAACATATTTTATTTCCAATATTATTTCTTTCTGGATGTTTATTGCAGTGATGCGGAATGAAAATATCAGGAGTACAAATTGAAAATGCGGGATTTTTTTCTATTTTTGAACGTTTATTCTGAAAAAATGGTAACAAATGAATTATTCAAAGTATTGTCCATCGCTAGCCTCAACTTTTTCCCATCTTTCTGGCAATTTACGGATACCGTCGCGAAAAAATTCGGCCGGCTTGGCTGCTATCCAGTCATCGACCCATTTTTGGGCTTCTTCGTAAGAATGGAAGCGCTGGTCAGCTAGGCCATGTGTCATCGATCGGAAAAGGTGGTAATCGGAAGGAGCAATATCTGGGCTATACGGCGGGTGGGGTAAGACTTCCCATTTCAGCGTTTGTAGGTATGTTTTGACCGGCGCTGCAACATGTGGCCGAGCGTTGTCATGTTGCAAAATTACTTTGTCGTGTCTTTGCTCGTATTGTGGCCGTTTTTCTTTGAGTGCGCGGCTCAAACGCATCAATTGAGTTCGGTATAGTGCTCCTGTGATGGTTTCGTTCGATTTCAATAGCTCATAATACACCACACCCAGCTGGTCCCACCAAATACAGAGCATGAGCTTGGCGCCGTGAATATTTGGTTTGGCCGTCGATGATGATGCATGGCCGGGGTAACCATATGATTTTTTGCGCTTCGGGTTATCGTAATGGATCCACTTTTCATCACCAGTGACAATGCGATGCAAAAAACCCTTCCGTTTTTGCCGTTCGAGCAGCAGTTCGCATGCAAAAAAACGGCGCTCGACGTCTCTCGGCTTCAGCTCATACGGCACCCAATGTCCTTGCTTTTGGATCATTCCGAGGGCTTTTATACGATGGGAAATGGCTTGTTGTGTCACTCCCAATGAATCTGCGAGCTCTTGTTGAGTTTGACACGAGTCTTCATTGAGTATTGCCTCCAATTCAGCATTCTCAAACTTTTTCACTTGGCCCGGCCGCTCTTTGTCCTCAACGTCAAAATCACCACTTCTAAACCGCACAAACCATCTCTCGCACGTTGAAACCGATGGAACATGACTCGGATAAGCCTCGGAGACCAATCGATGTGCTTCAGCAGCACTTTTCTTCAAATTAAAGAAGTAAATTAAAACTTCCCGCAAATGCTGTTTTGTTGGCACGAAACTCGACATATTGAGAGCTCAAAAAAACTATGAATTTGACACTGCGACAAATTGACACATACTGAAAATTAAAGCTATAAGACGTAGCTTTGACATGAACATAGTCACAGTACTGCCTGATGCGTATAGCGTTAGTAACGCCATCTGTTATCAAACCCGCATTTTCAATTTGTACCCCTGATAAATGTTTACAAAGCAAAAAAATCATCATTTTGAGGGCAATTACATACGCAGTAGAGTAACTAGGGAACACCGCAAAACTGAATACCGTGACAAGTGAACACGATTTAAGGGCATCACAATCACGCTACAACTGAACACGGGGACAACTAGAGGCAAGAACAACAGGACATAGTATAAAACTTAATTAAATGTGGAATCATTGAACAGTGCATCGATTGCATACCATGCCAACTAAACAGGGACAAGCGTCCAGGTAAAAAATAAATTTACAGTGTATATATAGTCTTAACATATACAGTTTTTCGTGCTGAATAACTTTTGGAAAACCAGAAATGAATTGCGCTTGTGATTTAACAGCAAAAAATAATACAATTTGAATAATTATCACCAAAGAAAAAGAAGTATATCCAAAAATATATTTCATATTTAGAAATTGCCATGATTTTATAAATATAATTTAGATATATAGCAGATACGTATTTTTAGTAATATATATCCTCAAATGTATCTATACACCATTTTTCTAAATGCATATTTTATATGTACGAGATATATTTTCAATGAATGAAGCATGTACTGCTTATAATCTATGGGGGCAGGTGATACTACATGAAATATAGTTATATACCCACCTTATTTTTTTTTTAATAAAGAATTTTTACGATCTTAAAAGTCCTGTTTATCCTCGTTATCATGTTTCTATTGCCTAAATAAAATATCAAACATAAAAATGTTGCTACGATTCAGGCTCCTGTCATATCAACATATTCTGTAAATGTGCCCTATAAATTAGTACCAAATATTTTCAACCGTTTCACGGGGAACGGAAGCGAAAATGTGATCACGGCTCGGCAACGGAAGTTAGATAAAAACTTCGACATATTCTTTTATGTTCTTAAGAACTCTGTTCCTTGTCCTTTTAGTACGTTACATTATGGATTACAAAACAATTTGACGGCAAAGTTTCTCCCTTAATTGATTACGAAAATGTTAATAAGTATAAACTAAGTGGATTAAAACTTGAAAGGAATCATTAAATATCATTCCACGATTTACTTTGCTTACTCCAAATGGGTGATCCTTATGGGGAAAAAGCCTATTGAAGACTATAAGAATCTTTGAACTATTAGACTATTGAAAACTGTTAACTATTCACCAATGCTAAATTGGCGGACTATTAGAAAACCCATTGGAACAAAACCACATTTTTCGGAATTGCTGCAGGAACTATATGAAATAGTAAACGATGAAGGTCTACTGAATATATTTATCCTTTATCTTTTAAAGTTTATTATTAATTGAAAGAAGTATTTTTTGAGAACGGCTCGTTATGCATTTATATCAATAACATTACTCTATTAATATTGACAAAAGAGGAAATCGTCTACAGATACGATTTTTTCTTAATGTTTACCGAGAAGAAATATTAGCGGGATTCGAACCTAAGACTTATCGATATACCTAACTACCTAACAACAAACAAGATATCCACTAGACCTAGACCAAACCAACTATACATTAATTTCTGTTACTTTAATTCCATATTAGTTGCATTAAAGATAATATAGCGGACCACAATACAAAAAATTGCTTGATTTGAGTGAAACTTAGTACTCGGGATCTTTTGTAGTCGCTAATTATGAATCTGAACTCAATCACTTTGAAAACAAAAAATGACGAATACAATATGGCGGACGAAAATCGAAAGAATGATTGAATTGTTATGAAATTCGGTATTTCGGGGGCTTTCAGAACGCTGATTACAAAAAAAAACTTAAAACCCCGCAGTCCAAGATGGTTGATCCATATTGCAAGAAATGTCTTGATTTTAATGAAGATTGGAGCTTTTTGTGATCTCTGATTACGAACCTAAATTGAAAATCCCGAAATAAAAAAATTACGTTTCCAACAGGGCGGACCAAGATACAAAATTCCCGATTAGATTTGCATGACTCTCGGTTGTCAGGGACTTTTGACGTCGAAGATTATAAATTTGAATTCAAAATGCAAAAGTAATTCAACTCGAACGTAAAAAACCCAAATTCAAAATGGCGAATCCAAGGTAGTGGGCGAAAATACAAGAAATTATTGCATTTTTTGGAAACTCATTTCTTGGAGGTTTTTTTGGCCCACTGATTTCGAATCAAAATAATAAAAAATTTAAACTGTATGTGCAAACGCAGTATCATGTTGATGTACTAAAAATTTACCTCGCTTTAAGCGCAAACGGGAACTTTGAGTTCAGCTTTGTAACCGGCACCCTCAATAATTCTTAACTACTGAGTTTAATTAAATCAAGTGACAAGTTTTGTAATCAGCTTCCTTAAAAACCCCAAACTATTAAATTTCATCTGAATTGTAGGTAAAGACAAATACGTGCTTTAAAATATTAAGTTACTGATTGTCAATCTAATATAAATAATATTAAATTGAAATGAAAAGTATGAATACCTTTTTTCAAATTTAAATATAACTCTCGAAAAGCTCCTTTGTGCTTTTCCAATAGTGTTTACAATCAAACTTTAATAGCAACAACGGCAAATAATAACTACCTAAACAGTTACGTCACTCTCTAATAGTAAGAATTGTTGAAGTTTAGAAGTAAATACTTTGTTAGAATGATACCTCCTGGAATAGTTACTATTAATTTCTAATAGTCAGTACTATTGACAATCAATAGTGTAATGGATCGGCCAAGTATGCTACTCGGTCGATATTATTATTATAAGAAAGTATCTAACTCTCCGCGTACCATGGGCGTGCCCGTGTGGCCCCCGTCATCCGAACGTTCAAGCGCTTCGACGTTTATTATAACGAGTTGCGCGTGAAACAACGATGTACACAGTGCGCACCGGTAGGCTAATTATTTGTAAGAGAGTAGGTACTGGTATGTAGACCACAATTTAGTTAGTCGCTACGAAGCCGCCGAGCAGCACAACTACTCCAATTTATTGTAACCCGAGCAGCATATTTACTTCGAATTATCACTATCAAGTATCTTTTTAATATATATACTATATAGTATATTGTATATATATATATCCTGCGTGCATAATTGTAATCGGCTGAATCAACTACTCTGAAGAAACATCAGAGATTCAAAGGCGAGGGGTTTTCGACAAATGGAAATCCCGCAACAGAATTTCTTCCATTAAAATAAATATTTGAATCTACGAACGAAAGAGATTCAGGATTGAATTTGAGGATCCTTCGATGGAATTAAATAACGAAGTATGACGAGCGAGCGAGAGGGCTTGAAGGTCGCATTTCTACCGTTCTCCAATTCAACCAGTCATCGTTATATGCCAATGTTCGAGGAGGAACACAGTTGTTGGCTCTTTGGCCAATTTGTTCCTTTGAACATACCGGGCCGTTGGTGGCTTACGGCAATCGGTCAACTGTCGCAGCGAACGAAGCTCCAGCACATCCCCCGCTCACCTCCTACATCATCGAAGCGTTGTCGAATCACAACAACACGCCCCGCAGTTAAGTGAACACTTTCGTAAGATATAATTGTAGAACGCGACTGTATTATTCCGAATTACCATTCGCGTTATCATTTGCTTGATGTATGCCTATCCGGATTGTAATGTATCGCTAATGGAATTTTACTCTGTTGTGGGAATTAACGCCGAAATCCATTCATAATACATAAAATATATTCTCTCATTGTTCATTTTATGTGTGAAATATCGTTCTAATGTAAAGGTCACGTGCGTGCGACACTTCGATGATTATTTGGGTAGCTAGCACGAAATAGCACGTGTTTGTACAATTTGTATATGATTCGTGTATCTATATATATCAATGATCTGATCGCGTGCATGGCTTAACTTTATATGGTTAACCCACATATCTGTATAATATATTGTGTATAAGTTGAAATTGCGAATTTATATGATTGATGGTTGTGTTAAATTATGATTCGTCTAATTGAACGTCACATTGAAGAACACTCCAGTCTATGATTTGAATTGTAATGTTTCGCGCATGCTATGCGTCTGTGTGCCTCAATTGAATTTTATTCATTCACCTCCTGGTGAATTCCAATATATAAAAATGGTCAAATGCTCAGAAATTATATTTTTTTGGTCAAATGAGAACTTTGCGTTGTGATACAATTTTCAACGGTCCTAATAAAACCAAATTGAATCAACAAAACCAGTGCAGGATTTTTATGTGTAGTCCATGATTATGGTATATTCACCTCTTGAGCCCCAGAATTAGACTAAGTCCGTACAATAAAATCACGGTGAAAAAATCCGTTTAATAAAAACAAACATATAGAGAATAAATCTATTATAATAGTAATTTCGAAATCCGAATAGTTACTGTTACGCCCTCAATAGGTTTCTTTCTAAGGGGATCCCTGCTGTTTTTCTGGCAGTTCTTGCAATTCTTGCAACTTGCGATTCGAAATCTTGAATTAATTCGTTCAATAGAAATAACGATTTAATGGCCGACAGTAAATAGTTACAAATAACGTCTACAGGGGTCACGAATGTTGCTGACTCTTCACTTTGACCAGTCACCTGCAATACTTTGAGTGTTAAATAATTACGCTTGCTCTATTTGGCGCCGTATAACAAGCAGTGCAACCACTTTGCCATTTAGTTGACGTGTGTGTGTGTGTTTCTTGCGAGTTAAATACACGTCTCGTGGAGAAATTTCGAACAACTGAACAAGTAGTCGGCACAGCACTTAGTTTCATTGAGGCGCCAACTGCAGTACAGACCGTGTCTTGCTGCTGTTACAAGACAGCGGTCGAAACAAAGAGACAATATTAGAGATATTGCAAGCGGATAAGTGCGATATGCTACGGTCAGAAAAGAATTCCGCAGCAGCTGTGTTTTTATGGGGGTTTCCATTTTTTGTTAAGGGGCGTGGTCTATAACTTAAAAAAATTTTTTTTATCTTTTTAGCCAAATAGTTCTTAAGAAGTACAAATACGTTCTAGTTTATTTAATATTGAATGCAATTGCACACATACCTTACAGCATTCAGAGATGTTTGGTATAAAATTTGATTTGGAGACAACATACACACGCCTGATTTCTGACTGAAAATAGATTTATCACACGCAAACAACCACAATAACCGTCTAGAGCAGTCTATAAACAAGCCTGAAGAGAAGAACCATGCAAATTGCGTGCATATTGTTTTACAGCACCCACGAAGCTTCCTCTATGTGGAAGCAAAAATCAATCTACATACTTCCTTATAGATGTTGTTTATTTGTAAACAATTTGTAAAGTTCTACTTTGCAGGCTTTTATAATATATTATTATATTACCAAATATTTAAATGTATTTTTACATAAAACAAGACCATGTGTAAAAAGGGCAGTAAATAAATGATTGTTTAACGAAGGACAGTTAATTTAATTAAGTTAATTAAGTCATTAAGCCGAGAGTTTAATTCAGACGAAAATATAATTTACGTTTTATTCGACTTAAACTTAGATTTTTTTAAAGATTACAGTTTCGAAATACTCCTATTAACCATAAAATAAGAACATATTGCGGCGGCAATCTGAAAAAAAATGAAACGATCAAACGAACTTACCTGTTGTGAAGTTCGATCGTAATTATATGTAGAGTCTCATTCGAGATGATTACAAATGTAGTACCGTCTACGTCCACGCGATAGAGCCACGTATTCAGAGCTTATATATAAAAAAATAAAAAAGCGAAGCCCCTCAGCCTGTCGCTCCGTTCGTTTCCCATCCTACGTCATATTGTTTAAAGCACCGCTCCTGGGTCCCAATAATAAAACTATCCTTGTATCTTATTCCTTTCAAAGGGTGGGTTACAGAGAACACACTGGGTTTCTCCGGGTGGGATGTAATCATCTCGAACGAGACTCGGGATGTAATCATTACGATCGAACTTCACAACAGGTAAGTTCGTTTGATCGTTTAATTATATTACGAGTCTCGTTCTCGAGATTACAAATGTATATGTTCAGAAATCTTGTATCAAAAGTACGGTTTTATTATTTGCAATACACTCAAACTGGTTAAACACAAGTAAACTATAAATTGAAGTATTAGGCTGCGAAACCTATCGCAGAACCGTAGCTGCGAAGTCTGCTCCGGTCGGTTTAATCGGCCGATTATAAAATTTCGCGAACACGTGCGACCCTTGAGACCACCCGGCCGTATTTTTAATTACGGCTATATCGATGCCTTTCGCTAGGGCGGCTGAAGTGGACGCGTGTCTTGTACTATGCGCTTTAAATTTTGAATTGATACCGCTTTTTACCAGTATCGACCGAATTCATCGACTAATAGTCTCCCTAGACGCAGCCTTAAACGGTTTTCTTGATGTTATCAAGACGTTTGTACAATCGCATCTTAACGACTTGGTCACTTCTAAATATATTTCTAGCATACGTGCTATGCACAGCTCTGATTTTTCTTCAAAAAACGGTAGCAATAGTAGAGGCTGACAAGCACTCGGGCGTGATGTTTTTATTAACTCCGATACCTTTATCTCAAAACCCTTTGACGAACGAGTGATGTCTTTGATTTTTATAACCGCGAAGATTTGAGCCCTGTGCGCTGTCCTCAGGGCTAAAAGCGTTAGAAGCTTTTCCGATAATGTTTGCATGCTAAGTTCCTCCAAGGGATATAAGTTCGAGACGAACGAGAGAACCCGGGCTACGTCCCACGTCTCGCCGTACCTCAGCTTAATGGTTCTAAGGCGAAAGATCTCCTTGAAAAAACGACTTATAACCTTATCGTTTGTAACGTATTTGACTGAAATTAGAGAGATCGCTGCCCGCGTCGATTTTAAAGTACCGTAGGATGCGCCCGCAATGTATAGTTCCTTAAGAAACTCTAAAATCTCGTTCGCGTCGGCGCCATAAGGATTCTTGTGGGTCTCATACCAGAATTGAGTCCACTGTCTCAAAGGTCCGGCATACTGTATCCATGTGCTCTCTGCAAGAGAGGCGACCAATACCTCGATTGCCGATTCTGACAACTTCTTCCTGCGGTAGGCTTCCCGGACAATCTTCCGGCAATCAGTCCCAACGATTTTCCGAGTGGGCGTATGAGAGACCTACAGGGCAATATCAATAGCGATTTAGCGGGTTTGAATACAATCGGTTCTTCGACAAATAGTTCCGTAAATATGGGGAACCAGGGTTGTGACGGCCAGTTTGGCACAATTACAATCCCACAAGCCTGGCCAGATATAATTTTTCTAACGACTCTTAATACTAGAGTCAAAGGGGGGAATGCATAAAAATCGGCCGTTCCCCAGTCAAGGGTGAGTGCGTCAATAGCGAACGTATCCGGGTCTCTGTGCCACGAGCAATAAAAATCGCATTTTGCATTCCTCCTACTTGCAAACAGGTCAATTGCTGGACTTCCAAGACTCGCTACTATGGTTTTAAAAGCGGAATCTGCTAACTCCCATTCGTATCGATGTTTTTTACATGCGACTCCCTATCGGCATCTACGTTTTCTTTAGATGGTATGTAGGACGAAAAAATCCAAATTTTTCGTGCCTCGCACCACTGCCAGATATCTCGCGCTGATTTACTGAGTCCTGCATATTGTACGCCCCCAATGCGGTTAACGTAAATGATAGCCGTCGTATTGTCGACTCGTAAGAGGATTTCGCAATTGCGCAAATCGTTTGCGAAACATTTCAAGGCCATCCAAACAGCGATCAATTCTAAACGATTTATATGGAGCCCTTTTTCGGAAGTTCTCGAAAACCATGCGTACCCTCGGTTCCACAGAAGGCACCCCAGCCCGACCTAGACGCATCAGAGAAGATTTCTTTCTCGAATCTAAAACTCCGTATTGGATTAACCGATCTCGGTATATTCTCGCGCCACCATGCAAAGTCGTATTGCAGGTCCTCCGAGAGTACGAGTTTGGCCTCGTAATCTCCGCTTATCAGTAAGGCAAAAAATTTCTCTCGTTCCAACTTTTTTGTATATAGCCACCCGTATTCTATAGCTTTACAAGAATCGACTAATTTACCGATAACGTGCGCGAATTCCCTAATAGTGCAATACTTCCTTTTGCTAAAAGTTTCAATCAATCGTAAAATTTATTCTCTCTTTTTCTCTGGTAGCTCTAACGTCATCCTTTGTGAATTAATTATAAAACCTAAAAATACGCAACTTGTGCTCGGAATAAGATTACTCTTCCTATAGTTTATCAAAAACCCAAGGGATTCAAGCGTTCGCGTTGTCATTTCAACATTTTTTGCGCAGGCTGTTGCGTTCGACCCGATGCATAAGATATCGTCTAGATAAATTGTTGAGATAAAACCTTTCTCCCTCAAGAGGTTAACAACGGGTTTTAGAATCTTTGTAAATACAAAGGGAGCTGTACATAAGCCAAATGGAAGGCAAACGAACTCGTATATTCGATCTTCGAATAAAAATCTTAGGTATTTACGGCTTTCTGTATGCATAGGCACTAGAAAATATGCGTCTTGTAGGTCGATATTACACATGAAATTAATCCGTGAAACTAGCTTTGTCGCGGTTCAAACATTCTCCATTTTGAAATGCTCCGTTGAAATAAACACGTTGAGATTTTTCAGGTTGAGATCAAATCTCATCGAGCCGTACGATTTTTGCACGAGGAAATATGGGGAGACAAACTGAGTTGCGCAGGGGAAACATGGTTGTACTGCGCCTATCGCCAGTAGTTTTTATATTGCCAGCTTCATTTGCGGGCAATCATATGGCGGAATTGCCGACAGCTCCGTCTGACAGGGCGAACTGTCGAATTCAATTTTATATCCCTCAACGCAATCCAAGACAAAACGATCGCTTGTAATTTTTTCCCATTTGACACGAAATGGCGCAGACGACCTGCCAATCGATTTACCTCTAATATCTCTTCGTGGCGCCTCTGGGAGGTCCCGACGTGCGAGTCTGACTCCGGGACCGATGGCGATCGCAATCGTTGTCCCTCTGTGTCGACGGTTTCCGTGAGAATCGGACGAGTTTGCGCGTTTCTCCCTGATTGAAGCTTGCCTGGTATCCTCCCTTGTTGGCTTTGGCAGACGGGCCCTTCCAGTTTCCCGAACTAGTTCCGCGCTGCAACTTCTGAGTCGTCGGCTGCGACTTGAGCTCGAGGCCCACCTTCTCGATTGATTTCGCTGACTTCATTTTTTCCCCCAAGTAGACTCCAAATAAGAAGACGCCTGGTTTCGTCTCATCCAAGGTCCCTTTAACTTTTTTGTCAAGTGCTGGTACAATAAAAGATTTGCGAGACATTGTGTCAAGGCAATGTGCACATGCCAGCAGCCGTCCAGCGTCGGCGAAGCATTCCAAAAGCTTGTACTCGTCGACGCCTTCGTCGCTTGGGGTCAGCAACATAGTGATACCGATAACCAATGCTGCCATGGCCGAACCGCGAATATTTTGAGCGTTCCTCAAATATTTGTCACGCTTTATGGCCGTGTCGTAGAGAGAGGCCGCAACCTCCGCATTTAATTTGGGTGCTTCCAAATTACAGTTGCCAGAGCGAGCATATTTCACCAACAAGTCGGCTTGATCGTCTTTCTTAAGCCCCTCGGCGATCCATTTTTCCCAGTTTGTTACCAAGATTGCATTTAATTGAAACGCCGGAGCCTCGGGTTTTGTGTCAATGCCCAGAATCCGCATTGTCTCCTCATCGAAGGTCTGCGCCGTCTGGTTCGCAGTCCTTTCTGACGTCACTGACGTCTGACCCTCCGCCGCAGGTGTCTCCGCTGCTGATACACTTTCAACATTTTTATTGATACCTGAAATCATGTCGATACACATTTTTTGACTCAAGATAGCACATACGGCTATCCTCGAACGGACGAGGCCACCGAGTCCTATAAAAAGATTTTTTGAGGTTATGCAATCTATGACTCAAGGTTGTGCTCTTAGAGACTACCTTCGTACGGATTACACCGCCGAGTCTTGGCCATAGTGAAAAAATTTCACGCTCGATCCATGTTATGTTCGACTCAAGATAACTCTCTTAGAGGTTATCTTCGAACGGCTATGCCGCCAAGTCTGCGTGTCTGCGTATGTCGAGTATACGACATTTTTGTACCTTTCTCGGATGATTCCTGATCAGTTTTGTTGAAATTGTCGCGAGCGAGAACAACCGTGTTCTGTGGAGCGTCCTCGTCACTCTCCGAGCGATTCGACTCTGTCGCAGAGTCTATAGATTCGATTAACTTCTTCAACTTTTTCAGGATTCTTCCGTCGTTCTTCTCACTTTCACTCTTCCTTTTCTTGTGCTTATTCATCTTTTCAAACCTTTGGAATAAACACGAAATTCTAAGCTCTGAATACGTGGCTCTATCGCGTGGAAGTAGACGGTACTACATTTGTAATCTCGAGAACGAGAATCGTAATATAATGTATATTTTGGTTAAAGGTTAAATTAGGGTTAGCATAGGAATAATCGTTTAATTAATTAACGATTGCGATTAATGATAATTGAAGATATGACAACTTGACTAAACTAAATTAACTAACTTAATGAAATTAAGTCGTTAAGATAATTATTTCTACAATAATCATTTATTTACTGCTCTCCCTACAGACGTAAGACGTCTCCTAAACATCGTAATCTTCTTTTACGTATCATGAAATGCGCCGATGTCTGTACACTAATTGAAAAGAAAAATTATATGTAATATGGACATTTGCTAACGGTGAAGAAGACCCGGCAATCCCGAGGGTAGTAAATTAATGATTATAATTCAAATAATAAATTAACTTAGATTGTTTTTAATGACTCCTTATTGAACTCGAATTTTTGTCATCATAGTTGTTTAGTTTGGGAGTTTTCAAAAGCCAAAAATTTAGTTTTTATTTCATACTTTTTGGAGCTGATGCAATATTACATTTTGAAAACAACTAGGTTTCCAATTTGTATCCAGGCATTCAAGATTATTATTATTAAACAATGCAGTAGAAACCCACAATAACCTGTATAAATACTGAAGTAATGAAATTGAGTTCATAACTGCAGTAATAGCATTAATATTTTATGTACGTGATTCGTCAATCTTACAGTTCTCAACTGAACATAATAGAGGTAGTCACGTTTCATTCTACCAGCAAATATAACATTTGTACATTTTGTACATTCAGCAGTTTGAATGGAATTTTCATAATTTAATTATATACAAAGATAGATGTTTGTGTATAGCATGTTGTAATTCAATTACACATTCAATTGGCTGAAACATATTAATAATTAAAGTACGTGATTACTGGGTACACAAATGATTCCAGACTTTCTGATGAAAAGATGAAAAGATGTTATGGCAGAACCTCAATGTTTGCAATTCTTCACAGTGTAATTAGAAAATCAAGAATTGTACATTTAGACATTCGTATGGCAAAATTTCGAATTTGTTCAGCCTCACCTCCCAAAAATCTTGCAGTCACTATAAAAAAAATGTGTGTGAAATATGAGTCCGATTTTATTAGTCCAAATTAACATTGGCTTTAAATGGAAGGAAAACAAGGTTTGCATTCTTTTTCATGTAAGTAAACAAGAACAAATTCTTTAAATACCGATTTACAGCATCTTTGTCATCCTGCTTTGGTGTTTCATGTACAAAAACTGAGGTCAAGCTTACGGTAATTAATGAAAATTGCTGCCGGACAGAATCCCTTGAAAAAAAATCTTGGACACAATCTCCCCGGCAAAATTTCCCGAATCAAAAAAATCTTGAAGCAAATATTCATGACCCCATATCTCCCGCATTGCTAATAAGGGTAAAGGGTAAAAACGCAAGGAAATTACCACCTACAAAGGTAAACAATAAAAATGCATTTATTATATCTTCTTACTGTGAAATATACAAAGTCACAATATATCAGAGCAAAGATAATTTTTTTACAAAAGATCCCATATAGTCAGCCCACGACAAGAAAAATCCACAATGAAATATATAAATCTAAAAAATCAAAATATAGGGAAAAACGTAAAGAACGTGACGAACCTTACGAACTGAAAGAAACTTCGGGGATTGATGGTCCATGATATCATTTTGTCGCCGGATATTTTATACACCGATCTATTTGTAAAAGCTTAATTACAGAATTTTTTGTCGTTATATCTTATGGTCGAATACCGCCCTCATATTCATACTACATGAATAACCACTCCCCTATATGGATAAATTGCTCATCTGATACGAGCCCGTATAATTAAATACAACGTCCGAGAACATTATATCGCACAGGTATTTCGTTTCAAAGATATGTTGTTCGGGCTGTAGGGGGGATTTTGTCCAAGGAGATTTTGTTCATAACAATTATGGGTATCTACACAAAAAATATATAAATTGAAAAAATCTGTATTTGGCATAAATGTATCGATAAGATATCTCGAAAATATATAATAGAAACAGTATTTGCGATAGACGTGTTATGAGAGGGCACAAATATTTTATGGGTAAAATAATGCCATTGCTACAGAGACAATCGCCATAAATGTAGATATTTATTTTCATAACGCTACTGGTCCAAAATTTATTATGATAAATGTCACGTCCATGCAACCTGTACCGGACACTTCAACGAAGAATTGAAATCTGAGACAAGCTGAAAAAATATTTGTTCCATACATAAGGATTGAAACGAAAAGAGTGAATACATTAAGTAAACACAAGTTCATTTCACATTTCCTACCACACGTCAAGATCCAAACCTATTCTTCATAGTATGGTTAGGATATGTTAATATTTTTGAATGTCCGTATTTCACAGTAGAAACTATGTATTATACAACAAATAATAAGTACAACTTCTGAACGATTGTTTGCGGTCTAACTTACGGATATAGAAACGATCGTCGGGAATCATGATGTCTTTTAACACGTTGACGGACAGTTGCGTCTATAGCCGTCAAGTTCAACCGTCCGTTCAGCCGTCTTGTTTCTACTGTCCGTCAACGTGTTAAAAACTTGATGGCCGGCAGTTGGGGACAGCAAATCAGCAAATGCCTGCTTGTCCCTATTGTCGAAAGTAAATGTTAGCTTGCTATCTCCTATTGAAGAATCTTTAAACATAGTAATAACTGATTCCTTATTGGATTGTTTAAAGCTAGCGAGTTCAATCAAGATTAAATTCGTTTTCTTACTGTCTATTTATGGTACTTATTAATTAATTAGAATCTTAGTTCTGCAGGCAGTAGAAAAGATATGAACGGTGATGGCGGCTTGGCTGGCCGGTATTGGGCACAGTCCGGAGGGAACACTGACAAGTGTGTATTTATTTCCTTTTATCTATCAAAATAATTGAAGGATTGGATCGAATCAACCACATTTTGAAATAGTAATGATATTATTAGACAGGGCTATGAAAGTAATAGAGATATTTACCTTACAGAAAAATAAACTTATACGAAACTGTTGGATAATCAGCTGGCGCACGGCGATCGATATTCGCCGTGCGTCGACCTGTTGCTGTGCTCAAGCACACGTCGTTCGGTTGAGCCGAAGATAGCCGAGGCAGGGCTTCGCGAAGCCGAGGATGTGCTTCGTTGGCACGCCGCGTCGAGCGAGAGGATGTCTCTCTCGCTTGACTTCGGTTTCGCTCACCGGCTATCTCGCTCAACTGACTTCAGCGCTCAACGTTAAATTCATATTCCGCAGCCATATTGAAAAATTCAGTGACTGTTGCGACGACATCGAGGAACAGCGCACCATCATCTTCGACTTTTCTCGTTGGCTTTTCGCTCAGGACGCGCTCATCATGCTCACCAGGACTCAAAACTCAGGTAAGAGTACACCGTTACAATTTAACGTAATTCAATGACGGTGAGGAGTGAACTACACATCGGTACATCCTCATAAAGGTCTCACACTGTGGCGTGCTCTGCAGCGCGGGCTGCACCACGTTTTCACTCAATTATTAGCATGCTCGATTAATATAATTGTGTGTGTTTTTACCAATTCACTGCACTTTCCCCCAATTAAACTTGCTGGGAGAGTGTTGTGAATTCAGTCCAATAATTTGTGCATCCTCAAGCTCACACTTCTGTGCTCTGCAGCGTAGACCGCATCACAGCCTGTCATAATAGAATTCCAAGTAATTGTCAGAATTGCATGTGCTAGCACACACTCTCTTTAAATTCTATTTCACCATCACATTGAGTATTTGCTGACAGGCAGTAAATTTGTCTACGCACTCATACATCTCACTGCGTTGTATGCTCCACAGCACTGACTGCGGTGCGCACATCACTCTCAGTACATACAGCACACAATTAATATAATTGTGTGCTGGTTCTCAGCTCATATCATTAAATTCAGCTCACCTAATTAAATTCAGTTTCTAATTCTCAAATTTTTGGTGTATTTATTTTCATTATTTTATATTTTTCTAAATTTAGTATATTTTGTGTTTCTTTTCATATTAAAAATAACTGGTTTTAAAATGTGTTATCACATTGTGTGCTGCTCAAGTTTTATAGTCAAAATTCAATTTATATTCATTTGTAATTTTGTGATATTTTGTTCCTATTATGGAACGTAGAATAAACCACTTTCTCTGTTTTCCATCTATGCGTCTGGTTTTATTTCACCCTGTCGTGAGTGAAGTCTCATATCTTTCCAATATATTTACAGGTTCAAGATCTGTCAAACAACACCATCAGACGGATTTCTCAAACAGAAACTAATAACAAAACGGCTGCTCTTTTCGAAAAATAGATGCAACGAATTGCGACCGCTAACTTGTTCTGATTGAATTTCGATGTCGTGCTCGGAGTTTATTGTCCGTTAACTTCAGATCATACATGAATAATGTAACCTTACAAACACCACAACACTATGGTATAAAAATAGGGACTATATAATAGAATAATCGTATAAAAGATAAGCATGAGAAAAGCGCGCGAGTGTAGCGCATACGTTCGTACTTCTATATGTACATATTGTATGTGTGATAATTTGAAAAGTAATTTTTGAAGAAGGGATGAATTTTGAATTTGACTATGAAACATTTGTATTTATATAAATTAACCTCATTAATTTGTAGACACGGTAGCGTAATTGATAACGTATCAGGCTAGAATTCTGGCGTTCATGGAAATTGTCGAGTCTGGTAGCTCAATTAGTTCTAAACGAAATGTAGAAGCAATCAGAGTCGAAAAAAATATAAACTCTCAATTTAGTTGCGATTGGGATATAAGCCAACACTTGGTCAGATGTCGAGCTGTGGTTGCCGAACCCAACATCTTGTATATGGTCGCTTGAGACGTAGCATAAATAACGAAGCACTACCCACCAATGTCCACCTTTACATCCACTAATTAGTAGCTTCCAAGTCCCACCTCTGTTCGGTTAAAAGGTAACGACCTGTTAACCGAAATTATTCCTCAGGAAGCCACGATTCAACCAAAACTTACCCTGTGAGCTGTGGAGACGGGATTCTCAAATCGCAAGGGCCGTTTCACTTACTTCATGTTGATTTTACATCACATACTACCTTGATCAAAAAGGTTTAGGACTGGCCACCGTGTGATACTGTCAGTCACCCGATTGGAAGTTTTTTTGTTAGGTTACCACATCTGCCATTAACACTTCCCTCCAAATTCAGCGTCATAGCTTAACATTTGTAAAAGTTACGGTGTACTGACAATGAGTACATCTACTTTTGTGCGTGTTTTCGATTTTTTACAAGTTTCAAAATGGCATCAACTATGCATCAACGAGTTTACATTAAATTTTGTGTGAAAAACGGATTTAACGGTCCGCAGAGCTTGAAAATGTTAGAGAAGTGTTTCGGCAACGATACACTTTCGAGATCAAACGTTTTTCGGTTTCACGAACGCTTCAGAAGTGGCTGTGAGTCGGTCGAGGATGACGAACGCAATGGCAGGCTGTCGATGTCGAAAACCGATGAATACATCGATAAAATCAAAGAAATGTTGGCCGAAAACCACAAATTGACCATCACAGAGCTAGCAGAGGACTTGAACATCGCTTATGAATCCGCTCAAGACATCTTGGTTAGTGATTTGGTCCTCAGACGTATCGCTGCAAAACTGGTTCCGAAAGACCGCAATTTCATGCAAAAAAGGACCGCGTTAAAGTCGCGAAAGACATGATTTCCAAGACCGAATCCGACCCAACATTTATCAAACGGATCGTCACTGGAGACGAGACGTGGATTTATGAGTATGACACGGAATCCAGGCATCAACCGAGTAAATGGCGTGCACCGAATGAGCCGAGACCGAAAAAACCACGTCGTTTTCAGTCAAAAAAGAAGGCGATGCTCACGGTTTTCATGGATTACAACGGTGTTGTGCATCATGAATTCTTGCCAGAAAAACATACAGCCAACAAAGCGTATTATTTGGGCGTTATGAGACGTTTGCGTGAAGCAATTCGCCAAAAAAGAGCGGATTTGTGGGAAAACAACTCGTGGATTTTGCACCACGATAACGCACCGTCGTACAATGCGATTCTTATCCGTGAGTTTTTGACCAAAAACAACACGAATACTGTCCAGCAGCCTTCAAATTCACCTGATCTGGCTCCCTGCGACTTTTTCCTGTAACAACCGACTTAAAAAACCGCTTCGCGAAACGCCTTACACCACCCGAGAGGATGTCATGAAAAAATCGAAGACGGCTCTGATGGACATACCGAAAATTGAGTACCAGCGATGTTTCGAGGACTGGATCAAGCGCTGGAGTAAGTGCGTTGCAATCGATGGGGAGTACTTTGAAGGGGACTATATCGATTTTGATGAATAAATTTGTATTTTCGATTTTATGAATAAGGTCATAAAACTTTTTGATCAAGGTGGTACATCTGGTTACACGATCGGTTTTTCTTCTCACGTCTCTGGTTTTGGAGTTCGTAGAAAGAAATCAATATACCAGCAACCACGAGAAGAAAAAGAGTGTAGAAAGACAAGAGCGCTTGAAGAAGTGCTTCTCGCCAATCATTAACGTCTGGCAGACAAACCTTTATTAAAAGAATCGTAAGAGAAATGTGGGCGTTCTGCTAGGAATCACAAGTGCCGAAGAAGGAACGACGTTTGTCAAGTCTCCACTCCGGGTCGAGACGTGCGCTACGTTAATAACGTTCACGCCCATCTTCAAACAAGCGCGTAGTAGTACCTGAAGTCTCTGCGCTCCTGTGTTCTATGCACGGAAGCTGTTCCCTCCTCTCTACATTTCGAGATGAGTTAGAGCGGGTAGAAAAGAGACGCAAGCCAAGAAGAAAGATTGGCGAGGGTAACTAGAGACAAAGACGACCTTTGCGTCGAACAATTGCAATAACCTTAACGATCCGACAAGCTGTAAGCAGAAAGTCTAAAGGAAATACAGAAGGCGGAGAATCCTTAAATTAATCAAGTTAACTCGTCGTCGATTTGTATTTGTCCTGCACTCGCTTCAATTCAAACTCAAGGACTCAAGCTTTACGTTGAAACAAATTGATTCCATGCAATTTTCATCTACACTCGCTTCGATCTTTTTTATCTTAATTTCTGCTAGGAAAAGTTCGACATCTATATTACTTGGCAATTCCAGGAAGACGTGCTATATTTTACATTGGATCTTATTACACTCAAGTATGAATTGTGGAATAAGGCCTAAAATCGAATTAATAGAATTTTTGTAACAAATCTGGTACGACTACCAGAATTATTTCAGATCCCATAAGAATACAATGTGTGAAAAACTAGAGACCAGTATGTTTACACAAACAATTTTCTAAGCTTATAAAATTTTGAGAAATAAACTGAAGCCCGTCTTGTCAAGATACATGTGCTTATTAATTCGTGGAAATTTATATCATTTATGAATTGACACTATATATTATGAACTAAATTCATATTTTACTTGAAGAGTTCGTAAAATGTCATAAACCGTCGTTTCTGTGTACAATATTTTGTTACCATATTAAGATGTTAAATACTACCGTTGACATTTTTTTTCTATAATTCATTTCTAGGAAAAAATTATTTTTATTTATTTTGTGAAGTTTGCATTTGACTAAATGTACTTCGCATGTAAGAACATTTTCTTCTCAAGTTTTTAACACATTGTGTTTTTGTAGGATTTCAGAACTTTCCGCAAAATTTATAGGGACTCAGCGATCATGGTTGGGCCGAATAGGACGACATCAAGACTATTTTTTTAAAAATAAATGTAACAACCAAAAACAAAAAAGCTATTTTTTCCCGTGATTTAATTCCTTTGTCTGTCTCAGCAGATAGCAATAAAGAAACGGTGATGGGAGGGAAGGTGCAAGGGCCGGTTCTCGGCTGTTTTATGGTGTGTCGTGTCGTGTGCCATCATGAGCTGTGCCATACCGCACCGTGCAAAAGACTAATGTTAAAGTCGTTTTTTTAAATAGCGAAGCTAATATACATATTTTCACAACGCGAACAGCTACAGGATTCATTTTGGTGCCAATCAAGATATTTTAACCTAATGCAACCAAGTGCAGAACATCATTTATTCGGAACGCTCTTAATCCATTATGATAACACTATTGATTACTCAAAATGTGGCCAAAATAAGAGTGGCTTCTAGCGTCTTAAGGCGAGGCGAAACCTTTAACTCCAGCCATGAGCGCGAACGAGATAGACTAGTATGGCGCTCACGGCGGAGTGAAAGAGAAGCAGCAGATCTGTGTAGGTATGGAGGTTACGCCTCCCCTTAAGGCGAGGCGAGGCACCCATGAGTGCAAAAGAGATGGAACTAGTATGGCGCTCCATATCAATATCCACACAGTTATGCAACTTATCTGTGTAAGTATCGAGGGTACACCTCCCGTTAAGAAGGTTCTGTTTCGCTGATAGACGTGCGATGCACATCGTGGTATACGCATTACACGTATTGACGCTCGACGGCTTTTCGTCTTACGATGGCATTGTTTTCTTGTGTATTTCATTAGCTTATGTACGTTTCGATATTTCACTCCAGCCTCTTATGTTTTAATTATCTTCGGTAAGGAATATTTCAATAATACAAGCGTTGACTCTAAGTCTTGCATGCCCGTACATTACACTTTTGATAAAATTGTTACACACTTATTTGTGTAAGATGAAAACTGTTTTTATTCTTAAAGATTAGAAAACATTATAAATAGCACCGTAATAAGTTTTTTTTATCTATTGTTAATTACATAATTATTAAAAAATTAGTTTTTGAATGTAAATAGTTTAAATTACCTGAAGAATATTGTTGGAATAATTAGAGCACAAATTCCGAAGGCAATTGAAGACAACAATAAATATGTCTTCCCGAATATAAAATCACCAACATAACATCCGGCGCAAATCATACACTTCTGAGGCCCTGTAGAGGCAGAGATGGCTCTTCAGAACATTGACAGTGTCTCATTCGCGCTAGACGTGACGCTACAGATTTTCTATTCGGGTCACTGTACACGTCACTCGTCGGAGAATAAAGTTACACATACAAGTTATACATTGCTCGTGTTTGCTTCATGTAGAAACAGAACTAAAACTGAATTAATATAGACAGTCATGTTACTTGGCGGGCTCATGAACAATTAAGAATATAGATTCACGCTACAATTGCATCACTAGGATAATAAACCTTTCCGAGCCTGACAGGGAATATGACTGTCAATATAATTACTAGCATATAGATACTTGGCATGTTTGATCGGTATTTAGTCTTTTTCTGCATTAATGAAAAAGGGCAATGTACTTGGCGCATCATAATCTGGACTAAAAAATGCAATATTTAATATAAATAGAAACCCTATGCCGATTTTGATCAACTGTCATGCTAAATATCCTTAAATGACATATGACAATAGGCTTGAATTGTATGTGTGTGTAAACATTTTTTTTATACTCCGCGGTGTTCTGTCGGAAAGAAATGTGAAAATTCGAAATCTTATGATTTCGTTTATGTAAAAAGATTTTATGTAATTGCTAAAATTTGTAAAAGATTGGTCAGTCATGTAAATTTTTTAAACAGTTCAAGCTCCTGTGCAGATTTTTAGAAAATCCAAAACCAAACTTCGTTTTTTCCTACTTTAATTGTGAATAATAATTTAGCATTATAGTTAAGAATTTGTAAAAGTTAGAGAGATGGATGTTTTTCAAAAAATTCAAACAACCCAGAAATCTAAATACCTGCATACATTTGAATGAAAATCACAACAATCAAAAAGGGGTTACTGCGTTGCAGAAAGAACAAATTTCAGCTTGTGCGCATCTTGTCATCAGGTATATACCTTAACATTTTTTAATCCTAGTAGATACTCAAAAACACATAAACACATGTCCGGCTATTTTTTCTCAACATAAGTTATGCACGATGTAGAAAATGTTAAGTTGTCGGACTGTAAAATATTTAAAAATGCATATAAAAGATTGTATCAGAAAGAAAAAACACTTAAGAACCTAAACAAATGATTGATTGATTTATTATTCAGCATTTATCGTGATTTCCTAAATGCACTCGAAAACCCTTTAACTCAAATGTGAACATAAACGATGCTCAATGGAACTTTAATCTTGAAGCTATACCTTCTTGCCGATATATATAAGTGTTTTTATGAGGACTTAAGTGAGCTAGGTCCCCTTAAAGGCCAAGAATTATGGCCGGTGTACTGCTATAATGCTCTGCACCTTAGTGCCGAGAACGGAAGACGACTGTACTCTGAGTTACGACAGCTCTGAGTACGACGTCTGAGAAGTTGAAAAGCGTACGAGCGTGTGCAACACGCCGTGATGCGCGCCAACTTGGTTGTAAATAATGCGGCTTATTGTTGAATCCCCGGCATCATTAACCCTATCGCGGATCTCACAGCACAGCGGGTGTCACGATATAACTCTTAACGCGCACGCCTGCTGCCCGCCCGCTCATGGTGTATGCTTTCAGCTCTCATGCGGCTGCTGGCATGACTTCGCTCTTGTCCGTGTTTTGCTGTCCTGTGCGACGCGTGCTGAGGCGTTCGAGTTGGTGAGTATAGGTACTCGTACAACACAATACGGGCTAATGATGCCTCGAAGGAGGCTCTGTGTGGCGTCAAACCACCGTTCTTTATATACTATGTACGAATATAGCTTATATGCTTCTATGTGTAATACATGCATGTACGTTTGCGGCAGACGAGTCCGCAGGAGCCTCGCTCTTCGTGCGGGGCCTCTGCGGGCTTTCAGCTCGATCTAGAGACGCAATAAGCGGGTGTTCCCATCCCAGGGCCGTGCCACCCGTCAAGGTCTCAGCGGAGGTCGCCGCGGGGGCCAGCTCTTCATCACCCTTCAATGTTCCGGAGCCGAGCCCTCTTCGTCCATACTCCCCATGATCTATGTTGTACTATACGAGTATATATGCGCATCATACAGGAGAACCGCGATTCAAGAGGAACAACGATTCACGAATAATCGCGATATAACGACTATAACAACGCAAAGGCTATAATAATTAAAAGACGACACACCATGTAAACGAGTATACATGTATGTACCACTCATTCTCTTTTCCGAACGATCATCCAGGCGACAGATTTGAAGCGGATCGTGTGTCTGTACTGTTCGAAAAGGTTGCTATAATGCTCTTCATTCTTTTTGCTCTCTCTTTTTCTTTTCGGGAAGAGTTGTACTGCGAAAGAGACTAGTGCATTGGGATGACATCAGTGCGAACGTGTTGCGGGGAATCGATGAATTCAGAATGCATTCACGTTTCAATAGCCAGTTAATCGTCTGGCGAGTTCTGTGGAGTATGCGAGTTATCTACAGCTATAGCAGCAGTATACTATTATAGAGCTCTTGAATGAGCCGAGAATATACCGACGCTGCTAACGAAAACTAGCATGTTTCAAATTTCTTACGAAAACAAGCACGCTTGATATCAGCGCGAAAACTAGCATGTTTCGGCTTTTGCCACGAAAACCAGCACATTTCGATATTCGCCGCGAAAACTAGCATGTTTCGGCTTTTACCACGAAAACTAGCAGGTTTCGACTTTCACCGCGAAAATTAGCACGTTTCAGTATCACTGGAATTGTTTCTCATTTTGTACTCCACGTTTTTTGAACATCCTTTTTTACTCCAAATTGACGAAGTATTTTTGCTTGTCATTTTATACTGTTTTATTTTTTGTTTGAATTTATTTCATACATATTTTACTGTTTGAATTTTGGTCTGCTAGGCCTATCATAAGATGGCAAACAGCAAATGGCTCGCAAAAATTTGAAAAAAGAAAATCGAAAACCATTTCAGTGTATTCAAAGTTAACAATGTCAGTTTTTTTCCCTCTTGCTACTTTGTCCAAGACCTGACATTTCTCGAGATATCTCAATCGATTGTTTTGAAGATTTTGTCAACTGTACTTTATACTTATACTGTACTTTATACTTTTAGTCAGAACCTTTCCGTAGTACTACTATTTTTCGATGAATATGGAAAAGTTTGTTTACAAAGAGAAATGTGTGTAGCACAAAGAGAAATTCACGATTTTTTAGAAATCTCAAACATTTTTAACTGGACGCCAATTACAATTGCGAGTATTCGGGAAATACCATTCGTTCAACCTTACGTCGATACAGTCCGCGTTAAATATGATTTCAATCAAGAAGGACGGGAGATGAAAAACTTTTAAAAAAACAAAAATATGAATAATGTTCATTCGTTTCAATTGAAACAGACATCACATACGAAATTGCCTCTTGCTCCAAGGGAAAAAAAAGATTTACAAGCAATGCTTGACAGAGGTTTCATTCCTATGGAACATAATCAAGCTTTTTCGAGAATTTTAGACGATAGCGATCTCTAAGATTCCAGTAAATTTGTTGAATCGTTGAATTTTCAATAATGTTATTATTTTTTTAATAGAAAACGAATATAAATGTTTAAAGGTGTACGGGCGATACACCCCTAATGTTTTTCATTTATTCCTTATAGTGCTCTCGAAAAAATTATTAAAACATTTGTGAAAGTTCTGAATCTTATTCGATTTAGTTCGGCAAATATACTACTTTTTACAGTGCAAGTCGAAATATGCTAGTTTTCGCGTCGAATATCGAAACGTATTGGTTTTCGCGGTGGAATTAGAAACGTGTTAGTTTTCATAAGAAATTTGAATCGTGCTACTTCTCGTAAGCAGCGTCGATACGTGATCCATGGTTCGCTTTCTTCGGTATATGTATAATTAATTTAGGTCGGACAGCTCATAATAGCGTGACAGACAATTCTGCTGCTGTTCCTGTTACTGATTGACGATATAACCATTGAATGAGCAGAACTCTTGCTATTTTCGGTTCACGTTACTCTTCGCCGAAATGCCCGTAACTTCATTATCTACCGAGGGAGGGATTTGTAAGTGGAAAAAAATCAGTCATAGTATGAGACGGAATTCTCGTTTTATACTATGGCTCTCTTCATCGCATTCGGCAGAGATTACAGATGTGTGTTTACGCATACATGAGACATCTGACTTGTGCCTACCTATGGTATACATCGTATAGATATATTAAATGTATACCACATGGATGTCATATACGTGAAGAGCAGTCTCCGCTCTCAGCGAGCCACAAATAGTGCCATTTCATCTCTGTCAGCTCTTCATTGCTCACTCGTAAAGCCATGGTGGTGGTCGTGAAAGTAGTACGAGTATAAAGCTCGTTTACTTTGCGCAACCAGAGGGAAGTCAGCCGTTGTTTGCCGCATCTATGCTACAGCGCGACGTGCGAACCGAGAGACCGCTAAGCACCTCTGCAAAAAGGATTTTTCCCGCGATGCGTTTTGTGCTCTTTGCTAGAGAGGCCGAGAGAGTGTCACCACTCACACTTAATAAATCATAAAAGCTCTCTTGGGTACATAATAGAGCGTACCGCTTTTTAACTCCCAGCTAAAAAGGGGTGTTATGCGTTTGAATTTGACGTAAAATTATTATTTCGTGGATGACAGCGCCGTACGCGAGAACTATTGAACAAAAACAAAGCCATGCGTAATACCATACGCGAGTAATATTATATAAAAACAAAGGCACGCATAAAATGGGCAGAATTCCCCTGCGAACGATCTCTGCAAAATTTTATAATGAATAATCCAATTGTTTATTTCAATTTTATATAACGAGTAATCTGCGTATGAAAATCTGATAGGGATAAACTTATTTGATTGGAGCGCCTAACTTTCGTGATAAAGGTTATCAGCAAAGAGAGACCTTGTTTAATTGGAGCGCTTACCTTCCTTGATCAAGGTTAATACAGAAAGGGATCCATCTAGTTTTCCCGATGTGGGTCATCTGTACATGGGATAGATATAATTTCTCTATCGTCAGCCTACAGATGGCGATGACTTCTAGAGTCTACAAGGCAAGCGACGCAGGAAAGAAAATGTGACCGGCTCATCAGCTTTCTTCTTTCTTGAATCTGTTTTCACATGTTGACGTGGATGTGCGAACGAAACAACAGAAACTTGCTGCATTCTATTATTTTCGTTTATAATATAGGCGGTTTAAGTTTCTCCGGTAGTGACGTTACTAATCACGTTAATGATAAAACGCCGATCGTTGATTCGACTTCAGACGATCCTTTATAAAGCGGCTGTAAGAACTTACGAGTAGCATCTTCTTGGAGAAAGATATATGTACCCGAATGAAGATTGTCATTAATAAACAAGCTTTTTTTAATATGATACAAGATATACAATATATGATATAAGATATGATATAAGAATAGATTTCAGTATTCGAATGTCTACTGAAATTTTTCGACCAATATTGGTGGCTCGACAGGCATCTCTTCTTTGGTGAGGAATGTTCAGCTGCAGACGCTTTAAGAACCTCTTTAGATCATGTGCGCAGTTCAGCGTTAGTAGATCTATCGATGATATTGGTCCGTGACGGGTGATCGCGACCTGAAAATTCGGGCCCAACGTTCAACTAGACTCATAGCTGGATGGTAAGCTCTGCTCTTGGTGCAATTGGATCTGATAAGGTTCGTTAGAGTCTTGAACAAAGTGAATTTAACTTGTGACCTCTGATCAGTGATCGTACGGAGGTGATCGAAATCATACAACCCAATGTGTGTAACAAACGGTTGCCACTTTATTATTTTTAATGCTCTTTAAAGAAATTGCTTTCAGCCAACAAGTAAATTTGTCAATGATTGTGTGCAATTGGCAACGGGTCGACTGAATTGAAATGGATATATTCAAATCAATTATCTTTGGTATAGGAAGTGTACTAAAAAAATAACGGGAATTTTCGTTTTTTGGATAGAATTTCATTTATTCGTCTACAACAATGTTATCTCCTTCAAAATAATCCCCATTAGATATTATACACTTATGCCAGCGCTTTTTCCAATCCCCAAAACACTTCTGGAACTCGTTCTTTGGGATAGCTTTTAAATCTCTCAGCAATGCGTTTTTAATCTCATCTATGCTTGCAAAATAACGGCTTGCAACAAAGATTCTCTTTATTTTTGGGAACAGAAGAAAGTCACACGGAGCTATGTCCGGTAAATATGGAGGCTGGGGCATTAGGCTGGCCCTTATTTTTCAAAGTTTGAATTTTCTTTGCGCTACCCACCAGTTTGGTGCCATTGCATGAAAAAAAAATCTGTCTAAAATTTGAGGTCTATCGGATAAAGGGAAAGGGTGCCCCAAGGGCCTTGAAAATCGAAAAATCATAAAATCACAGAAAAAATCCATTTTAATTATTTATCGTGCTATATATTAATTATATGCAAATAAAGTGTTATATAAAAGTTGTAGATCTATAAGAAATGCATATAATATTAAACGATCAAACGAACTTACCTGTTGTGAAGTTTGATCGTAATTATATGTAGAGTCTCGTTTGAGATGATTACATCGTAGTACCGTCTACTTCCACACACTAGTGTCACGAATATTCAGAGCTTAACAAAAGATGACCGCCTGGCCCCCCTGGCGGTGCGGTCGTTTCCTCTTCAAGTCATATTGTTTAAAGTAACCCCATAAGGATTACAAATAATAAAACCAACACATTTCAATAAATGAAGGGGAGGGAATAGTAAAAAGGAGCGAGTAAACGTTCCAAGGGTGGGATGTAATCATCTCAAACGAGACTCTACATATAATTACGATCGAACTTCACAACAGGTAAGTTCATTTAATCGTTTAATTATATTACGAGTCTCGTTTTCGAGATTACATCGTAGATGTTCAGAGATAACTCATTTAATTATTTTTCAAATAACCTTAGGCAACATAAAACACAACTTGTATCGAGACCAACGGTCTCTGAAAGAACAAAGGAATAACGGTTTTTATCCGTGTACCTCACACCTAACAAAATGCAAACAGTATTATCTTAACCAATAAACGATTAGAATTATGCGAACGCGGTCGCTGCAAACTCTTTCCTGCCCGACTTAATCGGCCGATTATAAAATTTTGCGAATATCTGCGAGTCCTTAGACCACCCCGCGGTATTTCTTATCGCGATGATATCTAAACCCTTTGCTAAAGCAGCCGACGTAGACGCGTGCCTTGTACTGTGTGCCGTAAAGTCGGGACCTATGCCACTCTTCGACAACACTGATTGGATCCAACGACTTATTGTTTGTGTACTCGACGATTTGAAGGGCCTTCTTGATGTGATTAGCACATTATTGCAATCGCCCCTAAGCGGTTTCGTTATTTCCAGATATCTTTTTAACGTGCTCGCTATGCACAGTCTGGGCTGTTCACGAAAGTACGGCATTAGCAAAAGCGGTTGAAAAGCCCCAGGACGCGACGTTTTTATGATGTCCGAGATCTTTATCTCGAAGCCCTGTGCCGAGTGGGAAATATTATCGAGTCTCATGAGCGAGAAGGTTTGCGCTCGATGAGCCGTACCTAAGGCTAACAGCGCAACTAATCTCTCCGACAACTGTTGAATGTTCAATGATTCAAGAGGGTATAAGTTCGCAATGATCGTAAGTACCATGCCAACATCCCATGTTTCGTTGTATCGAGGTTTCATTGGTCTAAGCCGAAAAATACCGTTAAAAAATCTACTGATAATCCGATCGTTAGTCACGTCATTCGCTGATATTAACGAAATTGCCGATCGCGTCGAGTTTAGTGTACCATAGGAGGCTCCTAAACTATATCTTCTCTGCAGAAATTCGAGAATGCGGTTCGCACTTGCTTCTTAAACGTCCGTTTTCATCTCGTGACAGAAATTCACCCATAGTCTAATAGGTCCCGCATACTGCTTCCACGTACTCTCGGCGAGTGAAGCCAACAACGTCTCGATCACTGAGTCCGAGAATTTCTTGCGGTGGTAAGATTCGCGGACAATATCCCGGCAATCAACCCCAGTGACTTCTGTAATGGATGTTGGAGAGACCTACAAGGAGACAATAGAAGTCATTTAGCGAGAGTGAAGATTATGGGTTTCCCTACTAGAAGGTCCATAAATATAGGGAACCATGGTTGCGAAGGCCAATTTAGCACTACCGCAATACCACCGGCGTGATCTGCTATAACCTTTCGAAGAAACCTGAGCATTAATGCGAACGGAGGAAAGCATAAAAATAATCAGATTTCCAGTTGATCGTGAACGCGTCAGTAGCTAAGGCATCAGGATCGCTGTGTCATGAACAGTAGGCTTGACATTTCGCGTTAATCCTGGATGCGAACAAATCCAAATTTGGTTTACCGAATTCCGATAATATTTTTTCGTATGCCCAATTCGACAGTTCCCATTCCGTATCTATATTTTTTATCCTCGACTCCCTATCCGCCTCAACATTTTCCTTGGACGCGATATAGGACACGAAAATCCAAATCTTTCTACATTCACACCATTGCCAGAACTCTTTGGCTATCCCGTGAAGTGCGGCATATTGCACGCCTCCCATTCGATTAACATAGGCAATAGCTGTCGTGTTATCGATTCGTAGTAAGATTTCACAATAATATAAATCGCTTGCGAAACTTTTACGGGCCATCAAGACGGCAATAAGTTCGAGTTGGTTAATGTGCAACCCCCTTTCCGTATCATTCCAAAACCCCTGTGTACCTTTGCTATCACAATACGCGCCCTAGCCCGTTTTTGACGCGTCCGAGTAAATCTCCTTAACAAACCGAAAACTTCTTATCGGTCCAAATGACGTTGTAATATTTTGTTTCCACCAATCGAATTCGATTTGCAAATCTGCGGATAATTCGAGCCGTGCATCGTAATTCCCCCCGCTGATTAACAGGCCGAAGAACTTTTCTCGTTCGAATCTCTTGGTGTATAACCATCTATACTCAATTGCGCGATAACAGTCGACTAACTTTCCGATGAAGTGAGCAAATTCCTGAATCGTACAAAACTTGCGATGACTAAAGTCGTCGATCAAGGTTACCATCTTCCTTCTTTTTACTTCCGGTAGCTCTAATCTCATTCTATGAGAGTAATAACGAATGCCAGAAAAGTGCAATTCTTCTTGGGAGTCAAGCTACTTTTCTGATAATTCACTATAAACCCCAGGGACTGCAGTTCTCTAACAATGACTTCTGCGTTTCTGCGACACGCGTTTGAATCCGAACCGATGCAGAGGATGTCGTCTAAGTAGACCGTCGAGATGAATCCTTTTCCTCTCAAATAATTCACTACCGGTTTCAGGATTTTTGTAACAATATACGGCGCCGTGCATAGACCGAACGGAAGGCATACAAATTCATAAATTATGTCCCCGAAAACAAATCTTAAATATTTTCGGCTTTCCACGTGCATAGATACCATATAATACGCATCTTGTAAGTCTATGTTACACACAAAATCGCCTCGTGAGATTAGTTTTGTCGCAGTTCTGATGTCCTCCAACTTGAAATGCTGCGTGACTATAAAACTATTGAGCTTTTTCAAGTTTAACACAAATCGCATTTTACCGTTTGATTTTTGTACTAAAAAATACGACGAAATTAATTATCCCGGGCATGGAAAACAGGGTCTGACTGCGCCCAGTTCCGACAGCTTGGTGATCGCCAGTTCCATATGCTCACGATCAGTCAAAGAATTAAATTCTGGCTGAGAAGGTGGAAGAGTTTGATATACCGGATGGTCAAATTTAATTCTATACCCTCCTACACAATTGAAAATAAATCGATCCTGCGTGATCTTTTCCCATTTGGGAAGAAACTCTCGCAGTCGCCCAGCTGCTTTATTTACTTCTAAGGTCTCCCCTGAGAGCCTCGGTACGAGCTCTGCTTGCGACTTTGACTCCGAGCGCGTTGTTGATACGACTGATTCGACTTCGGAACAAATTTGACCAATTTCCTCGGTCCTCTCTGGTTCGCGCCCGCCCGAGATCCCCCTCGATTCGAGTTGGCAGGCGGGCCTCTCCAGTTTCCCGAATTTGAGTTACGAAGAGGCACCTTCGGTACCGATGGCTGAGACTTCAACTCCAAGCTAACCTTTTCAATCGATTTTGCCTTTTTAATTTTTTCCGATAAATCCTCGCCGAATGAAAACGCGCCTGGCTTAGTTTCGTCCAGAATTCCCTTAACCTTCTTGTCGAGAGATGGTGTAATACACGATCTCCGTGTAATCATGTCCAGACGAAAAGCATGCGCCAGCAGTCTACCGGCGTCGGCAAGACACTCCAACAACTGGTACTCATCGATGCCGTCTTCCTTGGGGCTCAACAGCAAGAAAATTCCAGTGCCCAATGCGGCCATAGCTGAACCGCGAATATTTTGCGCATTTCTCAAGTACTTGTCTCGCTTCGTGGCAGAATCAAAGAGCGACGACACTACCTCTGCGTTTAGCGATGCCGCTTCCAAGCGACAGTTGCCTGTCCGAGCATACTTTGCCAACAACTCCTCTTGATCTTTTTTTTTGAGGCCTTCAGCCATCCATTTTTCCCAGTTTTGTGCCAAAGTTGGGTTGAGCTGTAATTCTGGTGCTCCAGATTTTTCACCGCCACCCAGAATGCGCAGCGTCTCCTCATCGAAAGTCTGTACTGGGTCCTCCGTAGGCTGGCTCGCTGTTGTGTCTGTGCGCTGACTCGCAGCGTCCACTAGAGGTTGTCCTTCGATATCTCGAGTTTGATCATCCACTGCGATGGGAGAATTATTTTCGATATTGTCACCGTTCGCTGGTGACAGGCCTGTAAATATATTAAAGTGCGATAAACACAATCTCTCGCAGTTGCTACGCATGCAAGTCCTTGCGCAACCAACTCAAAATAGGTAAAAAGAAATTACTCTATCTTTGTACGGCTAATGCCGACAAGTCACGTGTTCCATGACATTGGACAATCCACCGATTCCACAACACATGTGGAGTCGTGCAGTTTGACTCTAATTAAATACTCTGTGAGATTTCCTTCGTACGGGCTGAGCCGCCGAGTCTGTGGCCATGATGAATGCAGTATATGCAATAAATATCAATTTTTTGTGAACTACATTTACAAGCGACTCAAGATAGAACTCTGAGAGTCTACCTTCGTACGGTCAAAGCCGCCGAGTCTAAGGCCCGTTATTTCCGCAAGCGACACCCGCTCGAACCTTCTTAGGTTGTGTACGACCCGAGACAATTTCTACGAAATTGACTCCGTACGGCAAAGCCGCCCGGTCTACGGAAATAACTATAGATAACGGAAAAAATACCTTGATGACTTGTCGGTACACCCTGATGGTTAATTGTTACTCTCTTTGCAGCCACGCCCGAGGTAGCCACGCTCGTATGCATAACCTCGCGCCTTGGACTTCCCGAGTCCGTATCTGAAGAGCTGTCAGGCATCACATCGACCATCTTCTTCAACTTCTTAAAGAACTTCTCGTTCTTCTTCCTCTTGTGCGACTTTCCCATGATTCTTCTCTCAAAAACCTGGAACAATGCTCTAAACGTGCTACACTTTTACGCACGAAAAACGTTATGACTTGGAGAGGGAACGACCGCACCGCCAGGAGGGCCAGGCGGTCATCTTTTGTTAAGCTCTGAATATTCGTAACACTAGCGTGTGGAAGTAGACGGTACTACGATGTTATCTCGAAAACGTGACTCCTAATATAATCATCTATCAGTTTTTTATGTACGACTAAAGGTTTCCGAGAACAATGTGAAAATCTCTTTTTTTTACTACAAATCTTGACACAGAAATAAAGTCGCTTTTTTAGAGTCTGGAAACTTTTGGCGATATTCACTTACAATCTGAAGCACATACTGTTTCTGTTGTTCGTTTTCGTAAATAATTTATGATAATCTTCCATAAGCTTCACTCCTCTCTCAGCCGAATCATTTACAACATTCAATTTATTCACTAATTCCAGATCTTTTACAAAACGTTCATTTCGATGCCACGTCGACGACGTGTCGGGTGTTCTCCCAACCCTGCTCTTTCCAGCCTCCGCAACAGTTCGGCATTTTGCTCCCGTAGGGACCGGATGATCTCGAACTCATCTGCACCTACCTCGTTGAGTGTGTCCGCGAGGTTTCGCCTTGCCGACGGCGTGTCGTGGCCTTGGAGCCTGGCTCTAGCTCGAGCTCTCGCTGAGCCCGCCCGTACTCACGGTGACTCCTGTCTACCGTTTCGTATCGCTGCCTCACTCGTTCCGGCAGTGCTGGCCGCGTCGTCGTACCGGTAGCTGTCGGATGACCTACGCGATCTATCATACGCAGTTGTTCGATCTCTCGCTCGATCATATCCTCTGTGATGCGCTCAGACGTTCGTTCGATAGTAGCCATATTAAACATGTCGTCGCTATTGATACTGTCGTGATCGCCGAACGATGCATCCCTCAGTGGATTCACGCTGAACTGGACTGTCAGACGGCCTGCAAGGGCCTCTTGCCTGTCAGCGGGGATTCGTCCTGACGGCGAGAGCTCCGTAAGTGCGCTGCGCATCCTGAACGCAATGTCCCCAACAGCTGCAGCTAATCCGGCCGTGGAATCTACCTCTTCGCGAGGCAACGTAGTATCCAGCGAGTTGCTCCTACGTTTTGGTCTCGCGTCTCTAGATCCGGGCATGTGGCTAATTTCGCGGTGGACTTTACTTTAAAATATTCCCAAAAATCTCAGGAGATTTTTGGGAATAGAAACTTCGGATCTGACTGGCTTTGACTAAACAAGGCTATACAGGGTGCGCCATCGTTTATGTCGGAATGTAAACGTTGAATAACTTTGACATTTATCAACCGAATGACTTGAGTAGACATGTTTTTGAAACGTCAATTCCGTACAATTTTAATCATGAATCGCTTCACACCGAAACAACGCGCCGAAATAGTGACGCTGTACATTGAAAATAGTCATTCAGTTGTGTTAACTCAACGTGCATATCGTCGAAAATATCGTGGCCAACAAGCACCGTCTGACAACACTATTCGTCGTTTGGTATCGAATTCGTTGAGCACGGGACAGTGGGAGATCGTCCACGTGCCGTTCATCAACGCCCAAGACGTTCTAATGAACTGGTTAAAGCCGTAACAGAGAATGTTGCCGAGAACCCACATGTGTCGTATCGTCACCGCGCTCAGCATTTTGGCGTCAGTGGAGCCACTTTGCGGCGCATTTTGAAGGATAATTTGAATTTGTTTCCGTATAAAGTGCAATTGACTCAAAGAATATTGCCGACAGACCGTCCACGTCGCTTGGAATTCGGCCAAACAGTCGCTCGAATGATTGACACTGAATCTGATTTTTGGAAGCAAATTTTGATGACCGACGAGGCCCATTTCACACTCGATGGCGCCGTTAACAAGCAAAATTGCCGCATTTGGGGAACGGAGAATCCACACGAGATCCATGAAACACCATTGCATGACCAAAAAGTGACTGCTTAGGCCGGCGTTCGCGCCTAAACCATCATTGGGCCATTTTTCTTCAGAGAAGGCGAAACAGTCGATGGGATTCGATATCGGTGGATGTTGGCTCATTATGTCTGCCCACAAATGTGTGAAAAAAGGTCTGGACGGTTACTGGTTTCAACAAGACGGTGCGCCATGCCACACTGCAAATCAAACTATGCAGTTTCTGCAATGAAAATTCCCTGGACGTGTGATGTCAGAAAATAGCGACATTGACTGGCCACCCGGATCTCCAGATTTGATCCCTCCGGACTTCTTTTTGTGGGGTTATTTGAAAAGCAAAGTGAACGCCAACAAGTCTCTGACCATTGACGAGCTCAAGGCAATCATTTGTGCCGAAATCATCGCTACACCGCCCGAGATGTTCGAAAAAGTGATGGAAAACGCAACAAAAAGGACACATTTTGCTTTGCCAATAAAGGCGGCCACTTGATTGATGTTGTATTCAAAAACTAGTCCAAATAAATTGTAAAGGACCAATTTAAATAAAAATACCTCATAGATGGAAATCGGTTGTTTTTTCTAAAAGTTATTCAATGTTTACATACCGACATAAAAGATAGCGCACCCTGTATGTACTACTGTGTTCAAAAAGTAAGGTAAATTTTGTTTTAAAATTAAAAAATTTTATTTGTTCTTCCAAATCGATTTCGTCCCCGTCAAAATAATCCCCCCTAGCTACAATACACTTATGTCAACGTTTTTTCCAATCTTTGAAGCATGCTAAAAAGTCGTCCTCAGGTATACGCCTTCAATGCGCGTAGCGATTCACGTTTGATCTCTTCAATCGACTCAAAACGATTTCCCCGGAGTGGTCTCTTGAGCTTTGGGAACAGCCAGAAGTCACACGGTGCTAAATCAGGTGAATACGGTGGTTGTGGAGCGACATGAGTGGAGTTTTTGGCGAAAAACTCACGAAGAACCAGTGCTGTGTGCGACGGTGCATTATCGTGGTGCAAAATCCAAGTGTTGTCTTTCCATAATTCTGGCCTTTTCTTGCGAATAGCTTCACGCAAACGAAGCATAACACTTAAATAATATTCTTTGTTGATAGTTTGGCCAGTGGGAAGGAATTCGTAATGCACCACACCATGATAATCGAAGAAAACTGTCAACATGACCTTGATTTTTGAGCGACTTTGGCATGGATTTTTCGGTCTCGGTTCACCTTTGGCACGATATTCGCTCGATTAATCGGTTGTTTCCGGATCATAGGCATAAATCCAAGTCTCATCGCCCGTAATAACTTGTTTGTAGACGTCCTGATAGTCAGAAATCATTGATTCACATGCTTGAACGCGACGCTCTTTTTCGAAAAAATTGAGAAATTTTGGCACCAAACGCGATTTGACTCTTCTGAGGCACAAATGATCCTTCAAAATTGCTTGTACTGATCCAATTGATATTGCAAGCATGTCGGCAAGGTCTCGAATTGTTAATCGACGATTTTCGAGCACCAATTCCTTGATATTCTTGATGTGTTGCTCATCAATTGACGTCGATGGTCGTCCAGAGCGTTTCAAATCATCAACACGTTCTCTGCCTTCTTTGAAGTCTTTGTACCACTTGTAAACATTTTTCTGTGACATAGTCTCATCACTGAAGGCCTTTTGTAACATTCGATACGTTTCATACATTTTTATTTTTTACGTAGGTTGAGATCAGTCCGTGGGATGTGATTGCAGTACGTCTTGATTTTAAAATGACTCGCCGGCAAACAGTTTCAGCGCAGCGATCCGGAACGTTTACTGAAAAATGTTGTGAGGAATCATTGTACGTCTAATCCTGAGTCGATAAGGAAATGTATTTCTTGCGACATGTCGATAAGATAGAGGCGGCACTAGTGTAAGTTGCGGAACCGTCACAGGCCGTACAGATTGACGACGGTGAAGCTAGTTTTTTGGAGACTATGCCGGAGTTTTAAAGCACATGGGTACATTTGTTTGCCCTAGTCCTGTAGATCCAGTGAAAATAGCAAATATCCGCAAATCACCCGTTGGCTGCTGGACGAACGTGAATAACGAAACATTTTCGATTCTAATTCGTTTGTAGATAATTTATGAACTTCTTGTGGAAACATAATCAGTTGTTTCTCGAGCTCTGCAATATGCTCGAAAATGTTTGTGGAATCTGATAATCTGATCGAAGACTTATGATGTATTTCTACTGCAATTATTTTGTTGATTGTGCACGTACCGTCACTGATACTTGGATCACATTCCCTTGTGATCCATATTCCATTGTGACTTAAGTGGCGGATAGGTAAGTCATAAACCAGGCATCAATGACGCATACAGGACGCCGGCATCGATGATTTTACCAGCAATATCTGCCATTTTGGACAGATCGGCGCAGTCGTACGCAAGTTGGCATACGTTTCACCCAAAGAATGTGGAGCAGATTTTAAGTTGGCGGCGAGGGCACTCATCTTTCATAAGGGTTGAGAGGGTTTTCTGCCACTGAGTTGTTTTCCCCTTAAAAATGTGTGTAGCTGCGTCTTTTTTATTAATTAATTGTCTATTGAGACTCTGTTGGGAAATCAGCTGACGCACGTCGATCGATAATTGCCGTGCATCGACCTGTTGCTACTGGTGTTGTGCTGTGCCCGGCTGTCGTGAAAATAGCCAAGGCAGCGCTTCGCAGGCATGCTACTTAACCGAGAGACCACGATCTCTCGCTTGATTTCGGTGTCTCACAGCGCCGATTTCATACACTTTCATAGACTTTTTCACCGCTTTTCTCCGGATCTACTCAACTCAGAAGTGCTCAACAGGACTCAAAATACTCGGTAAGCGTGCACCGTCACAATTTAACTAAATTCAATGTCGGTGAGGTGGGGAATTCTCAATTTATGCATCCTCAAAAGACTCACCTCGTGACGTGCTTTGCAGCACGGGCTTCTTCACGTTTCACCTCACATATCTCAGCACGCAATTAATAAAATTGTATGTGCAGCTCATTATACACACGTTAAATTCATTCGTTTATTTATTTTATGTATATTTTTTGGTAGTAAAGCGAGTCAAGGTGGAATAAAGGCTACTTTCTCTACCAACATCTTTGGTCTGGTTATTTCGCACCTGTCGTGAGTGAAAACTCATCCTCTTTCAATATATTACAGATTCGAGATCGTCACGGAATCCTCAACAGACTCACTTAATTTGCAGCTATTGGAGCGTATGAGATCTGAGACTTGTAAACCCAAATTCAAAGCTCCAACTACTGTTAAATACCTCCAATCGTCGGTCGTTAGTCTGTATGAGAAAAATTGTGCTTTCACCTGTGTGGACTAGAGTGTTGATTTGTATTAGCAAGCTTGATGCTTCTCACGACGGCAATGTAAGCGACTGGGGGAAACATCGGGGTCTTGTTGGCAGAAGAAGTTTCAGAAATGGAGAAAATCACCAAAACGGGAAATTACACGACCAGGAATGACTCATTCAATAATTGAATTGTTTCTCGGGCTGTATGGCATGTGACACCGTCTTGGTGAAACCACATCTCGTCCACATCCATACCTTGCAATTTAGGCACAAAAAACTAGACTATCATGTCGCGATAGCGAGCACCATTAACTGTTGTTGCCTGATCAGCCTCATTTTCGATGAAGAATGGTCCGATGATGCATCCAGCCCAAAAACCGCACCAAATAGTGACACGATGTGGATGCATTTATTTCTCAACAATCACTCGTGAGTTTTCTGAACCCAAAATGCGACAATTTTGACGATTAACGAAGCCATCAAGGTGAAAATGAACCTCATCGCTGAAAATGATTTCGTTCGAAAAATCAGCATCCACTTGTTGTTGTTCCATAATCCATTCAACGAACTCTCTTCGCTGTGCGTGGTGAGTAGGCTTCAGTTCTTGAATCAATTGAACTTTGTAAGCATGAAGATGCAAATCTTTCATGAAAATACGCTGTGGAGAGCTTCTCGAAATGTCCAATTCTTGACCAAGTGCCGCATTGATGTTCCTGGACTCTCAGCAACACTCTCACGAACTGCTTCGATGTTTTGTATTGAACGACTTGTTAAAGGACGGCCAGAGTGACTAAGATCACTAATTGATTCAGTCACCCTGAATTTTTTAATTAATCTCTTCACAGTTGATGAAGTTAAATCACTATTCCGTACCATATTGTGTACGAAAATTGCGAAATTTGCTGTCAAGCCTTCATTATTTTTAAATATTGCTCAACAATGAAAACGCGATGTTCTTTCGTGTAGCGCTTTATTTCTAATAATCCTGTCACGCTGTCTTTTTTTTTCGTTGGCAACACTTTACCGCACAAATTGCGCAAAAATCAAATCTTGCCTAAATTTTGGAACTTTACTTTAACAACATTATCCAGCACCCCCCAAACCGAATTTCCTAGCATCATACTATACTAACTCGGCAAATACTAAAATAAGGATGCGTAGTAGAACCTTGCGCATTGTTTCCCCATTATTGTTCACCTTTTACAAAACCACTTCTGTGGGAAAGTATGCGGATCAATTTTGGCTTCCTCATAGAGGAAGCTTTGTGAAACGTAAAAAATAATGAGGAAATAACGTGTGAAGTTCTACTTTGCATTTTTATTTATTTAATTTTAATCGTTCATGAGAAAGCAGAGTGACAAAAAAGGACCATGAAATGTTTATCAAGATGACGCATAATTAACGCATAATTGATGTCGGATAATGTTCTGCTTCTATACAGGGTGGCCGATTTATCTGAAGACATTGAAATATTTCGAAAACTACGCATCGGATCAAAAGTTCTGAATAAAATTTGTTCGCCTGGAAGGGGGTCATCCAATGATACCAAAGTCGACCCCTCACCCCTAGCCCTTGGGGTGGGGGTGGGGGCAACTTTGAAATCGTAAAAGGGAACCCCTATTTTTTATTGCAGATTCGGATTCCCCATAAAAAAATAAGTAACTTTTATCTGAAACATTTTTTTTTGTTTCGTGATAGATGGCGCTGTAATCGCAAGGGACCTGATTTTTGCGAATATCTCGAGAAATTACACATCGGATCGAAAAAAGAAAAAACACATGTTTAATTTTTCAAAGAGCTATTCAGCGATACGAAACTCGATCCACCCTCCCCCCCATCCCTACCCCCTGGGGTGGGGGTGGGGGCAACTTTGAAATCGTAAATGGGAATCTCTATTTTTTATTGTAGATTCGGATTCCCCATTAAAAAATAAGTAACTTTTATCTGAAACATTTTTTTTTGTTTCGTGATAGATGGCGCTGTAATCGCAAGGGACCTGATTTTTGCGAATATCTCGAGAAATTACACATCGGATCAAAAAAGAAAAAACACATGTTTAATTTTTCAAAAAGCTATTCAGCGATACGAAACTCGAAAGAATAAATAAGTATCTAGAAGTTCAAGGTCACAATTTCGAACATTTAATCTAATTTATTGAACAGTGAGAGGCAAGGGGACTCACCTAAAACAAGCACCCCGATGGTGAAAGGCAAGGGGACTCACCTAAAACAAGCACCCCGATGGTAAGAGGCAAGGAGACTCACCTAAAACAAGCACCCCGATGGTGAGAGGCAAGGGGACTCACCTAAAACAAACACCCCGATGGAAACAAAAACTACTACGTCCACGTCATTGTTCCTGGGGAACGCTCAAAGTAGTTGTTAACTTATTGATAAACGAATACATGCTTTCGATTGCAGCGCCATGAGTGAGAAAATTTCATATCAACAATAAAGTCAAATCAATAGATTTTGTCATGGAAAACCTGTAAAAAAATAGGGTTTTCGAATCACGATTTTGAAGCAACTTCCATTTTCACCACAATGGGGTAGGAATGGGGGGGGAGGGTGGATCGAGTTTCGTATCGCTGAATAGCTTTTTGAAAAATGAAACAAGTGTTTTTTCTTTTTTCGATCCGATGTGTAATTTCTCGAGATATTCGCAAAAATCAGATTTCTTGCGATTACAGCGCCATCTATGACGAATCGAAAAAAAATGTTTCAGATAAAAGTTACTTATTTTTTTATGGGGAATCCGAATCTGCAATAAAAAATAGGGGTTCCAATTTACGATTTCAAAGTCGCTCCCATCCCCACCCCAGGGGGTAGGGATGGGGAGGAGGGTGGATTGAGTTTCGTATCGCTGAATAGCTCTTTGAAAAATTAAACATGTGTTTTTTCTTTTTCCGATCCGATGTGTAATTTCTCGAGATATTCGCAAAAATCAGATCCCTTGCGATTACGGCGCCATCTATCACGAATCAAAAAAAAATGTTTCAGATAACAGTTACTTATTTTCTATGGGGAATCCGAATCTGCATAAAAAATAGGGGTTCCCACTTACGATTTCAAAGTTCCCCTCGCCCCCACCCCAGGGGCTAGGGGTGAGGGGTCGATTTGGTATCATTGGATGACCCCCTTCCAGGCGAACAAATTTTATTCAGAACTTTTTTTGATCCGATGCGTAGTTTTCGAAATATTTCAATGTCTTCAGATAAATCGGCCACCCTGTATACAACAGGACACCGACATTTAATGTACATGATATATTAAACCGATCGGTTTTAAAATATTGACGAAAATAACGCTACCAAACACTGCTAAATATTATTTCGTTTATGTAAAGCGTTTTAGATCAGCACGAGCTTTAGATAACCGACGAGAAGAAATTCGAAATAGAAAGTAATTTTCAAACTTTCAAAAAATCTTATTTTTCCATTATATTTTAACAAAAATTGCAACACATGAACAATTCATACTGCTTTACTTGCGTGTCTAATTTTACTGCGTTTCCTCGAGTGATTCTCCATTTACATGTTTTTAATTTTTACAGACAAATTAGGAATGTGCAACAAATTCAAATTCGTTACCTCACCTAAAGAACCTAAAAATCCTAAATTTTCAGTATTCAGACCGGTGAAGTATTGAAAAATTCAAAATCACGTAAAATTTTAACTGCTTTACAAATTTTTACGAGACTGTACCAAACAGCATTGAATAGTACTTGGCTTGTGTAGAAAATGTTGGCTCACCAGCTCGAGCTTTCCGAATTTCGGCTAAATTTAATACCAAACCACCTCAAATGTATCTGCACTTACTATGAAGAACTTAAGCACAATAGCTAGCGTTTTGCGAGGGTTAGGGCGACCAAGCCCTTTTTCGGACAATTAAAAAAAACAAAAGATTACACCGTAAATATAAGATTTTGTCAAAAGTCTCAACAATTAAGGAGTGGTTACGAGGGCCAAACGGGAGGGATGGGTATAATGAGCAGTAGTGCACAACGATTTTTTTCTAAATTACTTATCATTAGATAACGAAACTGTGATCTATCGTGAATTATATTATGTACAAACTTTCTACAAACTCTAGTCCTTGCTGATAATGAAATAAAAAAATAATACATTATTAAAAAAATAGTGTTTTTTAAAATAACCGCCTTGTCTTTAAGATTACAGTGGATCAATAAATCAATTAATAGCTGAATGCTGATAGTGTCATGATAAATAATCACATGAAGAAACTATACTATAGGTTTACTGGATAGCGAGGATACCGAAAACCATTTAAATTTTGCTTTCAGTAAAATTAGTAAAGGCTTACGATACAAGTCGCTCACTTTACTCCACTATCTCCTACTGCTTCACTTGGGTGCTAAATTTCCGCCCGATTACTCTAACGTTTTTTGAGTTATATGCGATTGAATTTTCGAAGCCCTGCACTCTCACACACACACACATTTCTTCTAAACCCCTTTTCTCGACGTTTTGGAATATTTTGTGTATACTGACATGAAAAACTTGGAAAAGATGTTTCTCATAAACAATCAAACAAATCACAAATTATCGGTTTTATGGTAATTGCCTGTGATGAAACGCAGTTTTGACAGCGTGGATCGACGATGACGAAGAATTGAAAAATGATCGACTTTTTAAAACACAAATCATCATACTTTCGATATGCCAAACACCTACAGCATTAATATCGGTTCGAACAAAAATATTTTGAACTAATGCATCTTATTGCAGTACAGAATATATTCATATCTATATAACATTTTTTATCTTTCAATGAGTTGGCTGCAGTAAGTTAGTCTTTTACGTGTTTCGCCAGTTGTTGATCAGATAGTTAAATGTAGTTACCTTGAAATTATGCCGCGTCATTGATTTGGAGTGGATTGCCTTAGGTTCTCTTAAGGTTGATAAGGTTTAGTTACTGCCTCAATTTAATTATTAATTGCATCTTGTGACGAGTCTAAGCTTGAGTGAGCAAAAAGTGTTTAGTTCCTCGTAAAAAATACTACCAGATATAATTGTAAAATCGAGAGGCCGGAGAAATCGTAATTTTAACGGATGATCCGCACTACTTAAAATTACCCTTTTTATGGCTGTCGATTACGCTGCTGTCTCCAACCAGTAGGCTGTAACCTGTTATTTTTGAGGCTTGATAATAACTGGCTCATACTTGCTATTCCACTCAGGAATTCATATAATATTCATATAATATAAGTGTAAAGTATTTTGCGGATGAATTATTTTACGACTTCATAGTATTTATGAGTTTCGTATCTGCTTGTTAATTTTGTTTATTTAGTGCACCATCAACACTCGACGAACCCGTACTTATAACTTGCGCGTTGTGCCCTGAGCTATTTTCTATCTTAGACAGAAATCCCCCGAACATAATTTTACCACCCTACTGTTTGTGCACTTAAACTTCAGTACGTTACGTTGAGTTTTGAAAGTTCTCAAGGAGAAACAAGAAACGACAAATGGAGTTTTGTAATGCTCCTGCTTCGTGAGCAATGCTCTTTACTCTGGCTCTGGTACAACGGACGATAAATGAGACCAAAAAAGCGACAAAGAAGGAGGAGATAAAACGAGCGAGGGAACTAGTGTCTCGAGGAAGCATCAGAGATTCAAGTGCTTGAGACAAGATACAAAGCGTTCAAGAGAGAAGAAAGACCTCCGAAATCAAAAGAAAGACGGAGGATACCTCGCAAGCACGTCGAAACGACGTTAATATTTTGCCGAAAAATTTCGCCAAGTCCGTATCCTTCCAAGAAATTAAACGAATGGCATCATTTGGCAAAGTTTTCCCATTATGCGTTGAGTTTAAGCAGGGGCTCCTGGTAGCTTTCGAGCAATATTGCCGTGGTTAGAACGACAACGACGACATCTCTCCTCTTTTCCTTCCACATTTGCCTCTAGAGATCCCTCTCTCTTCGTCACTTTACAGAATTTTCCACACCCCGCGCAAAGAAGAATTTAGAAAAGGATAGAAAAGTGGAATAAACCGTGCCGTGTACGTGATATTCGCGACACTGTATACGAGTATTATAGCTGAAACGGTTTTCTCGAGAGAATCAGCACATATCGTACCATCTCTGGTAGAGCCAGAAACAATAGAAAGAAAGTTAAGAACTATAATGCTATGAAGAAATCGTAGAGTTTCTACCAGCGAGCTGCTGTTTCCCCATCCTTGAGTCTTTTTGCCAAAAAGTCACATATTCCTGACCGTGCAATCGAAGCCACGAAGAAGAACCACGAAGAAGTAGAGAAAAGAAGAAGCACGTTGACCGAAGGACACAGCAGCAACAGCCGGAAATTTGGCCACGTTCGGAGTTCAACCGAGAGCCATTCGTACAAGATGGTGCCCTTATAATGTAACCTTATAGGAGAAAAGCAATTTCTACTGGCGGTCAAAAGAGCTGCTGCCTAGAAGAGTAGCTCGCATGGCTCGTGTGGCCCGGCCCGTGTCCGTTTGTGCGCTTATCCTCGTGGACTCGGAACACGGGTCAAATCTCTACCAGCAACTGGCTTCTTCTTCTTCTTGTTCTTCTTCTTTCTCATCTTCTACTCGATTCTCTCGCCTCTTAGCGTAACCTTTAATTTTCCTGTAATCTCGAAACCGCCTCCTCCTCCTGTTTCTACCGTGCTACTATATGATCGTCGGTCTGCGAAAACGCCCTCAGGTCTGCTTCGACGAAGGCAAAATGAAACCGGAGAATGAAAAAGAGGTAAAGATATATGCACATATATATATATAATAGAGCTGCCCGGGCAGTCGGAAATCAGCACGTCTCAGCGTTTACGAGAGCAATTTTGGTAGCTTAGTCTGACGTTCGGTTTCCTTAACTACTTAGATGAAAGCCGGCTTCGTCCAAGGTAACCAATCGTAATCTCTCCCCACGATCGATAAATGACGCAGTTGGCATGGTAGGTAGCCATTGTGATATCAATCTAGTTAATCTATAATTGTATAAGAGATGTATTTACGGATTCCTGTCGGATCAAAATCACGAGAATTGAACGATGGTCTTTTTATGTTGTAGTAGATCTTCTTGCATAATGAGAACTCATCGTAAAAAGACAGGATCATTTTATGGATATCCGAGTGTCCTTTAATTAGCTTACGAAATAATTTTAGAGTATTTTTTACAAGTAAGATCCATGTATTCAAACATGCACTAGCCTGACCTATCTACTGTTACAATTCAGCCTCGGCAGACGACGGGCTGCACTAATATTGAATTATGACAGCATATCTGGATTTCTCTACTAAATTGATGAACGTTTGTATGGGGTGTTCATAGGGTTTTCAGGGGTTGTACTACTGTAGATAAATATAATGATTCTTTGGCTTTAAAAAATAGTTTGTATTGTTAAGATTAATATGGAGATGGTTTCATGTAGGTATTCGAAGTATATTTTGAGTTATAGCATTTCGAGCGAAGTAAGAACGCGCATTTGAAGCGCACGAAATTAACAGACGTATCGGTTTTGCTATGAGACTCCTTGATGATGATTTAAAAAATGTTTGGAGTGTAATGGATCGCTCTAAAATCTTCAGCCCATGAAGTGACTCTACTTGTGGAGAAAGATCCACCGTATGAGGCAGGAATAGCAGATTAACTGTAAGACACGGAAAGCTGATGATTTTACTGAAAAACTAGTGCTCAAACTTTACGCATTTTTCTCGAAACTATGTTTTGAAATTTGGCACGCATGTTCAGAGGAACCGTACTTTTGGTCTGATTTTTGTTTCAGGCGAAAATGGAAAAAAAATCAAAAATTTTTTTTTTCTTAACCTAGGATAAAAAAAATATCCTACACGATTACTTATACAATGTAATTAATGAGCATCTTTTTTTTTATTTTTTCAGACCAAACATATTTCCGAAATCGTGCCCTCCAACAGACCGGGCACGAAAAACATCATCAGACGCGAAGTTGTAAAGCTCACAAAAATGCTAATATTTTTTAATATATTTTTTTACACATACTCCTTAAGGTGTATATAAAAAATAAATGTAAGTAAATAAATGTAGTGTCATGTAAGTAAATGTATTTTTTAAAGTTTAAGATATTGCATTAGTAGTTTTTCCGAAATTAATCCCTAAAAAAATAGCCTGTTTAGACGCTGGTAACAGTAAGATAACCCTTTAACGTTTCGGACGGTTCGAATGGTTTGCACAGTTCGCAGCGTTTCACCGGTTCATAGCGTTTGAATAATTCGCAGTGTTTAAGGAAACGAGTAGCAGGATAGCTCAAGACGTGCTCAACATGTTAAGTACCGAATTTCGTGAACACTGAATCACTTTGTACTATTAGTTCTACCAAATTGCACCCTTTATTACAATTTTGAATATCTTGACGTCAGATCCGGATTTTTGGAATGAAAAACAATAACTTACAGCATCATTTTTATTTCCGCATGGAGGAAGCTTTGGTATTGAAAAATATTTCTGAATAAACATCCAGCGTTTGTGGCTTGGTCTGTGTATCGGTGTGCAAAGAGGGCGCCTACACATAAACGACTAAATGGATCAGACTGAAATGTTAAACGCACGTAGGCACATTGCACGGAGAGACCATCCAATATCAAACTTACATGAGACATGATATCCTAACAATCTTCTACATTAGAAGTGTGACAACAAAAAATCGATGTCACCGGAGCAAAATACTTAGACAATAGACTTCTTGTTGTAATTTTTAATTACTGACAGACCTCCGGGAAAAGAGAGACGAGTTATGAGTTGGCCTATTTTCAAAGGCGTCAGTATTTGTCGAAGTGGCTGAAAGTCTCATCATACTTTGGCATAACGATTCTGAATGTCATCGACTATGTATGTATCCATATATTTTTAATATTGAATGGGAAAATATTTACATAAAATCATATAAAACAAAAGCTGTTTAAACAGCCATGCGTGCATACCGGAAAATGACCAAATATCTCGAAAAAGCTATATTTAAATTTTTTATTTGCTACCATCTTCGGACTGTGAGTAATACTTCTATCATATTTAATGGTTTCTTTACACTAAGACTGCATACACATGACGTGTTACTTGTGTCAGTCAATCATGCGTCGCGTTAGTTTTCTTATAGATAATAGTATAGTGCGATAGTTTCGTGAATGACAGCACATGTTATGTATTGAGTGAAATATGCATCACGTGGAACTGCATTGCGATTGCCGTCACGTAGAACGTTCTTTTCATGCCGCGTAACTTGCGCCACACAATCGCGAATCGTCATTAGTTTTCCGGTAAAAGAGAGAACGGAATTTGATTTGTGATTAGCTGCGCAACTTACGCGAAACGAAGAAAATCGCACATCATACGACGGCACGTTCAGTCATTGTCTGGGATCGTCACTGCTTGACAGCAGTACTTGTCATCTCACGTTTTCAAACTAATTTCTTTGTAATATATAGTATGAGTTTTTTTTAACTTCCGACTACACGCAGGGCAAAAAAAGCAAAACTATGCATTTGGTGATAATCAAAAGATCTCAGCTTGAATGTTTGTGACAAATGTTTGTCAAAACGGCTCAAAATCTCTGGCATTGAGGATCGGCTTAGGACCATGCATTGAGTGAATATTTATTGAAACTCCGCTTATAGTTAATGAAATAAGTGTTGTGTATCATTGGCATGAATTCGTATTGTATACGATTCCTGTAGTTTTCTTGTTCTTCTAATTGAGCGCGGTTAATTTCCCAAACTAGATGTGTTTATTCTATAGGCAATAGCGTTTTTGTAACCGAGTTCACTGTATAAGAGCAAGAAACATTTTCATATTTCAGTGCGAAAAAATACGTTCAAATTGACGAGAGTAGTCAAAGTGTCACAAGAGGGTGGGAAAAGAAGGGATACCAGCAAATCTCGATCAGTCAGAAGATCTGTCGCTCTTGTTCTCACTGGAACGCCGCCAAAGCAACAGCAAATTCGATCGCATTCTAAATTTGGAGTTTTTACCATACATCGTGGTCTTCTCGAAATTTCACCGTTCTATCCTGGATATTAGTACTCTCGGAATTGGCCATCCGATGGACAAAAATGGAAACTGTATAACCTCTAGGCAGAAATAAGCCATCAAAACGCATCTTAACGATCTACGAGTTGAGTAAATATAATATATCTCTCTTATCGATATATTTTTTTGGTATGTGAATTGAATGGATGCTGTTTGTCCGAGACATGAGTTTCATAATTTGAGCCATGGACGAAAGAATTTTAGTATATGGAATATTTGTAGTTATTGAGAATATGAAAATACATTATTCGCAAATAAATCGAAATATTGTTATCTGCTAATGAAAACTTACTCCTTTATATTTTTTTTGAAATTATAAATATTTATCAATATTGACTGATTCACCATTTAAATTTGCATCGTTCTTAATTCTAAATAAAATAAATGTTACAGCTGTTTAAATATGTAGGCAAAAGTTAAATATACACGGAATAAAAGTAGTTGTAGAAATACTATGAGTATTTCTGGCATATGCTGTGCCACGAATCCCTAACAAAAACCGAATCGAAAAAGTAAAGTTATGTCCTCACTACGAGGCATGCGGCGATGTTGGCAGTAGTTAATGCAACACACATTTGGATTTTACAGGCAACCTACGAGTTAGTTCCAATTACCAATAACGTTCATCCTATAAGCAACTGGTTGGCTCTTGCAACTTGTAAACTTTTCCCAGGAATAAACGACATCATTGGTTTATACGATAACTGCGCATAAATGGATATGCACGCTCGATCGTTGAATTGTCGTCCAATTTATTGAATATATGGGAATTAAATAGTAAATAATTGTGAATAGATGACCCTTAATTATCGAGGAATTGCGTAAAAAGTTTGGCGAGCCTTGTAATTGTATATCCATAATCTAATTTCACATCCAAGACCTCACGAAACTGATTGGTTGTACCAACCAGCTGGTAAGTTGAAGTTAAACTCAGTTGGTACCAGTTACTAATAAATAACTACGTTGTAGCTGCAAACTTTATTAACAGTATCGAAATAAAGTTCAAATATTAATAAAAACAATGTTCCACCTAAAGTAAAATATACTGCACGCCACTTTGGAGTATGCGATTCATGTTGCTTACCCTATTGTCACTTTTAAATGCTATGCGGCCACTGTGCGTTTTTCTTCAATATACTCACTGTTTTTCAATTTGACATCCTCAAAATTCTATGCATATATTTAATGAAAATCTGCTTGTGATTTGTACACATTTGCTTTTATAGGTAATATAGTATTAGTTATAAAATTAAGATAAAATATAATAATATAAAATATATGGCCAGCAACATTAATATATATGAGACTTAAATAAAAAATACTAAGTCACGATCAACTAATTCTTGCACTTGCGTACTAAGTATCAGTACAGATTTACTCTTCATCGTCTGTATATAGTGGGGCATACAATAAGCTAAAAAGTTACGAATCAAAACCTGTGAAGAATTGAAAAAATAGAGATTCTCTGACACGATAACTTTTATTTTGGACTAATGTAAAGCGTTTTAGTACTTTTAAATTGCGTTGCATGGATTAAGTCTCATTCGGTTTATCCGTAAGCATGGTATCATTTGGGTATACATTATTGGTATACCGAAATTACCGATAGATCTTCGGCAAGTGTGTAATTCAATTTCAATCATATTACATATAAACATGTAACGTTGTGATACATTTTATACACTTGTATCTACATTGCGGATTTTACAGAATAAACATACGTTGCATTTACTAGTAGAAAAAATATGACTACCCATTCTGTTCAGTTGAGAATTGCAAGTTTGACAAGCTATTCAGAGTGCTAATGTTGCACTTCATTCAGAGAACTAATTTACATATTTTTGAAGGTTGTTGTTGAGTTATGCTAAATAAAAAAGTATACTGTCGGGATGAAAATTGGAAACATGGAAACATATTTATTTTACTTTGAATAAATATATGACATATAAATATATGTAGCATATATAAAAATGCAGTAGAAAGTCACATTGAATTAGCTTAAAAAATAATTACATAAAAATAAAGTAAAACATTTTTAATACTATTGACTGCAAAAAATTATAATAAACAGGGCTTTGACTTCTAAAACTTTGCATATGAAACGAAATCATTTATGACGTAACTGTTTCCAATATTATTTTAGTTAACTTATTATTTTTATTATAATAATTCCATTACTACTGTCATTACGGTCAGGAGATGTCTCCCGAACATCGTGATCGTCTTTTACATATCAAGAGACACGTTGACGTATGAACACAAATTTAAAAGAAAAATCAAATGTCTCCTGGCTGTAGTGATGGCAGTAAATGAATTATTTTTATTACTTAAGACATTATTTAATCTTTTTTAGATTAATTTTTGCATGAAAACTAATTGATGTCAAAGTCCTGTTGAGTACAGTTTTTTTCAGTCGAAAGATTTTGAAAAACGTTAATTTGATTTTATTTTTACAAGCGATGGGACTATTGAAATTTCATAAGAATTGGAACTCTTTAGGTTTTTCAAGTTCTTTAGGTTTTTTTAACTCATCAAAAATTCTCGTGTTTTAAAAATATTTAAGCGCTAGAACAGAAAGTTTTTATAAAATCGAGGATTCATGAAAAGCGAATCTTCATTATAATTGCAAAGATCTTAACTTCAAATTAATGATGTTCAATGTCAATATTTTTTGAAAATTTTGATAATTTTCAACAATTCTTACAGTTCGAACTATTCAGGTTATCCGAAATGTCAGAGCTATTGGAGCTATTCTAAATGTTCAAACTGTTCAAACGGTTTGAACGGCTCGTCGTCAACTCGCAAACTGCTTTCGCAGACAGCTAATCACCGTCGATAGCCATGTGTCAGTCACTGTTTCTGCTCCACTGCCAATCGCCTTCAAGTCCTAGTAACGGCGGACAGTGATGGGTAAAGCGATTATTAGGTCTGTCAGTCAGTCAGCAGACCTATAGGTGACCAATCATGCATCATTAAAAAACAGTTCCTTAACCAAAATAAATCGATTGACAACGTTGAATTATTACTGAAATTGTTTAATCTCAATCCATCTCCAACTAAAACATTTGTCAATACTGAATTGTATAACAATACTTTCTTGGTTTACGGAATGATATTTACCAAAATTAATAAAGATCGATTGTTGACCAAAATTAGTACGAATCATTCTTTAATCAAACTGAATCGTTTAGCCACATCTAGTTACTTCTGAGGTAATGTAAACAATAACCTTATGTTTACAGACCGATCTCTTCCAAAATTACTAAGTTATTTGATGATCAAACTAAATTGTTAAACAATATGTAATTGTTGCTATAATTTTTTGAGATCAAATGCTTGTGATTAGCAATGAAAGTCGCCCTAAGCTGGTAGGACTTATTCATTGATGAATCTAAATGTAAGTTAAAACAACGTTTAATTGTTAATAGACTTATTTTAAAGACCTTTTGTTTAATATTCGATGTTGACAATATTTAATATTTGAATCATCCCAAAAATGAGGACCAAATTATATTTACATAATATTTATTATTGATATAAAATTAATATTAACATAGTAATTAATCACTTTCAAATAACATCGTATGTAGGATAAAACAGTGAGATAATTATATTTTATTAGTAATTGTACGCATTAGTCATTGTATCACCATTACAAAAAATTTCGAATAATTTTTAAACATCAAGACCACGTATTGCTAAGTAAATGTGGTATATTAATTATAAAAACGTAATGAATAATTTTGTATGCAATAACACCATACATTTTTAGCTGCAGCCGCATTACTCAATAAATTTCATGGTAAAAGGAACTTATACAAACAAAATACTTATTTTTCAAACAAAATATCCCTGGTCCATTACCGCTTGTGACATTGGCACACCAATGATCTTAGCGAGGGGCGAGAAAGTACGACGAAAAGAATCAGAGTGTTATGGCGCACAAGGCTGGAGAAGTAAAGTATATGTGGTGCGGTCGCGAAGTATAGAAACCGGCGAGGACGCGGGCGGTGCCGCGCACCCCGGCAACAGATATAAATTTCCTGATATTCGACCGTTCGTGTCGTTTGAAATGGGGCAGTTTTCTCGGAACCTAATGGTTATTGCCTTTCTCGGCGGACATATTGCGTTCCATCCAGTGCAATGTGTGCGGCCGATATATCAGAGCTTTCGGCCCCGTCGTCGCTCTTCCCCTGCCCTTTCTAACCCCTCTTCGCTCGTAGTGCTATCGATGCCCGCGGACTATAATAAGGGTGTTACGGAGGTCACGCGGAGCGCGGAGCTGTAGGAAAAAGCAGAGGCCTTGGAAAGGTGGCAGAGGATGCGAGCGAGAAAAGGATCGAGACGCAGAGGGAAGAGCCACGTACAGAAGTGTAGAAGAGGGATATCACTGCGTCTGCTTCTACTGCAGTACAGTAGGTATAATACGAGCAAGGGAGTAAGAGCGCGGAAGTAAGAGAGCAGTATAAACGCGAACGGAGGGTGCTGCACAAGTGGGAGTAACGTCGACAGGCGCAGTTACCGGAAACCCCTCCGAGGAGCCAAGATAGGTATACCAGAACAGAGCAGCAGCCAGAGAGCATCCACACCGAGCTGTTCGGTGTAGCTCAGGGCGGTCGCCGAGAGCTTGGCTCGAGACGGGAAGTGGCCGAGGTGTGGCCGCCGAGTTGAATTATTGCAAGCTGCCCGGTATTCATACAGGATGCATGCCTCGACCGTGCCCGTAAATCTTGAAGCTGCGCCAGAGTACTCGACTTTGTGCCACCGTCGTATACTGTACGTTGCTGCCATTCCACGCTAGGCCCATGCAATACCGTTCCCCCGGTTTGATATTATTATTATAGGGAAGGCTCGCGCACAGAGAGAGATCGCGAATTGAATAACGCGATGTGCAGTGAGACGTCGCTGACGAGGGGTTAAGTGATTTTCACCCCATTAGCGGGTTGCTCCGAACCAACGCGACATTAGCCTTGACCTCCGCTCCCCTCTTCGTTTTAGCCGGCTGCGCGGCTCGAATCCGAACCTACGGTTCACGCTCATACCGACTAACCGTGCATATTATATTATACGAGGGAATAAACATTTAAACGTTTATCTCTCGCTTAATTCTTGTCTTGAAATTAAAACTGCATATATCTACTGAAGCACCTTACATCTTCCCGTCGTAATAATTTACTAATTAGCTGAAGTGCTATTGTCACGTCCTGGATTTATAGGAACGCAATTTATTCTCCATTTTGAGACAGAATGCGCTGCCTCGGGGTTGGAGGACGGTTTTTGGTGATTGGGCGAGTTTTATATAAATAATAAATAAAGTTTATTAGAACACAAATAGATGATTAAGACAGTAATGATCTGAATTCACACAATGAACAGTCTTTTAACACAATAGTCTTTATATGTAGATGTATTTTAACACACTAAACCAGTATTAAAACATTAAAACTCGCGAGTATTGATACCACTTATATTAGTGTAAGTAAAAATAGTACGGGTTACTATAAAATAGTATGTACCTATGTTATTACGAGGGCCGACCGGTATGGTCGACCCCCGGAGATGGACTGACTAATTGAAGTGAAGAAAGCAGTGCAAAAGGCACGCGTAAGAACAAATGCAAAAATGATTAGCGGGGCGCAGCGCGTCTCGTTGATGCGCCGCGTCCCGTTGCACAGTGGGGCCGATTCCCGAAAAGCTGGTCAAAAGTCGAAAACGTAGTTGATTCTGTTTGAGATATAGTATATGAGGGTTTTTGGAGTCGCTGATTACGAATCTGAAGTCAAAATTGTAAAAAAACAAAATGGTGGGTTCAAAATGGCGATAGTAAACCGAAAATACTCAGTTATAATACGGAATGTTTATCGAATTTGTATGAAACTTGGTTTCTGTAAGTTTTCGAGGTCGCTGAATACGAATCCGGTGTGAAAAAAACAAAATTCAAAATGGCGGATCCAAAATGGCGGGCGCAATTTTCGTAATCGGCCGGATTCGCTTGAAACTTGTTATTTAGGGGTTTTCGAGGTCGCTGAATACGAATCCGGTGTGAAACAAACAAAATTCAAAATGGTGGATCCAATATGGCGGACGAAATTTTCGAAATCAACCGGATTTGCTTGAAACTTGTTACTCGGGGGTTTTTGAGGTCGCTGAATATGAATCCGATGTGAAAAAGACAAAATTCAAAATTACTCAAAATTGCTGTATAAAATTCGAAATAATTTTTTTTTTCTCTTTTATTTTTCAACTATAATCTGTTATTATCAATAACAATACATAGTTTTTAGTAATTGCAGTTAAAACAGAAACAGGTAGAGATCCATCTAATCTCCCCTGGTTGGTAGTTGCATTATATGCGGATTTTGCGTTTGTCTTTTTTTTAGTTATTAGTTGAATCTTTGGTGTAAATGTCCCGGTTTGAATCGCCGGAGTCTCATACTTTCGGAGTTGTCTTCCACTATTCTTGCGGCTAGCTGGTTCGGGTGATTTTCGAGTCGATCCTAGTAGTTTTTACTCCACTTTTTTATTTCCTCATGGACGGTGTTGATTTTAAGGTCCTTATGTGATGATGTGTTCTTGACATACCAAGGCGCATTCACTATCAATCTTAGCGTTTTTGACTGGAATCTCTGAATTACTTCGAGGTTTGAGCTGCTGGTTGTTCCCCATAGTTGTATCCCGTATGTCCAGATTGATTTTAGAATGGCCTTGTAGACGGTCATTTTGTTGTGTAGTGATAGCTGGGAGTTTCGCCCAATGAGCCAGTACATTTTTTTCAGCTTAAGGTCCAGCTCCTTTCGTTTGGTTTTTATGTATTTGGCCCAGGTGAGCCTTCTATCGAGGTGTATACCGAGGTATTTGACTTCGTTTACAACTGGAAGGGTTTTGTTTTTGAGTTGAATGCTGGGACAATTTCCTTTTCTTAGTGCGAACGTGATGTGGACGGATTTTGAGTCGCTTGCTTTAATTCTCTATTTTTCCATCTATTTTTGAATTTTATTAAGTCCTCGTTGGAGTTTCTTGGATGCTGTTTCAGGATTTTTGTGTGTGGCCAGGAGAGCAGTGTCGTCGGCGTATGTCGCTGCTGTGAGGTTTCTGTTAATTGGCAGGTCAGCCGTGTATATGGTGTAGAATACTGGACCTAAAACACTTCCTTGTGGTACACCAGATTTGATTGGGTGGAAATTTGAGAAATCTTGTGCATAGCGTACTTGAAATTTTCTGTTAGATAAGTAAGATTTTATTAATAGGAAGTACTGGGGCAGGTGTTGCTTGATTTTGAACAGTAGTCCGGTATGCCATACTTTATCGAATGCTTGCTGTATGTCGAGAAACACTGCTGAGCAGTATTTTTTGTTCTCTAGGGTGTTACTTATGGTGTTGTATACTCTGTTAATTTGTTCAATCGTTGCATGGTTGTTCCTGAATTCAAATTGGTGATCGGGAATGAGCTTTTTTAAGCGTATTTCTGCATTCATTCTTTTAAGCAGTATTTTCTCGAAGATCTTGGAGAGAATAGGTAGCAGGCTTATTGGCCTGTATGATGTTATTTCGTTCGGTGGTTTACTTGGCTTCGGAATCATGGTGATTTGGGCGAACTTCCATTGGTTCAGTATTTGTGTCGTACGGATAATTCCGTTCAATAAGTTCGTAATAAAAACGAGTCCTTTGCGTGGTAATTCTTTTAATACTTGTCCCGTGATTAGATCGTAGCCGGGAGCTTTTCTTGTGCTGGTTTCCTTCAGGATAGCTCGCAATGTTTCTTGGTGGGCAAAAATTCGAAATAATGGTGCTGAAATTTATGATGAGCCAATTCGAAAACTTCATTATAATGTTAAAGCTACATTAATCAACGAAGACCCCGTGATGTGTGCCATGCAATTTAACAAACTTGTCGATACTATAATGGGGATTGTTCAATCGAAACGATATAGTCTATTCGGTGACAATTATGTTGTTCATTACTTCAAGCGTATCGAGTTTCAACATCGTGGCAGCCCTCATGCTGATCTACTGATATGGTTAAATAATGCACCTGTAAATGCCGTTGGTTCAGGTATGTCAGCAGCTGTAAATTTAATAGATCGGTTAATATCCGTCTCACCAGAAAACACTTTCGGACACACGAAACTTCAAACCCACAAACATACGTTTACTTGTTACAAAAAAATACGTAGCGCTCGAGCACAACAATGTCGTTTCGAAGCACCATTCATGCCAAGCCTAGAACAACTGTAATTCTTATCGCAATGAGTGCCGATGATCCTCGAAGAAATGCGCTTGCAAAATTATACAAACGGATGTGGAAGTCACTTGAAGAGAACGACTATAGAGATATTGAACATTTCTTCGAAGAGCACAATATTACTTCGGATAATTTTTACTTAGATGTATTGCGAGCGGGAATTAACAGACCTAAGGTTTTTATCAAACGGCAAACCACAGACAAATGGATCAATCCGTTTAATCCATTCATTTTAAACGTCCTTGGGTCGAACACTGATGTTCAATATATAACTGAGGAATACTCGTGTGCCGCATACGTTGTTGAGTACGTATATAAGACTAATCGTGGTATAAGTAATCTTCAACGTGAGATTATCAAAACGATGGATGAACATCCAGAGTTTGATTCATGGAGATCACACGAAAGCTCAGTATTGACATACTTAACGCTGTTGAAATGATGAGTCAAGAAGCCGCTTGGTATTTGTTACGACTGCCAATGTCATACAGTTCGACCGTAGTCCTTTATCTACCAACAGTTTGGCCAATCGAACGACAACGGGTAAGGAAAACAACGAAACAATTGGATAATCAAGAGATTGACAGTAATTCAACCGATGTCTGGAAGTCAAATTGGTTTGAAAGATACGAAAAGCGGCCACCCGATCTTGAACAACTTACTTTGGCATAGGCTGCCGCATATTACACGATTAGTGATAATAACCAATGGAAACGACGCAAAACGTCCCCGAATACTTCGCTATCGTAATTACGATATGGTTGCTGAGGCTGACGAGTACAAGCGCGAAATGGTAACTCTGCATCTGCCTTTCCGTCATGAAGAAACGGAGATTCTAGCGGAGAGAAAAATTGTGCAGCTATATGATGAAATGGAGATGATCATTTTACAACGGAGGAAAGAGTTCAAGTCAGAATTAGATATAGCCAAGACGATTGAAATTTGTAAACAAATGTGTATTGCTCTGGAAGGACCTGATATTGACAATGCTATGGCTGATTTGCTTGCCACACGCGTTGCGGAAGCTGATCCATTTGCTGAATTCTATGCTTATGCAAATGCCAAAATGAATGAAGATATGAGGTTAGCTTTACTCAGTCGTCTTGGTCCTGTTGTTAAGAAACGAGAGAACCTCATGCCAAAGGCAGAATTTAATAATCTTATGCGCATGGCTAACAGTCGACAAAAAAGCCTTATGATGCATGTCATCAGTGCCCTTCTCGATCGAGATAGTGGTGAGCCACTTCAGATATTCCTTACGGGACCTGTAGGTTGTGGGAAAACGTTTGTTATTCAGTTACTAATGGAAACGGTCTCTATGTAGAAGCAATATTGTAAACAAATAACAGCAACAACGCATAAAATGTGCGGTAAAGTAAACGTTTTTTAAAGTAACTTCTACCGCTGAACGAAACACTATACACGAGTCATACCTAAAGTCGTCTGAGCAAGAGGCATAGGTGTCCTTTTCTGATTTACTCTACCTCATTATTTAGGACCGTTAATGCCAATGTGGTACACAATAGCTGATTAGCTCCCTTTGTGTCCGCGTGTAAATAGGACCTGAACATGGCGACTTTCCAATAACTCTACCTAGAGGGGCTCTCGTTATACCTTGAGTCAAGAGAGGAAATTTTTAATGGAGTTGGGCGCGTGAGCCCTACTTTGAGCAGGAGTAGGAGCCTTGGCGTTAAAATACAGGCCTAATTGAATAGAGTCACGACACTTTAGATTATTGTAATTTCAACATGTTTGATTCAGAATTGATTCAATGAAAAATATTCATTGCTGTCCGTATTTGATTTGAATATATCTCTCACTACGTAAATATAGTATTCTGTTAAGTTGTAAAAGACAACGCGACGTCGAAGCAGAAGAAAAGATAATCTCAGTGAAGCCGGTAAGCCAAGAGTAGAGTCGAGGGTGTATTCAAGTAGAAATGAGAAAAGTTTGATCATACTGTATAGTTGGGCGTACACTGAGACGAGAGAGGGTTCAACTCAGACAATCTCGAACCTATTACTGGGGGTAAAGGATATGGAGTTGTAGAAACGCCAGGCACGTATCGACAGTTTGGTCACCGTTAGACTGGGCGGCGGACTCTGTTCCTCTTTCAAGGGAGCCAAGACACGACAAAGAAGACGATGACGACCCCTTAGCTGCTTCTGCCGCTGATACAGCTTCTGCTACTGCTGCACCATCATCGTCGTTTTTTTGCGCGTTACACCAAATAGAAAAAGAAGAGGATTTAAAAAAGTGGAGCGTGTTCCGGTACGTCGGTTCCGCACCTTTATAACGGTCAGCGATCGTTGATGCCGAACAAATCTCGTCGACAACTCCTCGTTGCTAGTTCAATTTATCTAAATCCTCTCTTTCTCCTTTCACGTCAGCTTGCTCGCCGACGCACTTTCACCCGATCGTCTCTACGGACCAACACACGGAAGACTCGGCAAAGCATCACATGCTCCGCGGGAAAGAGAGCGTTCGACCGCGCCCGCGAGAAGATAAGATTGGAAAAGTTGTATGAAAGGGCAACTTTAACGGCTATATAACCATTACAATGTCGATAAAGTGGAATCTAGTGTCTTAACGGCCTGGAACGAAATTCTAGATATAGCGCCGTATATTCCAATTCAGTTAAACACGATCCCCAGAAGAACGTCGACAACGAATGCGATTGCGCTTTACGCTATAGTATTATGGGTATGTGTACAAAGTACACGTTTATAAAGCCGCTGTCCATTGACACCATAGTGCTATCGTTTATCTAATTTATAGTATGAAGATCGGAGAAGAATATATGTACGTGAGCCTTAACATTTGCAATGTAAAGGCAACATTAAGTGGGATTATACTGAATTATGTACGTTGTAATAACTTTTTGGTACTTGGAACAAAATTATACAACATTTATTTCAGTCTTATATAAGTTGAAAAACTTATCAAGCGTAAAGTTACAAATTTATCAAGAGCTGCAACATTCATAGTTTTAACCATAGAAAATGGATAATTTTTTCTTGATTTTTAATTCGTATGACGTAACAGCTACATATTTAACAAAACTTGTAAGCTAAAAAAAGCGAGCAAATTGGAAATTTGCGCATTGCTTCCTCGTGATTCTCGTCAACTCACAGAATATCTTTTACAGGTACTGGTTATCTCAATTCTGGTCTCTTCATTGACGAAGTGGTATTCAAATTTTCAATAAAATTGAATATTGAGTAAAACTGCAAATTCCATACAACTAAACTCCTTAATCGATTTTTACGAAATCTAAGAGGAAGTACCCTTTTACCCTTACGAATTTGTATACCAAATTTCAGTTTGATAGATGAAAATTTACAAAAGTTAGAGCATAGATCGATTTTTTTCGAAAAATTAAAAGAATGCATGTTTCAATAAAATCTGAACGCTTTAATCGATTCATGCCAAAGTCAATACCAAACAATCTTGTCCCCTGGCATATTCTTGTAGAAAGATTTTACCTCGATAGCTAAAAATTTACAGAAACTAGAGAGCAGACCTCTTTTTTCGAAAAATTCAAACAACACTAAAATGACACTCGCTAGCGATTTGGCCGAAAATTGCAGCAAACTCACAGGGGCTGCGACGCTATCCGTGTTCAAAGTTTCAGGATGATCGAGTAACCCGTTCTCGAGATATATTTATTGGAATTTTACAAGCTCATTACATACACGCGCGCGCTCTCGCACTCAAATTCGTACGGACATTTTTTCTAAATATGATTTCTCAAAGTTTTGGGACTTTTTAAGTACTCTGACATCAAAATCTCGAGAATATTTTTTTCACGAAATCATAGCTTTCTCTATAAGGAAGCAAAATGGAGTTTAATATTTACACAGGCATACATGAATATTCCGCATATCGCAATGCTACACCGCAGATTATTAATTTCGAATTATTTGTATTACGCATAATAACGTAATACAAATAAGGTTACCAAATCGAATCAATGATTGTAATAGTATCCGTAAAAATCGGCGACCGAACAATCGACCGGAAAATATCGGAAACAGAAAAAAAGCCGGTGAATATTTGAAAAATGATCTGGTGGATGGCACCATCTACAAAATAATGTGTTAACATGGATGCTATCTATGTGCGTACATCGCAGAAGGGCCGAGCTCCTGTAGGACAGCGTAGCCCCCCACCCCCCTGATACATTTGTCATTTGTCATTTTTTTAATGTTAACTATCTATATGTTTACATGTATGTACGAGTTGTGTGTGAATATGCTTACAAACATACTCGTATATTGTATTACATAGTTTTCTGCGGCCGATTGGTTTCAACATATTCGTGATGTATTGAAATTACAAATTATGTAAACTCTTTCTTAAGAGGGAAACAATTTTTAATTATGTTTGTTTTTTAAATTATTCATTAAAGTAATCATGCTGTTGTTTTGAATTATTTACATTTAGAAATTACATTTGCAACTCATCCTGGACAATTGCGACGCGCGGGAACCATTGGTCGCTGATTGGCATGATACCTACGCTCCAAGTCATCTGAAACAAAACAATGGAACTTTGTGTTACTTGATATACTTTACTTCATACATTAGAGTGATCCTTACCTTATAACAAAAATCTTAATTTTATATGTCTCACTCCACAAAAGACCTTCATTTGATATCAACAAAATTGTGTAAAATCTGATATCGATAAGATGAAGTTAACCCTTGAAAATAAACATTGGTCTTAAATGCGGAAAAGCAAACTATTCTCCATTGTCATGTTTCTGAACAAGAAAAAATACTGAAGTGTTCGATTCACGGCATCTGAAGGCTCAATCCTTGTGATTGGAATGAGCTTAATTAGTGCTCAAAACCATATTCCGGAGCCGAGTTCTAGAACTATTAGTACTCGTATACAACAAATTATGAAAAAATTGGAAAAATCTTTATTCAGCATATTTTTGTCGATAAGACATCTCGAAGCGGCATACGTTTCTCTACATTATAAAAATATCTCGCAGGTGCTGCTGCCATCTAGAAAAATCGAGATCTGATTTTGCTAACTACCTTCAGGAGAACACAATAAGCTATGATTCTTTTAAGTCCCCGACAGAGACTCCCTCTGGTTTACCTAATCTCACCCGATCGTATCCGTAGTCCACTCCTGGCTCTGATTTTGCCAACTCTCCCCAGGCGCCGCCTTCCAAGATCTGATTTTTCTAATTGTAAGTCTCTTATAGAGACACCCAAGCCCCGAATTTTGTAAGTCCTCCATGAAACCCCTCCTCCCTGATTTTCCAGGGATAGTGTGGGAGCCTACCCTAATCCGTGGTATTGACACCTGCGTAGGTTGCAGGTTCAACCATTAAATGTGACATGGGATTTAATATTGCAGTGATCAGGATCTCCGTGATGCATAAAAGGCGACGTCAGACAAGATATTTTTATAATTTGCACTATGGACGAGGAAGAGAGATATTTTTATTATGTGCACTATAGAAGAGGGATTGACGCATGACGCGTGCAAGGGGTCGACGCGCCCCTGTATATATTTCTTTATATCTCTATATCTCTTTACACCATAAAAAGATCTCATCGCCATCGCCGTGCACAAGACTTCAGGGAGGGTCAATTATAGGAACAGGCACAGGGGTTAATGATAGAGACAGGGTGAGTGGTCAGTGATAGGAAAAGGTGACAAACAAATGACGATCGGGAGAGAAAACAAAATACCTTGGGATGGGGAAAAGAAAAGTCAGTCGCAAGTTATATATAAAGCATTGGCGCAATGAGATGCGTCAAGAATCGAGATCTACAGGGCATGTATGAAATTCATGTATCATTCCATGTCAAATATCAAAACATAGAACCTTTTACCAGGTGTACAAGTATGAAATGCGGATTTCAGATAACAGATGGCGCACGAATGGAGTTTGTACTATACAGATTTGACACTGCGCCATTTTGTTGTGTCATCAACAAGTGTCAGACGCGCACGAGTGATAAATTGGAAAAGCGTGTGCATAGTGTTGTGTTGTTGTGTTCAATTAGTCGAAATTTAAACCGAACAAAGAGCATTCGCGGACAACCTGAATTTTTTGTTTTCATTTGAAGAAAACTGCTGCTGAATCTTACCGATTATTTCGAGAAGCTTATGGTGAATATGCTCCATCGCAAGATACGTGTGAACGATGGTTTGGGCGTTTCAAAAGTGGTGACTTCGATGTTGCAGACAAGGAACATGGAAAGCCGCCAAAAAAATACAAAGATGTGGAATTGCAAGCATTGTTGGACGAAGATGATTCGCAAACACAAAAACAACTCGCCGAACAATTGGGCGTTAGTCAAGACCGAATCGCTTTGGCAGAAAGACGATGCTCTATGTTTGATGGGACCAGAGGGGCCTGGTCTATTATGAGCTGTTAAAACCTGGGGAAACGGTTAATGCTAAACGTTACCAACAACAATTGACCGATTTGAACCGTTGGCTGCTTGAAAAAAGGCCGGAATACCGAAAGAGGCAACACAAAGTCATTTTTCTTCATGACAATGCTCCATCACATACGGCAAAACCGATTCGCGACACGTCGGAAGCACTCAGCTGGGAATTTCTACCTTATGCAGCTTACTTACCAGACTTAGCTCCTTCCGATTACCGCTTGTTTGCATCGATGGGTCGCGGACTTGCTGAGCAGCGCTTTGGTTCGTACGAAGATGTGAAAAAATGGCTCGATGAATGGTTCGCAGCAAAAGGGGAAGATTTTTACTGGTGTGGTATTAACAAATTGCCTGAAAGATGGGAAAATGTACAAGCGATGGAGCATACTTTGAATAAATCACTTTTTATCATTCTTTCAAATTTAACATGTTTTTTTAGAAAAAAAATCCGCATTTCATACTTGTACACCTTGTATGTCAAGTGTTTTATTTTGAATTTCGAATTTTTCAGTTATCGATATCAAGTTGGTCATGGAGTGGAAGGGCAAGCAGTGTCCGTATTATTGACCCTGCTCTACTGATAAATAATACGGGAGGGTCGAGAGGTTAAGGATAGGGATAAGAGGGTCAATGATACGAAGTCCCGGATAAAGCGTGCTTACACGGCGTTGTACACGGTGACTCTTCCGGCTTCAGTGGCTGCGGAATATTTTTATTATAAAGAGCATGTTTATTATAACCTATTTTCTAAATATATATATGTATATAGTTTCAAGAAAAACGTGGTCATGTTTTTTGTTATCAGAGAGACATGAAATCTGATACACATATTTTTAAGCTCTTAAATGATTCCATTTCGGAAATGAAGATGTTTCTTTAATGTACGAACAAGAATCTTTCCGTTCTTACTCACGACAGCCCGCTGGGCAAAATCAGGGGATTTAATTACAGGTAACGTGACCGCTCGAGTGTTCGTGGTCCGCTATGTTTGAGGAAAATATTCAAAATGTTTGAACAGAACTTGTCACGTACAAACTTGTTACACGATACCGCACCCTGTGTTTATATTCATAAGTGCATTGCAATGTAGTTCAATTTACAGAGATACACGAGATCTTAAGAAGTTAATCATTATATCATCTCCCTAAAAACATATTGTTTCGTACATATGTGTCTACCTTATTCTCAACTTTCGCTATCTATCCCCGAAATAACTTACCGGAGTTGACTGTAATATACTGCATATAATTTTATAGTACATATAGGTATCTCGTTTTCCATATTTATCCATGCAAATAGATCTCGATAATAATTATAAGTTGTACACATTTCCAAGCCACACTGGTATTCAATTGAATTATTAATAATAAAGATCGACTTAAGATAAAAAGTAAGTTAAGAATAGCTCGCTCCTGATTAGTTTGCCAATCTGACACTGGAGTAGGGTCCGAGCATTATAGCGTTTATCGTTTCATTTCACACGATGCCGCTCTGCTAACCCCACCGTTCTACTTCAGCCAATGATCGACGCACAAGTCGAGCGCTTGCGTGTATATAAACCGGTGGCCCGGGACTCCAATCTACAGGCCCTCACTAGTAGTCGTATTGAATTCATCATTCTCAATGAGTAGAGTTCCTGCTATCTAATCTTTCTTTACTACTCTTACTGCTTTTCTCTTTCTCCGCAAGTTTTGATCGGACCCAATTAGTATTGTGCGTCTCCCGATTAACCTCAGGGAGAATCTGTGGTAACCAATTTTCATACTTCTAGTCAATGGCACTTCTATGATAAATACAGGCTTTCTCGTCATCGCCTGAATAATCGCGCACCTATAACGATTCTTCGCAAAACTTACAACAATTTTCACTAACTAGAAAATGCGCCCCGCGTTTCTTCGTGCCGTGCCTCGGCAAATGCATACTCTCCTTAGCTGCAGGTTTATGATGAGTAATCCGACTACAGACCGCGGGGTCATCTTGGTGTCATTTTCATGCCACCCTTTCGAGAGCAGGTATCTTGTTTCTTTCCTGAGTGCACTCCTTGTAGGAGCACCGATGCGAGCAGCTATGTTTCTAAAGCTCACCAAACACACCCTTATCTAATGTAAATTCAATGCTGCTCACTACGTACGTTAACACTTAAATATAAACATTTTGCAGCAAATGTATTCCCCCCCCCCTTCCTACCTGACCCTGTAAGAAAATCGATGAAACTTGCCAAGTATAAAGTCTATAAAAGTATTGCCTACCTTTATATTAATATATTTGACATGTTGGTATGTTAATGGACCGTGCCGGTAAGTATCCGATGAATCTGACGGGATCCATATAAGATTCTGACAATTTTATGCCCTAAATTCGTCTAAGCTATAACAGTCAACGTGCTGTTAACTGGACGTTTGGCGGAATAGTGAGATGCGTGGAAAGCTACTTTTAAGCGCGACGACTGCAGAATGAATTTCAGATATGACAGTGGGATGCATAAAATCAAACTTTTCGATGCAAAGAGCTTCTTGAATGAATTTTCGGTGGAATAGTCGAACAAGCGTAATGTAGCTTTTGAGATCAAGCAAACTGTTGAATTTACATTTAGTGGATCAGTGGCACATGTGAAAAGGATACTACAGAAATAAGCATTTTGCTTCTCCATTATTTTCTATGTTCACATTTCCTCTACACGAATGCAAGTAGGCTTGCTCAAGGCAGACTTGCAAACAAAATAACGTAATTGAATAGATTAAATGTATGGAAGTATTAGGTGCGATCATTTTTATTAGGAAATTGAGACTTATATATTCAAATTTAATGTCAAATTTTGTAGAAATCTGTTATATTTAATAAAAATAAAGCAAAATAACCTAACGCAGTGGTCTGGCGTGAAGCGCTCGATAGCCAGTACACATAATAAACTCGTCTGATACTGATTTTATGCAAATTAATTGAGCTTGACGTGGGTCAAATTCTCTCAGTGTCCAAGAATTGTGCATACGATTTCTCGATTTAAGAGTATACTCGAGTTCGTACTGACGAGAGGTAAGGTGAGGCCGCGAGTCTGGTGCTTGGGCAATGTATGCTTATGTCGCGCCGGAGGCAACAACATGCTGGCCATAACTTACCTATGGGTCTGACAGCTTGCATAAAACTCGCGAAATTGGTTTTATAAGACGACGCCAAGTACCGCTTCACAACAATGCCATAAATGCTCCACGTAAATTACGACCCGAGCAGCAGCGTAACACAGCAACGTCGAATTGAGAATGAATTTTGCTATAAGAAAAGAAGAAAGAGGAATAGGAGGACGGGGAAAAGAAACTGAGATAAGCGTTCTGTCACTGCATCAGTTATTTTGCGTATTTTGGGTATATAGCACATGTTACCAGATTTTTAAAGTAGGTTCCGTTGCAAACGTCCCTTCGATTATGAGCCTGTGAGAAGCAGTGAGAGTATCATTGACTTGTGTTTCTGTAATCATATATTCCTGATAATCCGTCGATTATGCTGGTGGGAGTTTTTTTCAATATTTATACTCACACGTGCTTCATTGTAAGAGAGAGAGTAACTTTATGTAATGTTGCATTTGAGCTCTTTGAGATGTTTCTATCCTGTTACTTTTTTATACATTTTTCCTGTCATATTTTAATGCACTTAACACTAATCATTAATAAAATTAGGTCTCATTGAATTCCGTAGAAGTTGTCATGGTAGCCATGAAGATACATTTTTCCATAGTCGAAGTACTACGCCTGAAAATGTTTAGACTATTAGAATACAAAGGCTTCGGGTGATTATCAATTAACCCAGGAAGAAATCAGTTCGTTAAGATAATATCAAGGAGCTAGTGAAAGATTGCCCCTTTAGTGGTATTTTAGGTAGTTGTCACTTCATCAATCCTTTAGCTCTGCTATTTACTTCCGTGCATCAAACGTTACTTGTTTCATTTTTTTTTAAGCTTCTACATTACTTTTGTACATAATTCTAAGACCAAAAGGGGAAATGAATCGTTTTGTTTCTTTTTGTGGCTGGGGAGAGTAGCATAGATCAGTCCCGGGGCATCATCGGAATATTCCATATTTTAGTGTCAGAACGTTCAAAAAGGAGAAACGTGCACGTCACTTATTTATTCTTTCAATCAATCTTCCTCACAGCCTCCTCCATTAATCAATTTTAACTGCACAAAATCACTAAAATTTTATCAGAGGTTAAATAAAACATCCTAGCACGGGTAAATGTTAAGGTATTACACTGAAACCGTCTACACGAGTGTAGTTATAACCATGGTTGCTTGATATTGAGTTTGTGTTAGACTGATAATGGATATAACATCAAATTCACAATTTAATGGTGTTTGCGTGTGGTGCAAATACGGCAATATACCTGTTTCATAGATTTCGTCAAAACAGTTCTATTAACTGTAGGATCGGTTTAGGTTTATGAATTTTCGATATTTCTGGTATTAGACTTTCAAAAAGATTATGAAAATTCTTTTTCGTAAATATTTAGCTTAATACTATTTTATCCTGAGCGGTATGCGTGTTTCTAGCTTCACATCACATTGGTCGACTAGTTTGGTGTTTATGAGCCATTGGCATCTCTCGCTAGAAGACGCCAATGGACGTAATGATCTCATTCGTCACTGCGCTCAGCGTGATGTTACTTTAAGAAGGATGAAATAGAATTAATTTTACAAAATTTAAAAATCTTCTGTCACGTCCGGGCTCGATTCACTGATATTGAAATACATAGGTTTAATTTCTTCTATCCGCCATTAAAATCACAAGATAATGCAATCCAGGCATCAGTGACAGTACAACATATACCATTCTCTATGGACCAATTATAATATTACAACTAGGAGCAAGCTCCTCAAGCACTATGCTCTCCTGATACCTCGTCAATCTTCAAAAGTAAGTCTTCAATATAAATCTTACAAATTATATAATAAAAATATAGTTATACGTTCACCAATAAATTCATCTGACTTCAAATTAATCCATTGTAATTATTCATTACCATATTTTACCATGCCTCGTATATTCAACACAGAAGAACCCACCTCACTCGTGCATTTGCGCAGTCACCGACAAGAGCATTCCCCACTATTCTGCGTAATTAAATTTACTCTTAAATGTTAAGTAAATCGTTGCTTAGCAACGATATGCTTAGATCAGCTATTTTTACAGTTTAAATACGAAATCCAGTGTATCAGTCAGTCAGTCTTCAGTCACCCGTCTTAATAGTTAGTCGAATCCGCATGCAAACAAGTAGTCTTCATCCAGTCGCTGTCACAAAACACGGCACATCTCCGTAACAGACAGCCACCAGACCCGCTTCTCAGTACTGCAATAAGTACCTTTCTCAAAACCCATTCCAGTTATTTTGCGTCGAGCACTAAGATTTGAGATACTCCTTCACATAAAACACGTTCATTTATCTAAATTCAAGTACTCGACCATACTGAGTTTACACACATACTTGTACATTTCCTTTTGCGTCTCTGCTGCTATCCTTGTATTGAATAAATTTTGATTATTTTACTTCCTACGAATCAACACGTGTCGTTCCACTCACATTACCCCGAATGAGCACCCAATTTTCCACTCCAATTCTTCCTTGTGCGAATGGAGCCCTAAAAGGCGCACCCACATTCTAATCCCTTCTCACATAACCTCACATAATACGTTCAACTACTCACTCACGCTACGTCAGTAAACTACTCACAAGGAAAGATACTTTGGTGTCCCCCTCCGATTTTGATGAAACTCACGTATGTTGTAGAGCATCGAAAACTAAAAGACACGTATTTTTTTTTATCGGCGGAAAAACATTTCTAAGGGGTGAAATCGCCCTTCAAAATTAGCATGTCGAGGGCTGATTTTGCAGTTTCACCCAGAAGGCGTCAACCGATTTTAATAAAACAAAAACCAAAATACTCCTCATTGAAGACAATCAAAATTCCACGCTAAGTTGAAGAAAAAAATTCATTTGCAGGGGTGAACAACCCCCTGATTTTTCAATTTTCCACCCTACACAAAAAACCAACCAACCAAATTAAACAGAACATGTACCATTTGGAAGGGCAAGTAAAATAAAGTTGACGTATTTTTGCACATTCTCAGGAAAATGAATTTACGGGGGTAAATTACCCCTTATCCATTAGTACGTATATTTGTGCGTACATTCTTGTTTCTCGTTATTTAAATGTCCGAATTGATTTAAAACATTCTTGTTAGCCGAAGTCAACGGGGGGCACTTCAGATGATGCTTTGTTTATTATTAAGGGGGTGACCGGCTGTTACTTACAAGTAGAATGGTCCATTCACGAGTTTTGCGTTATTTACTGAAAAAATAGCTTGTTCAAATACAGAATACTGGGGAATGTTGCTGGGGTTAAGTGGTTGTATGACATATATGTATGACTGTATTTCGAAACAGCGGCAATCAGCTGAGGACATAGGCGAGAAATAACAAATACCCGGTTTCGGCATGCGCATTTATTCGACTGTCGTCCTTTTCACGTCCCGTGTTATCGCTCTCCCCACTCTCCATTCTCTCACATTTATTCTTGCCGCCTTGCGCATCTAAAGGGTGGTTAAATTTTAAGGGCCGATGTTGAATGTGAACCACACCTAAACGTCAAGTTTTTTTCTGCATTTCATTTGACATTTCTCAATTTCAGACTAACTCAATTTGAACCATGGAAAGATACACAATCGAACAACGCGTTAAAGTTATTCAGGCTTATTATGAAAATGGGCGTTCAAATCAAAATGCATATCGTGCAATTCGTGATTTTTTCAGTCAATTGAATCGTCCAAATGTGCGTACAATCGGAAAAATCGTGCAAAAATTTGAGCAAACCGGGTCTGTAGGAGATATTAAAACACCAGTGCATGCTCGTACAGCTCGTACTGCAGGAAATATTGCTGCTGTTCGCGATAGTGTGGCTGAAGAGCCGTCCACCTCAACTCGTCGTCGTGCCCAACAATTGCACCTCTCACGCTCGTCGTTGATGAACATTATGCATAAAGACTTGCATTTACACGCTTATAAGGTGCAATTGACTCAAGAACTAAAGCCTCTTGACCATTCCAAACGTCGTCAATGGTCAGAATGGTGGCAAGAAATGGCAACAGTGGATGATCAATTTTCGAAGAAAATCATCTTCAGTGATGAGGCACATTTTCACCTCAGTGGATTCGTCAATAAGCAGAATTGCCGCATTTGGGTGAATCATAATCCAAGAGTGGTTGTCGAAAAACCAATGCACCCACAAAGAGTGACTGTTTGGTGCGGTTTATGGGCTGGCGGCATCATCGGGCTGTATTTTTTCCAAAATGAGGCCGGTCAGGCAGTTACTGTGAATGGTGTTCGCTATCGTGAGATGATAACGAACTTTTTATGGCCCGAATTGAAAGATATGGATGTGGGCGATATGTGGTATCAACAGGACGGTGCCACTTACCACACAGCTAACGAAACAATAGCTCTTTTGCGCGACAAATTCAATGGCCGTGTTATCTCACGTGGTGGCGATGTCAATTGGCCGCCAAGATCATGTGATTTGACACCGTTGGACTTCTTTCTTTGGGGTTATTTGAAAGAAAAGGTGTACGTCGATGAGCCAGCAACAATTCAAGAGCTAAAGGATGAGATAATTCGGCACATTAACGGCATAGAACCTCAATTATGCCTAAGCGTCATCGAAAATTTGGACGATCGGATGGAGGTGTGCCGCCGAGGTCGCGGCGGCCATTTGGCCGATATTTTGTTCCATACATAATTGAACCATACTATATTATCATAATAAAAAGAATTGACAATAATTTCCTAAATAATTTGTGTTTTATTCAAAATCAACATCGGCCCTTAAAATTTAACCACCCTTTACATACACCACATTATAGATATAATATAATGTATCATTCCTTTTACAATTCATCAACGTGCAATGTGCACGTCATAATTTGCAGCAATCATGGTTCGTAAGTCATGCAGAAATGATACTCTTCAAAAAAATGTTGCAAGCATAAAGACTTCTTGCACCATGAGCATCTGACGATGGCCACATTATTACAACCTAGTACTTCACAGTGTGCTTGAGACGATTGACCGAAACCAAAACTCACTGGATTGTCGAACTCGTTTGGCTTATCGGTTATATAATTACTTTTGAACCATGCATATTTGAAAAGATTTATATATTTGGGTGATGAAAGTTGATTGTGTGCGAGCGATTGCAGTTTGATTATGTTGTTTCTCAAGTGTAAATTAATATCAGAATTAAGTAATAATACACTGTCGGAAAAATGTCGTACAAAATTTTTCCATATTCGGAAACCAAAAACGTCGAGTGGTTGGATTTTCTCTGTGGTGCCTTTAGGTATTATCTTTGTGATTGTTTTTTTGCCCCGAGGTGTTGCATTTTGAACAACTTCTGGGCAGTGTCCACTCCACGAGTCTATCAACAATACGCTGTCACGGCCGGTGTTGGGGAAGAATACTTTTTCCAACCAAACTTTGAAGTGCTCTATACATAGGATGATATTGGTTATCGATATAGTATAATTCATCATATGTTCAATATTTTCTGGCAATTATTTTTGTCCATACCTGAAGTAATTTTTCCGGATTTCGTTGCTGTTAAAACGTTTTCTGGCCTGAATAAATTTTTTTCCACGATTGGGCCGGACTCACCCTTTCCCTCTTTTAGAACGATAAAAAGGGGTGACAGTAATTTTCCATCTGCATTTATGGTTAGCTGGATAGTGTAGCTGTGAGTTGTAGATGATACGGATTGTACTACACATTGCACTTGTTTAGTTCCTTCAGCCGTCAGAGTCCTGCCAGAGTGGATTTCCAGTTGAAAACCGCTCTGATCTGAATTATATATGTTTTCCGGTCCATATTTTTGAATATATGGTTTAATTTCATTCACGAAGTTTCCTGCATTCATCCTTAAAACTGGTTCGTCTTCTATAGTCTTTCGTGTTACGAATTTATTAATTTTCCTGGACACAATACGATGTGATTTCTTGAACTTCCGAAGCCAATTACGAGAAGCTTTAAAACGAATGTCTTCGTGACCTATCTTTTTTTGAGCTTGTAGAGCCCACTTTTGAAGGTCGATATCATGAACAATGAAACCAGCATCTACTGCGGCTTGTATGTTTTTGAAAGTATATTCAGAGATTTGAGCTAATTTCTCCTTGTAGGTCCCACCTTTATTCATTTGATTTGCCCAGCGTTTTAATTGTCGTACAGATTTGACTTTTTTGAATTTCTGACTGACGGTATCGACACTGTAATTTTTCTTCTTACCGGATCTCCAGTATTCGATTGCTTTGCGTTTATAATCGTAGCTTATGTCTTGTTCGTCTTTAGAACAAGTATCAGAACCCACTGGACCTTCATCATGTTGCCAAAGAGTGTCCTCGACAGGGTTAACATCATATTGCTTGAATGGCTCTTGAAAATCTTGCGATTGTTCCTCGATAATTTTAACTCCGTTATAATCGTCCATGCCGTCGACCAGAACTTTTTCGAAATTCTGCTTTACCTCGATTTCTGCATTGTTAATCGGAGTTTCGGGAATATTCATGGCTTCAAATGTAGCCAAAAGAAGTTTAATGACGTTGATTGGATTCACTTTCATGGTCTATTGATTTTTTTTGTCAGAAATTATAACTGACGCACTGGCACTCCGTTCAAATGAGCAACTGAAGATCGCTGTATGTATCGCGGTTTTTATATTTGAAAGACTTGTTGTTGAACCACATGCGATATCAGCAGATAATACGCAGTCCCAGATAGCCGCCTATGTAGAAAACACCTCTTACTGCGTCGAAAGTATTTTTATCATATTGGCGTATAATTAGATTACTCAAAAAAATAAGATCATATTCATTTCGTTGGAATAATTGACAATGTTCTATAGATGGAACGACTGTTGCATCATCGACTTATTCCGAAATTTGCGCCGAATCGAAATACAATCTAATCGAAAGGTCGATAACATATGACGATAAATTATTGATAAGCACAAAATCAGCACAAAGAGTGAACGCAAGCAGCTCTTTAACATGTAAATAACGAGAAACAAGAATGTACGCACAAGTATACGTACGAATGGATAAGGGGTAGTTTACCCCCGTAAACTCCTTTTCCTATGAATGTGCAAAAATACGTCAACTTTATTTTAACTTGCCCTTCCAAATGGTACATGTTCTGTTTAATTTGGTTCGTTAGTTTTTTGTGTAGGGTGGAAAATTGAAAAATCAGGGGGTTGTTCACCCCTGCAAATGAATTTTTTTCTTCAACTTAGCGTGGAATTTTGATTGTTTTCAATGAGGAGTATTTTGATTTTTGTTTCGTTAAAATCGGTTGACGCCTTCTGGGTGAAACTGCAAAATCACCCCTCGACATGCTAATTTTGAAGGGCGATTTCACCCCTTAGAAATGTTTTTCCGCCGATAAAAAAAAATACGTGTCTTTTAGTTTTCGATGCTCTACAACATACGTGCGTTTCATAAAAATCGGAGGGGGACACCAGAGTATCTTTCCTTGTCAGTCAAGTCATCAAAAATGACCAAAAATACCGAAGATACACCTCCTATGACGAGCTCAGTCAGTCTCTAATCCCCGTTCAGCGCATTCTGGGCTAAACTGTGTAAATTCTGGACGTAACACTCGAGTGAAAATGAAGTTGAATAAGTGTATTGGGTTAACAAAAAATAGTAAATCAAGAAATTATTTTTCACATATTATAGTATCGAAATTATACAGTAAATGCTTTTATCTATGCCTGTATGTTAACCCTGCAAACTGCTGTGTTTGCAGGCTCAATCGTGACTGAGTTTCATCACTGCATCAGCCAAACAAAATAAAGTTTAATGAATTTATTGACGAGCGCTGGTTTAACTTTTTCAGGTGGATCCATCGTACGTTACAGTTGACAGATAGCACTTTGCTGCACATCGATGTAACCAATAATCTGGTATCCCAATCCCACCTCGAGTAGGTACGTTACGTTTCGGCCTTGCCGACTTAACGCAATTGGATTGTCGCGGCTGTTTCGGCACGAGAATTTTCGGCACTGAGACTTCTGGAACGTTTCGGCCCGACCGTCTCCGCATAAGGACATAACGTAATTAATCCCGAAGACATCCCACGACCAAAAAAATCATACAATAAAACATACTTACTCAAAAAACCAAACCGCGGTATCAAAGAACTTAACTGGTCGCACCGACGCGGTCGTGCCAATCGCCCCCCGCGGCGACGAGCGGTGGTGGTACCGGGCAACGCTCTTCACCTAACGATCCCGTTCACATTCCAGTTAAGGTAGATGCCCTACTGTTGGATACAAGGGGTATAAATAAATCGTTTTCTCTCCGAGAAAGAGTCGTCGTTTATTCTTCTCTCTGCGCGCCGTACCCAGCTGGAACCATGAATGTCAATTTTAACGATTAATTGGAAAGTCTGATAAAGATTCCTTAACTACCAGGTTAGCGGCGAATATATCATAGTAATAATTCTTAAATAGAAATAGTTTGAAAAAAAGGATGCAAAGCAGAACCTTGCATGTTGCTTCCTCTTTATTTTCTACTTCTGATAAAGTCATCTCTATGAGAAAGTAAGTTGATCGATTTTGGCATCCTCATAGCTTTGTCACAGTTGGCAGATAATAAAAGAATAAAATTAAATAATAGTTCGGTTCGTCAGATGTTTTGTAAGTGGAAGTAGCCAAAAACTGAAAAATACCAATTGTAATAATATCTGAATCGGTTTACAGATTCTCACGAAATTGAATATACTGAGACAGAATTCAAATTATTTGTGGAATAACCTTGACCACATTAAGGTAATCAAGCGAGAACCACATTAATGAAGAGTCATTTGGAGGTCGATTGGTAACTAGGACACGTGCGTAAAATTATACATTTTACGGGTGCACATCTCACCGACAGAATCAAGCTCCCGATTTTTGATCGAAGAATTCATATGCGTCGCTATACGGTAGAAACCCGCAGGTAGACTGCAAGCAGACGCAAAGTATTCGATTGGTTAGCCACCTATTAGAAGTTGCTGTGAAAATTAGATAAGTTAGCATACACCATTGAGAAGTACAGAAGACGGCAATCCGGGGATTGCCAAGAGAAGTAAAATGGGAAGCATATTGGCCTATGTATCGATTGCTCTAACAATGGATTAAATTGGAAGTAAATCTATAATTGTTCAGATATTTTTGTTTCTTTTATATCGTGGTCGATGTATTTTAAGCAATTCTGTTATCGTAGATTTATTGATTTTCCTACAAACCAATTGGCAACCAAATTAAATTAGCTAAGTTAAGGGAGGGGTAAGGGTTTTAGCGTGAAAAAAACTCTTTTTTTGCGATTTTTTTTTAGAAATCTGGATTGAGCAAGTTTATTGAAACCTTTTGTACATTATTAAGTATGATTTCAACGACAGTCAGTAATTTTTTTATGCGAAAATATCGACAAACAAGCCGGTGACGGAACTTTTCCAAGAACGTCTTTGGAAATAGACGATTTGCGATGTGCACTGTATCTCAGCTGGAAATTATCTGAAATAAAAAACCATTAAAATTTAGTCAAAGTATCATTAAATCCTCCCCCCAGCGTTCTCTGATTATTATTTTTTTCATTTTCAAATTTTTGGTGGTCATTTAAAGTGAAAACTGCTATTTTTTACGAAAAATTCCGCCATTTTGTAAGTGGAAAACCCCTTAATGTAAAAAAAACATCTAAAACTTAACGTTGGGGGGAGGTATTTTATATGTAAAAAGTGCGTACCAAGTTTGAAATGAATCGTTAATGTAGTTTTTAAATAGCAGTGCACACGGACTTTTAAAAAGTGGTTTTGAGAAAAACGCGTTTAAAGTTTTAAAAGCTAAAAAAGTGAAAAAAATTTTTTTTTTCAACTTACACTCAATAATCGATTCCAGCTCCATAGAGTAGACTCCCTGCAGCAGCTTCGATGTCTTCAGCTTCTTTTTTCTCAAGTCTTTGCCCTATTTTGGCTTTTTTTCTATTTTTCTTTGTCTGCGGCGGAAAGGAGACATTTTTCAGCAGTCGTTTTGACGTAGGAGCAAATTGATGCCATAGTATCCTAATAAGACGGTTTGGATAAAAAATTACTTGCAATGTCCATTAGACCGCAAAACTTATTGCAGCTTGCTAAACCCAAACCTAATGTACGCATTACGAAAGCAAATCGAGTGTTGATTTCGTAGCGATGACCAGTTTTCTCACTCGACGGTATATATATAGCGTGGATCACAATTGGCACATTTTACCTCGATTTGAAAACCAAGACCTTCTTTTGTGCAACTTTTGAACTCAACTGAACCATCACACTGAGCACATTTAACCAAACTTGAAATTGTTGAGAAAACAAGCAAAAAATCGATGATTCTATAATGTTTTTCAACGTCTTCTGGCACGCTCACACTGGTATTCAACTTAATTTTTTTCGATGATGCACTCTTCGTATTAGCTTCATCCTTATTTTGTTTCTTTGGAATAGGCTTTTTTCGTTCTGCACAAATAAGTTATTGTACCTCTTCGGTCATCTCTCGAAACTTTAGGTACTCTCGACATTTTTTAACAGAAAATATCTTGACAAAATTATAAAATCACTGAGAATAAGCGCACGATCGAACGTACAACATCTAACTGATGCTCGTCTCTCTTTTACAGTGTATAATATACACATATAAAATATGTATTTACGGCTTTAGTTACCTGTCTTTACTAAATAGAAATTTTTCGAAACAGAACAATAGGCCAGAACGATCCTTAAGTGAATAAACTGTATACCTACTCGCCAGAACGATCCCCAAGTGAATAAACTGTATACCTGCTCGCCAGCTACGCGCTGTCTTACCGAGAGGAGACTAACTAGTCAATAACTTCGAGAGTTTTGCTCTGATCGACTTCAAATTTTGAGACTATATTCTTGAAATGTTTAACTATGAGAAAAGACAAAAAATCGATTTTTCAAAAGTGCAAACTCTTACCAATATTTCGCATGAAATAAACTAATATAAGGTTTGTGTTAGTGCATCACCAGAAAAGCGTAGAAATATGATTAAATTCTTTGAATATTTTTACCTATACCGTTGAAATAAAATTGTATTAGTATCTTCTATGAGACTCTTTTAATGTGCTTCCTAATCGCGTATGTGCAAATTGCGTGTTTTGCTCCGAAGTACCTCTAAATGTAGAGACCAAAAATAAACAATTATATTTAAACTAAGTACATGTGAACTGAGCAACATGATAAAAATCAGATCGATGGTGTGCTTTTTTATTATTAGTATTGTAACTATTCAACATAGCCATAGTGCTAGTCACTATCTCGCTCGTCCGTTACCGCACCGCATACCGTGCCTATCTCTCCCCGACCCGCTCCCTCATTACCTCGGTGAACCTTTTTGAAAAATGTTCTCGCCTACCATAAGCATTAAACTTATCCATTAGTCAGGTGTTCTTATCAATACAAATCTCAAGATGTATATTTTGAAAAACAAACTCACTTCAATTCAGTAATGTCGATAACTTCGCAACTAATCTTCAATTTACCCCTTGAGAGCCCCTGGACCACGTTACATGGGTAGTGCACAGATGTTCCACAGAGCGGAGTGACCTCGAAGCCTCAATCCGTTGGCCTTATATACTGATGTCTGATACCCGCTTTCATTGGTTGCTATTTCAGCAATTAATAAATGGATTTTGAGAATTTTTCGACACATATTTTTGAAAGTCTGGTGACAATGTATGTTCAATATTGTTCAGTTTTGACATCACTCACGCATACAACTCATGCATGCACACACTAAACTTATGAGACTGTGAGGCTTCACACCCTATGGCACGGCTCGCAAGCGCACTCTACCTTCGAGTAGACGCAATCTAGTCAGGTGCGTTTTTTATCTAAACTCGTCCCACCGGCTGTCGCCACGCAGTGTGGCCCTACCGGTATGACCAATCACAGGAATCGCATACCGTACCGGGCAACGAATCTACGCGCATGCAAACTGTGACGCACGTCCGCCCTCTAGACGCTCTCAGCCTCGTGGTCGATGGAAGTAGCCATTAATCATCATCGAGTTTACGCTCACGAAAGCACGAGTCTCTCAAAAATACAATTTTACTGTAGATCCATTTTTTCAGTCGAATCATTTCTATAGTGTGTTCAACTCAGTGTCACGTCAAGTGTAGTTCCACTCAGTGTACGTGCACACTTCGTGTATTCATCTCGTACTCAGAAACGCTCAAGTGATAGTCAACGAATTTACGCATCGTTGGCAGCACAGCCACAACTCAGCCTCCTGGTTGACACGAGGAATCGTCAAATCACCAGCACATCATGTGGACGTTTCAACGAGCTCTACATCAGGTCGAATCAACAGGTTCACCCACACGTATCAATTTTCGTACAATTGTCACCATATTTACAAGATCCTTTCCTTCTCACCAGCTAGACTCATTAGTTCAACAAATGTTACACCTTTCTTATGATAGCGTAAAATAGATTTATTTATGGATTATATTAACAACATTTTTATATGCTTAGTTATATTTTGACTGGTTGAAGATACCATTAAGTTTCATTAAAAAATTTCTGATAAACAATTGCTATATCATTCTTTTTTATACCATATTTTAATCATTTGAACCTAGTTCATACCCTTACTCAAAGGCTTGTGATTGTTTATATAATCATTTAAATAATGTTGACAAACATGTTATATTTATCTTCTTTATTCTCCATTTCAACGAATTGTTGTGCTTGTGCTCTTCCCTTACTCAAAAAATGATGACTGTTAAAACAATTGAGTTTGATAAAATGATTGTGTTCGTCCTTTTTATCTACCATAGTAGTATGTATACACCTTTGCTCCATCCCACTCCTTCCCCCACCACGTGGCTACCCCCACCACCCCACTTTTACACCGCCGCGCCACCCACTCTGCTTAACCAGTGTCGGTAACGTGGAGATGGTAAAGTGAGGTGGTGTGGGTATCTTGGTGAACAAGGAAGAGTAGAGATAAGAGCAGGATGGAGCAAAGGTGTACACATACTTGGAATAAAATTTATAACTCACCCTTACGTTGGCGGCATCTACGACGGCTCTCCAGGATGGCGGGTACAATATTTACGCCGTGGCATATTCTCTCTCTCTCTCTCTCTCTCTCTCTCTCTCTCTCTCTCTCTCCCGACTCTGTCACGTCGGGCTCTATGAAAGATTGAGAATAAATTGTGCAAAATAGCTAATTCACCGTGTGAAGTAGGTGAGATGGGTATGTGAGTGATCTAGAGTGCCCGTAGACATTGATTCTGATATCAGAATCAATTGGTTCGGACGTGGTCTGCTGTAAGAAGTGAATATTAGATTGTCCGAGAAATCGCCATGTGAAGGGAATCAGCACAATCGGGCTTGCATGTGGCGACACAGCAGGTGTCTGAAGTGAGAGTTATTGGAAATAGGTAAGCAGTGGTGCCAATAAGGAAGGGAGCTATGGATCTCAAATTATCAGCGCCGGTGGCGTGTAGGCAGTGTAGGAAGGAAATAAAAACTGAAACATATAAATGTGTGCCATGTGATAAGTTCTTCCATCCTAGTTGTCATAAACTGCATAAAGTGTATAACAGTGCGAACGAACTGGTACCATGTGATGGAAGAATGGATAAATATACCGTTAAATGTGAAGTTGGTAGCAAAATAGGAGATATTAGCAGAGAGAGAAAACAGTCAGATAATGAAGATGGAAGGAATCCTCGCGAACGAAGTGCATCTACATCAGGAAATTCAATAAACAATAAAATAGATTGTGTATATAAGATGGTTAAACAAATAAAGGATGAAGTAATGGGGAAGGAGTTAATTAGAAGGACTATAATGGAGGCGATAAGAGAGGAAATGGATAGAGTAAGACAGGAAATACATAATTGGAAGACTGCCGAGTTAGAATCACTAATAGGTGCAGCGGTAAGAAGAGAAGTACAAAGCATAATGAGCAGTACGCCTGTGTTGAGTAAATAATTGGGAGTCAAGAAAAGCTACAGTGGAGCAGTAAAAAATGAGGGAGAGTCAGTGTTTATTATCAAACCTAAGGATGGAAAAGAAGAAAGTACGAGTGAGGCAACAAAAATAGATATTAAAAATATTAATATCTCCAAATTAGGAGTCGGAATTACAAAGATGAAAAAAGTAACAGACGGAGCGGTCGTGGTGGGGTGTGAAAATAAAATCCAAGTGGAGAAATTAAAAAAGAAAGATCTGGGGGAAAAATATGTAATAAAAACTCTAATGAAGAAAAAGCTGAAGCTAAGGATATATGATGTCGACAAAGAAGATAGTATGAACGAGCAAGAATTTTGGAAAAAAATTGAAGAGCAGAATGGATTCGAAAGGGACAGTGTGCACGGGAAGATTGTGCATAAAACGAAGAATGAAGGATCTCAGCGAACAACAGTCATAGCAGAGGTGGACGCCATAACGCACGGTAAGATGCTGGTAGAAGAAAAAGTGAAGATAGGATGGAGTATATGCAAAGTTCGTGAATACATAGGGATTTTAAGATGTTTAAAGTGTTGCGGTTATTACCACTTTGCGAAAGATTGTACGAAAGACGAGATATGCGGGAAATGCGCGGAGAAGCATGCTACCAAAAAGTGCGAAAGTGAAATAAAGAAATGTGTGAACTGTGAAGATAAAATTCAAAGATTCAAAATTAATAATATAAAGTCTGACCATTCAGCGTTTAAAGTGAGCTGCCCATATTACTTAAGAGAGTTGAATAAGCAAAGAAATAAAATAAACAGTAGTTTATAGCAATTAGGAAAACGGAAGAAGGAAAATGATAGAATGATTTGTTTAAATGTGCAAGGCTTCATAAATCATAAAGATGAAATAATAAATGTACTGTTAGGAAGTTGTGGGCCAAATATATTAGGATTCACTGAAACACATGTAACACAGTTGGTAGAGGATTATGAGCTACAAATTGACGGATACATATGTGTGAGAGGAGATTCTGAATCCAATAGAACGGGTGGGGTATTATTGTACGTAGATAATAAAATCAAATTCGAGATATTAGCGGTGGATATATGCGAACGAAACTGGTGGTCAGTTACAGTTAAAATTAGTGATAAGAATTTTAAAGGAATAATAATGTTGGTTTATCATTCGCCTAGTGGTAGTGACGCTAGTTTTATAAATTTCCTTGAAGAAGTGTGTAATAGGGACATGTTGAATGGTGATGTTATAATAATGGGTGACTTTAATATAGACATGAAAATAAAGAGTTATTGTCAAAACAAATTATTGAGAATAATGAACTCTGTAGGTTTGAAGCAATTGATAAACGAGCCCACTAGAATAGTATATACTTCTGAGACGATAATTGATTTGATTTTCACGAACTTGGAAGTTGAAGTAGAGATACGTCACGAGCCCAAAATAACGGACCACTCAGCAATAATCATATATTGGAAGGTGAATGTGGAAGAAGCTGCGAAAAAAACAAGTGTAGGTAGAGATTATAAACGGATGGATGTGGAGGAATTTATGAGAATGGTTGGTGATAGTCTTAATGCGATTGAAGGAAGAAACGTTAATGTGTTGACAAATCAAGCTGTAAATGCAATTGTCAAGTGCCTTGATGAAGTTGCGCCAAATAAGAAAATTGAGTTGCAAAACAGGAAGCGAGGTAAACAATGGTATTCCAGTGAAATTCGACAAATAATGAAACAAAGGGATGAAATTTATAAGACAACACGAATAAGTAAAAAAAAGGAAGATTGGGAGTTGTTCCGTAAAATGAGAAATAAGGTAGTGGATGTATGTAGAAAAGCTAAGAGAAACTATTTAGAAATAATGCTAGACAAAAATAAAAAAGATCCCAAGCGTATGTGGGGGTCGCTCAGGGAGTTGCTGAAAGGTAAATCCTGTAGTGACAATTTATACAGGGAAATTGAATGTGAAGGTAGAGTATTTAACAATATATGTGAGATGGCAAATATATTTAATAGATTCTATGTAAGTAGCATTACAGTGCATAGAGAAAATGATTTTAGGACGGACTTCATAAGGGATATTAAATATACGGAGAGTGAATTTAAAGTATTTAAGATTATAGAAGTTGAACAATTGAATCGAATAGTTAAGAAGCTGGCAAATAAAAGTGGAACGGAGGAGGGAATAACTGTTGAGATAATGAAAATGGTAGTATCAGTGGCATGTGTTAAACTTTGTTACATACTAAATAGGTTCTTAGAGGAGGGAATATTCCCTAATGAATGGAAAAAAGCGACAGTGATTCCTATACCCAAAGTACGAGGTACGATAAAAGTTGAAGAATTTAGACCAATAAATAAGCTGCCAATCTATGAAAAGATATTAGAAATAATAGTACATGAACAATTGGGGAAATTCTTGGAAGATGAAAAGTTATTGGAAGAGTGCCAATCGGGCTTTAGGGCCGGGCATTCGTGCGAAACTGCTATACAATGGGTGATAACAAGCTGGAAGAGGAGTATAGGTGAGGGGAAGATGATAGGAGTTGTCTTCGTACACTTAAGAAGGGCATTCGAACTGGTAGATAGGGATATCTTGCTAATAAAAATGGAACAGTATGGAATAAAGGGGGTGGTTCTTGACTGGTTTCGAAGTTATCTGGACAACAGAACACAAAGGGTAAAATTCAATGGGATTTTGTCTGGGTCCATTGCTGTGGAACTGGGAGTCCCACAGGGAGCGGTTCTGGGGCCGCGCCTTTTCTTGATTTATATAAATGATTTTAAAAAGTCTATAATTGAAAAGTGCGAAATAAGGTTGTTCGCAGATGATGCTCTAATTTATACAACAGGGTATTCTAGCTTGGAAATAAATGAAAGACTTAATGACCAGATGAAAAAAATTGAAAAATGGCTGAAGGTTAATAGGTTGCAAATAAATGTTAATAAAACTAAAGTCATGTTGATAAGAGGAACGAGGAAAAGAGTATTGGATAACAATATAAAAATAATGATAGACAATACAGTATTAGAAGTTGTAAGCGAAATAAAGTATTTAGGAATTATTATTGATAAAAATTTAAACTTTTCAGCCCATGTAAATTACACTGGTAAGAAAATAGGATCGAGAATAGGAGTATTACGTAGAGTTAGTGCAAATTTGACGCCATATATGAGAAGCGTAGTATACAAGACGATAATTGCCCCGATGTTTGAGTATTGTTCGTCTATATCAGGGGTCTCCAAACTTTCCAGCCTTAGGGCCATACTGATTACTCCAGTAAGTTCCGAGGGCCAAAACCATATTATCATTGTTGCCGGTGGTAAAAAGTGAAATAGTTCAAAATCTGTCCGCGGGCCGAATGTAGCCCTCGGGCCGTAGTTTGGAGACCCCTGGTCTATATTATTGGGCGTAAGTGAGACTGACCTTCAATATCTGCAAAAATTGCAGAATAAAGGAATGAGAATTATATTGCGGTGTAATAGTAGAGTGAGAATTTTAGAAATGCTTGAAGCGCTACAATTTATGTCGATCAGGGAAAGAATTGAATATAATGTCTGTATACTAGTCCACAAAATGATAAATGGGCAGTGTCCGAAATATTTAACGAATACAATAGTAGCTGTTGAGAATTCAACAAGAATGTTGAGAATCCGTCCGGTGATGGCTTGACCGACCTGTGAATATATTGACGGAATGTGAGTACTCACTCGAGGCAAGAGGAAAATAAAACCAGACCAAGTAGATGTTATCGTGAGGAAGTAGTTTATTCTACCTTCCAAAACCGTGGTACAAAGTACAATTTTAATACAAAATGTGTGGTCACTAAAATTGAAAATTAATGCCAAAATAAGTTAATTTAGAAAATCAGTCAAAACATGAATTTAGAAAAAAGGTACAAATTATAATAATAAATAAACAAATTGAATTTCTGAATATTAATGAGCAGCACACAATTATCAATTGTGCGCTGAGTGAACACATGAGCGAGCGGTGCATGCAACGCAGTGCTAGCTACGCTGCATGACACGCTCAGACCGTTGAGTGCAAAACATAAATGAGTTAGTAAATGGAATTTAGAATTATAATGTGAGCAGCACACGATTACATCATTGTGTGCTGAATATGAATTTGAGACAGCGGTGCGTGCAGCATAGCACCAGCCACGCAGCACGACACGCCGATGCCTTGAGTGCGAAACTTTGTGTGTAATTCACTGCAATCACTCAACACTGTATTGCAAAGTGATTGCAGCGAATTAATGAGAGAATGTACCATAACCCGTATCTGAGTGCAGTGATTTTGTGTGCGACCCGCTAAGCAATCAGTACTGCTTAGCACACCGCAAACAGATATTGAGGCTATATGGTTGAGCAAAATTATATTCACTGTACTCTCCCAGCAGATTTACTGGGGGAAAATACAGTGAATGCGAGGCACATGCTTAATTATATTAATTAAGCCAGCAAAAGACATGAGGAGAACGTGGTACAGCATGTGCTGCAACGCACGCCACGAGTGAGACCAAGTGCTGATGTACCATTTTCTCCTCTCTGACAGTGAATTAATGACGTAATTATGCCAGAGCACTCTTACCTTGAGCAATGAGTCCTGATGAGCGTGAAGTTGAGCAAATCCGATGAATAATGTCCGAGAAATATGCGTGAGAGTCCTATGGATGCGCGTGCTGTCCAGTGGATGTGTGTCGCAAAAGTGCCAAATTCTCAAGATGGCTGCAAGTATGAAATTTACGTTGAGCGCTGGAGTCAGTTGAGCGAGATAGCCGGTGAGCGAAACCGAAGTCAAGCGAGAGAGACATCCTCTCGCTTGACGCGGCGTGCCAACGAGGCACATCCTCGGCTTCGCGAAGCCCATGCTTCGGCTATCTCCGACTCAACCGAACAACGTGTAGCAAAGCAGCGCAACAGGTAGGCGCACGACGATTATCGATCGCCGTGCGCCAGCTGAATTTCCAACAGTAGCAATAGGAAGGGAGGAAGTAATGAATACAAGGCTGAGAGGTAGCTTATTTATAAATAAATGTAAAACTAGCGAAGAGCAAAAAATGTTATTGCACGATGGGTTTAAAATGTATAATAATTTACCAAATGTAACAAAAAAGGAGCGAGGACTGCAAAGTTTTAGAAGAGCATTAGTCAAGCATATCAAGAGTAGGAGGGGAGAGGGTGGAGCATTGATGATTAGAGAGTAGGAATATTAGTATAAGTTATAAAGGTATGTGATAGTATGTAATACAGAATTGTAGTACTTTCAATTGTAGCTACTGGAGCTAATAATAAAGATCTATGTATCTATCTATCTATCTATCTATCTATCTATCTTTTTTTTTTTTTTTTTTTTTTTTTTCGGAAGAAGGGGAAATCTTACATTAGACACCCTGGTGGTCTGGGTAGTGTCGGATTCTTACCGACTAAAACCCCTCCTCCCTCACCTCACCCCCTATCGGTACCGCGTTAGCATAACTTCCATAGGGTGTGATTTCCGCTCGATTTGAGCTGCCTCCTACTACTAGGACCACGTCTATCGTCCGTTCTATCCCGCCTATGTTAGAGGTTTTGCTCTGCCTCGATTTCAATGTTTGCCGCAGGCCGGGCTTTCCACGCTCTTTCGGCCTCTTCTTTTCTCATCATTATTTCCGTGATGAATGCTTTGACGACCTCCCAATCATTTTCATTTCGCAGCATAACTTGTGTCAGATTACCTGCCTCAAGCATTGTGCCGCCGAGTTTCACCTGTGCGTCGGACCTCTCGATTTCCGTACCTGGACACCGGAAAAGGGTGTGCTCTGCGTCATCTGGACTTTGGCCACATAAAAAGCATTCTGCGCTGGTCCTCTTTCCGAACCTCTCTAGGTAGGAGTTGAAGCATCCGTGGCCCGTAAGCGCTTGGGTAATATGGTATCCCAATTGCCCGTGAGCACGACCTTGCCAAGGCGCTACATGGGGGATGAGTCTATGGGTCCATCGCCCCGACGTTTCTGCCTCCCATTGGGCCTGCTATCTCTCCATGAGTCTTTTGCGCGCTCTTTCCTTGACGCCGTCTTTGGCCTGGTCCTTTTCATCTTTGCTGTCGTACTGCCTTAGTTCTTCATAGATCTCTTTTTTTTCGCGAATCAACAGCTCCATTGGCGGTGTACTCGCTAGAACGAGGGCGGCCGCCTCAGGTACGGTTCTGTACCCAGAAATCACTCGTATAGCACTTCGCCGCTGTACAGCTGCAAGTCTCCGCTTTGCTCCGACCTTCTCTGCCGCTGGTGCCCATATTTCCGCACCGTAGAGGATCTGTGCATGTATCACGCTGTTCAGCAGTCTTCTTTTCGCCTCTCGAGGTCCTCCGACGTTTGGCATGAGCCTTGCGAGCCTTGCCGCCGTTCCTGCTGCCTTCTCGGTTATATTGACGACGTGCTCTACATATCGTAACCCGCTGTCAATCTGCACCCCGAGGTATCTCACCGCCTTTGCCCATGGTACGTCCTGCCCTTCCAGAGTGATGCTCGGTGGTATGAACACCCTCTTGTCCGTTACCAGTACTGCTTCCGTCTTATGTACTGCTAGTTGCAGTCCATTTTCCTTCATCCAGTTGCTGGTTCGTCGGAGGCACTCATTTGTGACCACCTCGAGTGTGCTTGGAGTTCTCGCTGTCACTACGACTGCCACGTCGTCCGCGAAGCCGACGATGGTAGCGTCTTTCGGTAGTGTCAGGTTCAGCAGGTCGTCATACATGACGTTCCATAGAAAAGGTCCGAGGACCGATCCCTGCGGAACCCCTGCAGTCACCTCGTACTCAACCTGACCTTCTTCCGTGTTGTATACCAGGGTTCTGTTACTCAAGTAACTGCTTATCATTTTCCTTAGGTACACCGGTACTCGCCTCTTTTCCAAGGCGTTAAGGATGACATCCCACCGCGCCGAGTTGAAGGTGTTTCTGATGTCGAGCGTCACCAGAGCACAAAAGCCTTTTGTCTTCCAGGATCCTTGCTTGACCTTCTTGGCCGTGTCAATCACACTTGCAATAGCGTCGACCGTTGATTTCCCTTTCCGAAAACCGTATTGCCGCTGGGATAGACCCCCGTTTTCGTCGATATGTTTTTCTAGCCTTTGGAGCACCATTCTCTCCAGCATCTTACCAGAGTTGTCGAGGAGACAGATCGGGCGATACGAAGATGGATCCTCCAGAGGCTTGTCGCCTTTGCGTAAGAGGACCAGCTTCTGTCTTTTCCATCGTTCATAGAATACCCCTTTGTAGAGGCATGCGTTGAAAGCCGTTAGCAAGAGTTCCGGCCATATCTCTATCACCGCTGTCAGTATCTCGTTTGGGATGTTGTCCGGACCTGGCGCCTTTCCGGGCTGGAGCCGTTTTTTTGCATCCTGTAGCTCTCCCATAGTAAAACCATCGATGGATTCCTGGGTCGTCTGTATTGGTTGGATTTCCCTAATTTGCTGAGCAGGAAAAAGCGTGCCGACTATCTCCCTCATCCTCTCTGGGCGCGATAGTCCTGGTATGGGCTGCCTGACTCCTAGTTTCTTGGTGACTATGCGGTATGGTAGTCCCCACGGGTCAGCTTCGATTGCGCGTAGGAGCCATTCCCAACTTCTCCTTTTACTGCTTCTAATGGCAACGCGTAGTTTTTTCCTTGCTGTTTTGAAGGCTGTTTGTAGAGACTCGTATATTTGAGCGTCCCCTCTTCTTCTTTTCCTTTGAGCTGCCCTTCGCGCTGCCTTGCATTTATCGCGTAGATCTTTAATTTCGGGAGTCCACCAATACACCATCTTCCTCCTGCCGGGAGCCTTTCTCCTCTTCGGCATCGCCGCTTCGCATGCTGCGGTGATGATGTCGATGACGTACCTTACTATCAAGTCAGGGTTTCGAGTTTCCTCTAGAGCTTGGAACCGCCCCTGTTGTTTTGCGGTTTCGAGTGCTTCCGCTAACCGGAATCTATCCAGCTTCCGCAGTATCCATCCGGCTTCCTCGGTGCTCTCGCTTTCCCGTGGATCCCGGTGTACCCCTGCCTCCCTTTCTATGCTGAAAAGCAAGTATTGATGGTCGCTGAGCGTGGCATCTTCTAGCACCTTCCATCCTAGTGTTCGTGCAGCTATTCCCGCTGATGCAAGCGTTATGTTAACTACCGAGCCTGTATGCCCCCTGCGGAACGTAAACTCACTTCCCTCGTTTAAGACAACGAGGTCGAGCCTAGCTATCAGCTCCGAAACTGCTTCTCCTCTCCGATCGAGTCTCCTGGAACCCCATTCTGGTGACTTGCTGTTAAAATCGCCAGCTACGAGCACTTCTCCGGTGACAGTTCGAAGGCTATCTTCGAGGTTGTCGAGCTGAGTCACAAAGTTGTCATAGTCCAGGTTTGGCGAGAAATAACAGCTATAAACTCGCATATCATCTATTTCGGCCCACACGAAGTCCGCTGTTGGCTCGCCGATCGCTCCAACCTTCGTGTTTCTGTTTGTGACAGCTATGGCTGCTCTTCCTGTCGTATCTTGGAACCATAGTCCGGTATCAGGCTTCCGGTACTGTTCGTTGATAATTAGAACATCTGCCTTTTTCTCTGCGGCTGCTTGCATAAGAAGATCCTGAGCTTCCCGTCCTCTACCCAGGTTTACCTGAAGGAATCTAGCCATTTCCGTCCCTTCTCATCGCCTTCTGAAAGGAAGAGCACCTTGCGCTCCCAAGGATATGCTTTGCATCTCCCTGCTGAGAGGCTTCGCTGCAGGCTACACAGAAGGGTTTCCATTTGCATTCCTTCGCGAAATGGTTGTCTTGTCCGCAGAGTCGACACAGTTTCGATCTATCTGGTCCCTTACAGTCTAGTGCTACGTGGCCGAAACCTTGGCACCGGAAGCACCTTAAAACTTCGGCCTTGAGTCTGACACGGCAGCGAACCCAGCCTACCTTCAGCTTACCCGTTTTTAGCAGTTTTTCCGCAGTTTCCCTCGGTACCATTACCACAGCTGTTTGCATACCGCCATAGCCTTTCCTCAAAGGTCTAACCTTGATAGAGTCCTCTATTGAGTTTTCGGTTGCTGCTATTATTGCTTCGAGTACATCTTTCACCTCCGTGACTTCATCTAGGTCTCGGATTTCGATGTTGAAGCTATGCCCCATCGCACGTACCGATCCCTGCTCAGCGACCGCTTCCGCGACCGCCTTTCTCAGTTTTTCGGTGCCTTCACTGCCCTTCTGGATCTCGACAAGAATCTCTCCACTACGGGTTCGCCTTATCCCGACAATCTTTGCTCCGCAGTCCTCTGGGCTCACTTCCTTCTTGATTTTCCGGAGGACATCCGCGTACGCATCCTTCCCTTTTATCTTCACGGCGATGGCCTCCGGCCGCCTTCTTGGTATTGCCTTTGTCTCAGGCTTTCCGCCGTTCTTGACGCGCTTGTTTTTGTTCCGGCTCACCTCTTCCCATTCAGGTGCTTTCTCTTTAGGATCGCACGTAGTTTCCCCGCTGGTAGTACGTTGCTTCTCCATTCTTTCTTTTGTCTGCTCTTTCTTTTGCTTCTTTCCAGGCGTTATCATCTGGGGAGGCGAGGTTGCTAGTCGTTTTTTCTCCAAGGCCAGTCTCCTAAGCACTGCTTTTGGAGTTTGGCCCGGTTTATTCCTTTCTGGGGCCTCCTGCTGGTTCGCTTGGGAGGTTACTCCATCCTGAGAGGTTGTTTCCCTAAGTGTGTGTGGCTCGGTAGTGCCGCCTTCTGCGTCTGCTGCCCCTTTTCCGTCGCAGTGGCATCCAGTACCTATACTTGATGTACCCAGCTCCTGCACATACAAGGCGCGGGCCTCAGCTAACTTCGCTCTAAGCTCCATCAGGTGTTCGAAGTGCACTATGGCCTCTTTCGCAGGTTCTCTAATAGTAGCGTGCACGTTGCGGTATTTCTCCAATACCGCGCCGATATCCGACAGGTTGTCCTTCAGCTTCATCACTGCCTTCTCTTCCTCTTTTTCAAGCTTCGCCAGCTTCCCCCTCGCTCCGTTTGTACTGTTTTCATCCTCCTGTTTTTTGTATTGTTTTCCCTGGTCACCTTTTCCTGACGCGTTTTCTGCCTGTTTACCGGCTGCTCCTTGGCTCGGTCTATACCGCTCACCTCGCTTTGTGTTTGTTTGTTTACTTCCATGTTT
>OZ012708.1:13144516-13385177 GCA_963942595.1 Cylloceria caligata
TTTCCATGTCTCATTGCTTACCTCGTCATAGAGTATGTCTCATACTCTCGAAAATTACGCAGAATACAAAGTTTCACTTCTAGCGCGTGTGAACTGCACATTTTCATCTTTCAGACAGTCCACCGCTTGTAAGCAACTCTCGACAATGGACTGCTGATCAGCGGGAGATCGTTTTGACACGATTTAAATCTATCTTAGAGTCCGGAAAAATGCCTAGTGGAGTCCAAATATAAAAAATGATCGAAGAATTTAGATGTTTGAAGAATTGAACAGTAGCTCAAGTACGGACTAGGCTACATACGCAAAGAAAAAAAATTGTACACGCGGCGTAAACGTTGAGAAATCAGCTGTCGCACGATCGATGATCGCCGTGCGTCGGCTCGTTGTCACTGGGTTGGTCTGCATTCGGCTGCCGTGCGAACACCCAAGGCAGCGCTTCGTAGGCATGGTACTCAAGCGAGAGACGTTGCTCTCGTGAAAACCGCCTAGACAGCTACAACCACTGCTCTCAGCTCGGACTCGGAAAAATTGAGATGAAATCTTTAAACATTGTGAAAAATGTTTAACGGTTTGAAAACGAAATATAAAAAAATAAATGTGTTCCATAAGCCTAAAAAATAAATATATTCATGATTGTTCAAACTTATTTACCGCACTTATATTCTATATATTCATTTGTATCGAGAGTCCCCATAATGGACATTCTATCCGAAGGTCCGGAAAGAATAAAGTTTGTATACCACAATAAATTTGGGGGCTGTCCTCGAAAGATTCGTCAGGAATAACAAGATTTTGAGGACCGTCGTCAAAATGGACAGAAGTCCTAAAAATAGCCAATGAGTATATGAAATTGGTCGCGAAATACACGTTAGATATATATACATAGAAGATAGATAGATAGATAGATAGATAGATAGATAGATAGATAGATAGATAGATAGATAGATAGATAGATAGATAGATAGATAGATAGATAGATAGATAGATAGATAGATAGATAGATAGATAGATAGATAGATAGATAGATAGATAGATAGATAGATAGATAGATAGATAGATAGATAGATAGATAGATAGATAGATAGATAGATAGATAGATAGATAGATAGATAGATAGATAGATAGATAGATAGATAGATAGATAGATAGATAGATAGATAGATAGATAGATAGATAGATAGATAGATAGATAGATAGATAGATAGATAGATAGATAGATAGATAGATAGATAGATAGATAGATAGATAGATAGATAGATAGATAGATAGATAGATAGATAGATAGATAGATAGATAGATAGATAGATAGATAGATAGATAGATAGATAGATAGATAGATAGATAGATAGATAGATAGATAGATAGATAGATAGATAGATAGATAGATAGATAGATAGATAGATAGATAGATAGATAGATAGATAGATAGATAGATAGATAGATAGATAGATAGATAGATAGATAGATAGATAGATAGATAGATAGATAGATAGATAGATAGATAGATAGATAGATAGATAGATAGATAGATAGATAGATAGATAGATAGATAGATAGATAGATAGATAGATAGATAGATAGATAGATAGATAGATAGATAGATAGATAGATAGATAGATAGATAGATAGATAGATAGATAGATAGATAGATAGATAGATAGATAGATAGATAGATAGATAGATAGATAGATAGATAGATAGATAGATAGATAGATAGATAGATAGATAGATAGATAGATAGATAGATAGATAGATAGATAGATAGATAGATAGATAGATAGATAGATAGATAGATAGATAGATAGATAGATAGATAGATAGATAGATAGATAGATAGATAGATAGATAGATAGATAGATAGATAGATAGATAGATAGATAGATAGATAGATAGATAGATAGATAGATAGATAGATAGATAGATAGATAGATAGATAGATAGATAGATAGATAGATAGATAGATAGATAGATAGATAGATAGATAGATAGATAGATAGATAGATAGATAGATAGATAGATAGATAGATAGATAGATAGATAGATAGATAGATAGATAGATAGATAGATAGATAGATAGATAGATAGATAGATAGATAGATAGATAGATAGATAGATAGATAGATAGATAGATAGATAGATAGATAGATAGATAGATAGATAGATAGATAGATAGATAGATAGATAGATAGATAGATAGATAGATAGATAGATAGATAGATAGATAGATAGATAGATAGATAGATAGATAGATAGATAGATAGATAGATAGATAGATAGATAGATAGATAGATAGATAGATAGATAGATAGATAGATAGATAGATAGATAGATAGATAGATAGATAGATAGATAGATAGATAGATAGATAGATAGATAGATAGATAGATAGATAGATAGATAGATAGATAGATAGATAGATAGATAGATAGATAGATAGATAGATAGATAGATAGATAGATAGATAGATAGATAGATAGATAGATAGATAGATAGATAGATAGATAGATAGATAGATAGATAGATAGATAGATAGATAGATAGATAGATAGATAGATAGATAGATAGATAGATAGATAGATAGATAGATAGATAGATAGATAGATAGATAGATAGATAGATAGATAGATAGATAGATAGATAGATAGATAGATAGATAGATAGATAGATAGATAGATAGATAGATAGATAGATAGATAGATAGATAGATAGATAGATAGATAGATAGATAGATAGATAGATAGATAGATAGATAGATAGATAGATAGATAGATAGATAGATAGATAGATAGATAGATAGATAGATAGATAGATAGATAGATAGATAGATAGATAGATAGATAGATAGATAGATAGATAGATAGATAGATAGATAGATAGATAGATAGATAGATAGATAGATAGATAGATAGATAGATAGATAGATAGATAGATAGATAGATAGATAGATAGATAGATAGATAGATAGATAGATAGATAGATAGATAGATAGATAGATAGATAGATAGATAGATAGATAGATAGATAGATAGATAGATAGATAGATAGATAGATAGATAGATAGATAGATAGATAGATAGATAGATAGATAGATAGATAGATAGATAGATAGATAGATAGATAGATAGATAGATAGATAGATAGATAGATAGATAGATAGATAGATAGATAGATAGATAGATAGATAGATAGATAGATAGATAGATAGATAGATAGATAGATAGATAGATAGATAGATAGATAGATAGATAGATAGATAGATAGATAGATAGATAGATAGATAGATAGATAGATAGATAGATAGATAGATAGATAGATAGATAGATAGATAGATAGATAGATAGATAGATAGATAGATAGATAGATAGATAGATAGATAGATAGATAGATAGATAGATAGATAGATAGATAGATAGATAGATAGATAGATAGATAGATAGATAGATAGATAGATAGATAGATAGATAGATAGATAGATAGATAGATAGATAGATAGATAGATAGATAGATAGATAGATAGATAGATAGATAGATAGATAGATAGATAGATAGATAGATAGATAGATAGATAGATAGATAGATAGATAGATAGATAGATAGATAGATAGATAGATAGATAGATAGATAGATAGATAGATAGATAGATAGATAGATAGATAGATAGATAGATAGATAGATAGATAGATAGATAGATAGATAGATAGATAGATAGATAGATAGATAGATAGATAGATAGATAGATAGATAGATAGATAGATAGATAGATAGATAGATAGATAGATAGATAGATAGATAGATAGATAGATAGATAGATAGATAGATAGATAGATAGATAGATAGATAGATAGATAGATAGATAGATAGATAGATAGATAGATAGATAGATAGATAGATAGATAGATAGATAGATAGATAGATAGATAGATAGATAGATAGATAGATAGATAGATAGATAGATAGATAGATAGATAGATAGATAGATAGATAGATAGATAGATAGATAGATAGATAGATAGATAGATAGATAGATAGATAGATAGATAGATAGATAGATAGATAGATAGATAGATAGATAGATAGATAGATAGATAGATAGATAGATAGATAGATAGATAGATAGATAGATAGATAGATAGATAGATAGATAGATAGATAGATAGATAGATAGATAGATAGATAGATAGATAGATAGATAGATAGATAGATAGATAGATAGATAGATAGATAGATAGATAGATAGATAGATAGATAGATAGATAGATAGATAGATAGATAGATAGATAGATAGATAGATAGATAGATAGATAGATAGATAGATAGATAGATAGATAGATAGATAGATAGATAGATAGATAGATAGATAGATAGATAGATAGATAGATAGATAGATAGATAGATAGATAGATAGATAGATAGATAGATAGATAGATAGATAGATAGATAGATAGATAGATAGATAGATAGATAGATAGATAGATAGATAGATAGATAGATAGATAGATAGATAGATAGATAGATAGATAGATAGATAGATAGATAGATAGATAGATAGATAGATAGATAGATAGATAGATAGATAGATAGATAGATAGATAGATAGATAGATAGATAGATAGATAGATAGATAGATAGATAGATAGATAGATAGATAGATAGATAGATAGATAGATAGATAGATAGATAGATAGATAGATAGATAGATAGATAGATAGATAGATAGATAGATAGATAGATAGATAGATAGATAGATAGATAGATAGATACAATTAAAGTATCTGGCGAAAAGGACGTTAAAAATTTGTAATATATATGTACTGGGGTTACGTATGTGTGGGGACGCCCCCCCCCCCTGGTTATTCTAAGTCCCCTAATAAATTCTTCTACACCGTGTGATTTATTTTTCCTTTTATATAATAAATAAAAATGGAAATTAATTAGATTAATTTAATGATATTCTCTTTTACTTATTTTATATTTTTTGAGTGAATGGTCTTCTTGACACTTATGCCTTCAGTTCGAATTTATTCTGGATAATCGGAATAGGATGACTGATCGAATAACAAAAAAAAAGAAAATCAAAGCCACTCAATTGTATGACGAAAATAGGATTCTAGTTTATTTTACAGTCTGAGACCCGATGGAGGTGAGAACATCTATTATCATTAGTATTGGCTCGTTAAAACAATCTTAATTATGATTTAACAAATCGCGGATGATGTGTTTGATTTTTGATTTCCAATCAAGCGTAAAATTGTATGGCACATTTAAATATTCACAAAGTTATTCTGTTATCTCATACACTATTGTATACGCATACAGAGTACCGTGCCACTAATGAAGGCGTTTACTCACTGATGCTCAAGAAAAGCAGTGGTGTAGTGGGGCGGGGACGCGGGGGGACACCGTCCCCCCACTTTTTGCTCAAATCCATGTAAAAATCGGATTTTGCCTTACGCCACTGATCCAGGCGTCCCCCCACTTATTTATTTAGGACTACACCACTGAAGAAAAGTAATAATGAAGTTGACAGCATGCGTATTTCGCAAATAGGACAATGAATGCTATGTAAATCTCGTCAACCGACCCACAAAATGACAGCTAAAACGCTCGATAAGACTCCATACATACCGAATGTTACGGGGATAATTCGTAGAATAGCTTTTTAAAAAGGAGTGATTTCTATACCGTAGTATAGAGTCACTGCTCTTCTTTTATTGATACTATACAAATGATTTCTTAATACAATATTGCTAACTTATCCTCGTGGTGGTCTTGGAGAGGTCTGTACTGGAGCCCTGATGGTAGTATACTGTCTGGTCTGGGCCGAAGGCAAGTATATATAGGTCAGCGATATCTACTGGAGTCGAAGGTTCTAGTGGTCAAGGTACGGGTCTTATCGTAGCGTTACACCAAAGATAACATTCAATATACAATATCCCATACGCGGCCCATATACATATATGCATATATCTCGCAAACACGATGCGTAAGATGACACGAACGAATTTGCAATAGCAATGATATTACGACCGGAGCAACAACATTCACTAGAAGCGAAGATATTCCATCACGGTGGATGACGACACACGAGTACAGGATAAGGCAAATATTAGTTTTTAGCCATCGAAATAAATACCTGATATCCAACACGAGATTACATCTGATGCACGGATATTTGTATCCTCGAAGATACAATACCAGAATCAAGCTACTCGTAACGAGTGAGCTCGTTCAATTTATAACACTGTACGGATGTATTCGCGGACGAACGAAACGATATGCGTATATTCAATATATATATAGATATAGGTAAAGAGATAAATTATTATTGTAAGTATACGTTAAGACTTATCTCGCTTAGACGCGTCGTTGACATCTCGATGGTTCCAAAGGCCGGTGTAGGGGATGCGCGGGAGCGGCGCACGGTTAACGGACACAGCAATGGTTGGAAGGTGACCGATGTAGCGACATTTCTTTGCATCGGAATATACACACATCTATATATATTGTAACGGTAATTTTTATCGTTAACAATTATTTTTATTTTTCCTGGGAATTCGGACTCGATCACAGGACTAATTAATGGAGACTTCGTGGTGGTTGAGAGTGAGGCTTTATTCATAAAGAAACAATTTGATAAAATGTCACTATTTAATTTCTGGTTACCGATATCCCGTACACTGCGTTAAATTTCGTAATTTCGATGATTATTTTATAATTCTTATTTTATTTCTTGTACACAGATTCTCGGTATTCTCGGCTTGCAATTCCTGTTATGATTTCGGACGCGGGTATGGAGCGGTACGCTCGTTGCACACACACATACACACCACCAGACTCGCCTACCTCGCTCGTCGAACCAATGTTTCGCTCGTTGCTCTCTTTTCCTCTCTATCTGACACACGATTCACCGTCTGGCGTTCTCTTTCGCACTCTCACTTGCTTATACTCTTCTCGATCATCCTTCCTGTTTAAATGCTAGCTGACCTATTTTTATTTCCTTTAAATATTTCTGACCTAATTCTATTTCATCGATTTTCTCTTCTTAACTCTATTTACTTAATTCTATTCACTTTACACCTATTCGCTTAATCCAATTAAGCCAGCTGGTCGCTGACCTGCTGTTTACGTCAGCGAGGGAATTCCGGAGCGGCGACAGCTCCAGTTTTTATACTAGGTGCGATGGCCTCATGCCCGCAAACCTCGGTGCTATTGTAACGAGTCTAATTTCGCAGGTGTTTTCGCATATACTCTCGGCTCTTATAGCCGTTCGAAATAATAAAATAAGCTGCTTGATTGTAACTATGTTACAATATATATATGCATATATGTAGTTGCTCGACAAGCCTCGACGAATGCTCCAAGGAAACGATGATGTCTTTCTCTCTCGATGGACGTTTTTTTAGATATATGGATATCGCTGCCGAGCAACTGCAGGTAGGTCTTTACCGCATGCCACGAATTCTGCGAGATGCTCCGATTGAGGCAGAAAATCCGGCTTCCCTCACGATGGCGAAAAGTGTCAGAGGGCAGGTGGCCGTCGCCTTCCCGGTTACGATTGCAATAGTATTTCCCTCGGTCCTTCCCACAAAATACAGGGCAGCCACAAAAGATGTAAATTAAAGATTATCAAAACCAGTATTGTACCAGACAACAGGGCTCAATTGCTGAACGCTGGTTAACAGACATTATACGAGTCAGCATGGCAGGTGACTTATGTGCGCACCACGCCGAGGTATACTTGATGAGTTATTATGACACTTAGATAAAATAAAGCTACTTTACCTGGTTAAACGATTAACACTGCCTTTCAAACGTAAATGCGAATACATATGTATGTACTTTTGGTACGGAGTGGTGACTACGGAGAGTCACGTTAAATAGTTGACCACGCAACTACGGCTGATCAGCGACTGGGAAGAGGTGCCGGTTAACGCACAGCCCCTTACCTCAATCGCGCTAGCCGTAACCTGCGCACAGCGCATTTACAGCTACGGTAAACGTACCAATAGCTGGACACGTCACATTGGCTGTACACTAGCGGGAACATTCCATTTACCTAGAGTTATAAATAATAAAACTTCAAAATGAAGACTCGCAATTTATCTATGAATCATAATAGATGAACAGGAAACATTTTTTATGATAAAGGGTGATTTTTTAAGAGCTTGAGAACTTTTTTTTAAAAAAAAACGCATAAAATTTGCAAAATCTCATCGGTTCTTTATTTGAAACGTTAGATTGGTCCATGACATTTACTTTTTGAAGATAATTTCATTTAAATGTTGACCGCGAATGGGCCCTAGAAAAGTTGGCAGAAAATCCGCTTTTTTATCGACAAATTTTGTTCAGCGATGAGGCTCATTTCTGGTTGAATGGCTACGTAAATAGGCAAAATTGCCGCATTTGGAGTGAAGAGCAACCAGAAGCCGTTCAAGAACTGTCCATGCATCCCGAAAAATGCACTGTTTGGTGTGGTTTGTACGCTGGTGGAATCATTGGACCGTATTTTTTCAAAGATGCTGTTGGACGCAACGTTACGGTGAATGGCGATCGCTATCGTTCGATGCTAACAAACTTTTTGTTGCCAAAAATGGAAGAACTGAACTTAGTTGACATGTGGTTTCAACAAGATGGCGCTACATGCCACACAGCTCGCGATTCTATGGCCATTTTGAGCGAAAACTTCGGAGAACAATTCATCTCAAGAAATGGCCCGGTAAGTTGGCCACCAAGATCATGCGATTTGACGCCTTTAGACTATTTTTTGTGGGGCTACGTCAAGTCTAAAGTCTACAGAAATAAGCCAGCAACTATTCCAGTTTTGGAAGACAACATTTCCGAAGAAATTCGGGCTATTCCGGCCGAAATGCTCGAAAAAGTTGCCCAAAATTGGACTTTCCGAATGGACCACCTAAGACGCAGCCGCGGTCAACATTTAAATGAAATTATCTTCAAAAAGTAAATGTCATGGACCAATCTAACGTTTCAAATAAAGAACCGATGAGATTTTGCAAATTTTATGCGTTTTTTTTTAAAAAAAAGTTCTCAAGCTCTTAAAAAATCACCCTTTATATGTATTGATATTACTTGCATTATATAGGTAATATAAACGGACTTATACAATTTAGGCCAATAAAGTCTCGTCTAACGAACTTTGAACAATGTTTCAACACTCTTACGTGTTCCCAAATTTGTTTTTTTAACATATTTATAAAGTGTGGTCATGTTAAAAAAATTATGAGTTTTCACAATATGTTTCTTAATTTAATCTGAAAGGGTTTTATATTGTATAATTTCTATGTCCCATTACTGGGACACGCTCAGCGTACGCTTGTACTGATATTGGGTCACTTTTCCAGGTACTGGTACGTGCGCATAAATCTGGCGAGACCGAATAACGGGACACCAAGCATGTAGCATAACAATCGTGAATGTATTGTGACACCGGCAGGGATAAAATTGAAGAAAAAACCTTTTTTTTAGATAAAGACGTGTCTGAAGTCCGTTTGGACCTCTTCGGTAAGTACCTGTGACTTTTTTAAGTATAATACTTCACTCGAGAAAATATATTTACGACGCGTAACGCGTAGCAAGAATTTGCTATTTTTACTGTGAGAAAGAGGTTATGTTGTCACTTTTGTTGCCGGCTTTTTTATATTGGTCGAATCTGTTGTTTCCGATGTTATAAGTATTCAAGATGTATATTGTATAAATCATTAATCAGAAACAATTATTTTTGAAGTGAGACTTCTTCAGGCGCGGTAGGGCAAATTGGCCAGGATCAGACGAAAAGTGAAGGGCCGCCCTTCTCCGACTCCAACCGGCAGTTGAAAAGAATGAGAGGGAGAATCATTTTTACTCTCTTGGTCGCATACGTCATAGACAGTCTACGCGCATGCGCCGCGTGTAACGTGTTCATACGTAGCATAGAGAACCACTGGTCGTCCCTAACTTCAATTTTGTTGTGCAATTTAAACGTAGAAATGTCAGAGCTGGAACAGTATCTATCTTCAGAAACGCCAATGATAGGGCGAATATCGTGACTCCTAGATAAATATAAATGTACATCAAGCCAATGCACTGGGCTTACTGAGTACGGGAATTGGTGACATTTGTGCAGGGAAGTGTCAATTGCGAAATGGTCCGATAATTACGATAGTGGCCATCTACATATCAAACAATACAAGAGTTAATGATATCATTGAACTCATTCATGAAGTCTTATTGGCCTACACTATTGAAGGTGCAGGATTGTTGGACAAAGATCTGGACAAAATGCCAATGATTATGAGTGGTGATTTCAACACCAACTTCAACTTAGACGAAGATCAACCATTGATAAGATTTTTGCATGAAAAATTCAAGTTAAAATTAAACACTGACAAAGGTCAGTTTACAGCCAAATCAGGCACTACCATCGACGAAGTATTCTCGTTATTTAGAAAATTTAGTCTAAATAATTTGTATCATACTTCAGCTATCATAAACCCATAATTTCTTTCTTAGAGTATGAATGAATGGAAATCGATGAATAAAAGTAATATTTCATTTAATTAAGAGAGATTTTCTTCACTTAAATTCCACATATCCATTTCTTAATCCTGATATAATAAAATCCTGTATAATAATATAATAAGAAGTATTATATTCTGTATAATAAGAAGTTTCACTTCGAACGCGACCCTTGTCAAGCTAGCAGACGAAATTCCCGAAAATTGATTTACTATATACCTAAATAAGGTGCTTTTTAGGTGCTAATTTGGTGCTAAGTTTATAACTTTAGTGCTCCTCTAATTTAGCCAGGAATGCAATTTGAAAAACCCTCTGCTAGCTTGATATCAAGCACTCAAATCAGGCGACGCATTTATCAAAAGCACCTTAATCGTACGATATATACGTGCAAGGACAGGGCGATATTGTCTTTATCAAAAATATTTCACTTTAACAACAAGTTTGCCTGACGAGAGGGTGGTTTTTGCGGCCACGGGGGTGGAGCACTAAAAGCAGGCAATTCATTTATCAAAAGCACCTAAATCGTACGATATATACGTGCAAGGACAGGGCGATATTGTTCTTATTTAAAGTATTTCACTTTAACGACAAGTTTGCCTGATGAAAGGGTGGGTGTTGTGACCGCGGGGGTGGAGCACTAAAATCAGGCGATGCATTTATCAAAAGCACCTAAATCGTACGATATATACGTGCAAGAACACGGCGATATTGTCTTTATCAAAAATATTTCACTTTAACGAGAAGTTTGCTTGACGAGAGGGTGGGTTTTGCGGCCACGGGGGTCGTGCACTAAAATCAGGCGATGCATTTATCACAAGCACCTAGATCGTACGATATATACGTGCAAGGACAGGGCGATATTGTCTTTATCAAAAATATTGCACTCTAACGACAAGTTTGCTTGACGAGAGGGTGGATTTTGCGGCCACGGGGGTCGAGCACTAAAATCAGGCGATGCATTTATCAAAAGCACCTAAATCGTACGATATATACGTGCAAGGACAGGGCGATATTGTCTTTATCAAAAATATTTCACTTTAACGACAAATTTGCCTGACGAGAGGGTGGGATTTGCGGCCACGGGGGTGGAGCACTAAAATCGAGTCTATCGTATTTCCAATGTACCTGATTCGTTCAACATGATGTCACATCATGAATCCGGCTGTTTTATTAATTTTACATTTTTACGGATTTTTTATTTAAAATAAATTTAATTTAATAGAAAAGTAATATTTCCGGGTGGACTTCGGGGTAAAATTTTATGTGGTTATAAAGCACTTAAAAAGCACTTAATTCCTGGCAAAAGACATTTGGCAATAATGCAAACTCTGAAAAACCCTCTGCTAGCTTGATATGAAGCTAGCAGAGGGTTTTTCAAATTGCATTCCTGGCTAAATTAAAGGAGCACTAACATTATAAACTTAGCACCAAATTAGCACCTAAAAAGCACCCTATTTAGGTATATAGTAAATCCATTTTCGGGAATTTAGTCTGCTAGCTTGACAAGGGTTCGAACGCGCATGAGTCTCACGCATCTTTTTTTATTTTTAAAGTCATTATTGTTTGTTACAGAAATGCAAGTGGAATGTAGCACTGTAAAGAACTTTCACTCCTCGTTGATTGAAATTGTCAAAGCCGTACGATCGGGACTATCTGTGAGAGTAGTAAGCAAACGTTTTGGAATCCCAAAAGTTCATTGTTCGCCAAGACAAAAAACATTCATCCATTAAATGCCAGAAAAGGACCATCGACTATTCTGACTGCAGATGAGGACAATCTACTCGTCAAGTGGATATTTCATGCCAGCGAACAAGGATTTCCGATCGATAAAGAGCACATCCTAGACTCCGTCGAACTTCTAATTTCGAAGTTGAAACGAGAGAATCCATTTACTAATAGTCGACCAGGCCGTCACTGGTATGAGGGATTCCTTCGACGTCACCCTGAGTTGAACAAGTCGCGCAAGTGAACAAGTCGCGCAAAATCTGACCCACAGTCGAGCATCGGCGACAAACGACAAACTGCGAAATTGGTTCAACGAAGAAAATGAAAAACTCAAAAAGTTGCAAGAGATAGAGGAGAAGCAGAAGCAGAGAAAGGAGACACAAGAAGAAAAAAATCAAATAGCAGAAAAAAAGAAACTGTAGGAAGAGAAGAAAAAACAATAAACAGAAAAGAGAAAATCACAACAATAAAAAAAACGACTGCAAAAGAACAAGAAACGAACATATATAAGTAAAGAAATATATATAGTTATTGAAATAGTCGTTTGTTGGAAAATCAGCTGACACACGGCGATCGAAATTCGCCGTGCGTCGACCTGTTGCTGCACATCCCTCTGCTCGCACCTCGGACGTTTTTCACCATCATCCCGAATCTACTCATCATATTCGTGCTCAGCTGGACTCAAAATAAACGGTAAGAGTACACCTTCATAATTTATATAAATTCAATGTTGATGAGGCGAATAAATCTCATTTGTGCATCCTCATAAAGTCTCATCTCGCGGCGGCTCAGTAGCGCGGGCTGCACCACGTTTCTCCTCAAAACTACAGCACGCAATTAATATAGTACGTACTAGTATGTGCTTCTCACCAAATATTCACTCTAAATTCATCTGTGCTGTTTTTTTTATATATTTTTTTTGTAGTGTGATAGTCGACGGTGGAATAAAACCATTATTTCTACCTACATCTTTTGGTCTGGTTATTTCCTACCTGCCTTGAGTGAAAACTCAATGTTTTTCGATATCTTTCAGATTCAATTCCACAACACCAAAGGAATTCTCAACATCGTTTATTTTGCGTAAACCTTCATCTCCGAATTTTTTTTTAATTACTTGGTGTCAAGACGCCGCCACGTCTCTTGATATCCGCAGGTGTTCAGAAATACGGTCACCTGATGTCCCAGTATCGGGACTTACCGAAACATTGGCGTCCAGCTACTGGGACATATGGGCGTTCCATATTACTTTTATTAATAATAAAAATACGATAGAGGTAATTTAATATTTGTTTTTCGGAATTTAGCAACTCCAGGATTGAATTTAATAGTAGCAGTTTGTTTGAAATATTCATCGTTCTATTTAAGTATTGGGTTAAAATTTCGGAATTTTCTTACATGTCCAGCTATTGGTACGTTTACCTTACCACGCGGAATTAGCGGGATACGCGACGCGTACTCAGTCAACGAAGACGTCCAGGCGTTAGACCGTTATAACACTGGGGTCTCACGTGTGAGCGCACGTGCTGAGAAGGAGTTGGCGTGAGCGGTTAGGAGACAACTCGTCTAACCGATTCGTTACAACCTAGAGAAAAAGTTTCATTGAATCAAAGAAATCTCATTGAAATCTTGGCCTATGAAACTTTTATTTGCCGTGAATGAAAAAATATATTTTAGTTCAACTTTAAGTTACTGCCATATAATTGATAGCGAATACATTCAAAACGGTGGCATTGAATCAATAAAAATTGTACTTGGTACGTTCAGAGAGGTCTGAACGTGTTTAGGATACGTGTGAGTTGTACGATCACACGGAGGTTGGCTCCAGAGTTGAGCCCAGAATGCGCTGAACAGGGATTGGAGACTGACTGAACTCGCGATAGGAGGGGTAGTATTGGTATTGTGTGGTTATTATCGATGACTTGACTGAGTAGTCCAATGATGTAACGTGATTGAGTAGTTGGGCGCATTGAGTGCACGGTTGTTGAGGCGGGATTAGAATTTGAGTGAGCCTCTCAGGGCTCCGTCCTCACAAGAATAGATTAGAAGTGAGTGAGCCTCTCGGGGCTCCGTCCTCACAAGAATAGATTAGACGTGAGTGAGCCTCTCGAGTCTACGTCCTCACGATAATTTCGTGTAGGTTTAGCAAGGAAATGGTCGATCGTTCGGGGTAATGTGAGTGGAACTACACGTGTTGATTTGCAGAAAATAAAATAATAAAAAAGGGTGTGTGGAGTCCACGCACGACAGAAGTGAAACTTCTTGCTAATTAGTTGTAAATAGAGATAATTTATAAGTATTTTTTTATTCAAGAAGAAATAATAATTGGTAATAGTAAGAATGCGGGTATGCTTTTAAATGAAAAACCAATTCAAAATTAATGTTTTCAAATATATTTTACAAGAAATTCGTTATTCAGTTTGGCAAAGTCATAAATCAATTATGGTAATTAGTTCCTTATTTTTTATGAATCTGTATCCGTAGAATTATTAGTGTTTATCATAGTGACTATTGGCTTATGATAGCTAAAATACGACACAAACTTTTGGGATTTAATATTTTCTATATTCCTAGAGAATACAGTATCAATTGTTGTACCCGACTTGGTAGTTGAAGTATTTACATTATTGTTGATTAAATTGAATTCTCTAGCCAAAAAGTCAATGAGAGTTTGACTTTCAGGTTTGGAGAACTGGATATTGAAGTCACCGCTCATTAGCTATGGTAGAATCCCCCAGTCCTTTTTCAGTAATACTGCACCACTTGGTGTGTTTGATAACAATATGTGATGAAGGAATTCGATAACATCATCAAGTTTCTTGTTAGGTGATATATACACAGTAATAATTCACACGAATAGTCCATTAGCAAGATGACATCTTGCAGCACAGCTATCTACAATGTCACATGTACTGACATATATTGCATTCATTTGCCGGTGATATATAGCTAAATGTGTATTTTGGTAAATAGCTACACCAGCGGCTCTCCCTTTTTCTCTTTTAAATGTGACAATACAATCGAAGTTCGGTATATCCACATTTTCACCTTATTTCAACCAAGTTTTACTCAGCACCAATAACGTTGAATTTCTAGCAACTTCATCTTGTAAACCTAGTGCGTGTAATTGTAAACTTTGACAATTGAGTAAAAATACCGAAATTCTTTTTTTGTTAGATATGAAGTCAAGTACTTGTTGTCCCACTGTTTGTAATTTGTTGAGACTCACAAGGAAGGATAGTTTGGTGTCCCCCTCCGATTTTGATGAAACTTACATATGTTGTAGAGCATTGAAAACTAAAAGACACGTATTTTTTTTTTATCGGCGGAAAAACATTTCTAAGGGGTGAAATCGTCCTTCAAAGTTAAGCATGTCGAGGGGTGATTATGCAGTTTCACCCAGAAGGCGTCAACCGATTTTAATGAAACAAAAACCAAAATACTCCTCATTGAAGACAATAAAAATTCCACGTGAAGTTGAAGAAAAAAATTCACTTGCAGGGGTGAAACTGCATAATCACCCCTAACTTTGAAGGGCGATTTCACCTCTTAGAAATGTTTTTCCGCCGATAAAAAAAAATACGTGTCTTTTAGTTTTCGGTGCTTTACATCAGGGGTCTCCAAACTACGGCCCGAGGGCCACATTCGGCCCGCGGACAGATTTTGGACTATTTCACTTTTTACCACCGGCAACAATGATAATATGGTTTTGGCCCTCGGAACTTACTGGAGTAATCAGTATGGCCCTAAGGCTGGAAAGTTTGGAGACCCCTGCTCTACATCATACGTGAGTTTCATCAAAATCGGAGTGGGACACCAAACTATGCTTTCTTGTCAGTCTTCTGAATTCTGCCTGCAAATGTGCTGTTGATGTTGATGCTCTTCTTCAAATGATAAAAAATTGGATCATCTCGTAGTGTGACAATATACAGTCCCTTAATATTTGTGACTCTCGATAGCGCCACGTATAACAACTGTTGTGAATGAGATTTCCCGTATTCGTAGACAATTTCATCAACCGTCCTTCCTTGTGATTTGTGTATTGTGACCGCACAACATGAAATAATAGGAAGGTGACATCTTTTAGCCGCAATCGTTTTATTATTATTCGTATAAACTGCCCTGGTTCGTCTGACTGTGGGCACTGCTGTTCGACTAATATTGTTTTCTTGTACATGAGCACTCACTTTCTTTTTCAACTTTTCACCGACTTTCGATGCATTCGAGAATTCAAGCCAGATACGTGTCACTTCTCTGTCTGCATCAGATTCAATGTGAACCAATATCCCCATTTGTCCATTTGTCAATCCATCAGCAACATCTACGTTCGTTGTCAGCATGTAAGATTTTTCAGAACCAAAATAATTTCATAGGAGACACCAGCTGTGTCGATCACTGATACTTAGTATGTCATTTTTGTTCTGTTATTTCTACAGCCAACAAAGGTATCCTTAGCGACAGAGGTGATTTTATTTTCAGCCGAGTTAAGAATGGATAAATTGTACTCATTTACCGACTTGTTTGCTAGGAATAACCTAATCCCGTCAGGGCATAATCTATTGGCTTCTTCTTTGGTGAAAAATCGTGACTCGATTAACTGTAATTCATTTGCCTCCAACCGCAAAGCATTACCAATTTTCGTCAATATCTCAAAAAACATTGGATTTGATTGTCTCATCACTTCACTTAATTCAAAAAATTTCAAGTTGCGCCAATGAGTTGGTCCTGAAATCCTTTGTTTTATTTGCTTGAAAATTGGCGTTGCTCGCACTGGTGGTAATTATCTCAGGTCTCCAATCAAAATCACGTCAAGTTATCCAAACTTCGTTTCATATTTTCCCTTTATTTGCTTTAAGCGAGCATCGATATGAGATAAGAGTTCAGCGCTAATCATACTTATTTCATCAATTATGAGGACTTTGACATACTTGAATAAAGCTCGAAAATATTGTACATCTTCAATTGATAGTGGTAACAATTTTGAGAGTAATATTTTCAAAGGTATGTGAACTGTGGTACCGTCTAAGGCGACAGAAAGCTTTTCCCGTTGATGCGTATGTACTATACACATTACAATAATTATCAGTAGGTGAATATGGATTGTAAATTTCCATTAACCGACGAAGGTTTTTCCACAACCTGCAGGACCAGTAAGGAAAATTTAAATTGGTGTTGGACCGCCAGAGAGGATATTGTGAATGACGTGCATTAGTAAATCCTTCTGTCTTTCATTGGACATTCTCATGAGATCATAATAGCCATCGTTTGGCATCGGGTTCTCGACTCTTTTTGCGATTGCAGCGAGTTTGTGCAACGTTGCAACGTGAAAATCGCGATTAACCTTTCGATTCTGAATTTCTCGTAATAGATCAGGCTCTGGCTATCTGCCTACCAACTCCACCAACGATATAACATTATTTACCTCATTCTCCTCCGGGCATAATTCTTTACAAAGTTCGATAGTTTTTCGGATGTCTAAATTTGATTCAAATGACGTCGATTGAGAATTAATTCTTTATTTTCATCAAAAGTTTTGACAAATTTTAATTCACTCATAATGTAATTTTCCTCGTTTAAAGAATGAATATGCAACATGACCATGTCACGCTTGTACTCGCTGAGATCTCACCCCAGGTCATAATTCCTGTACCGTATAACACGTGATTCTTTCCGTTTCGTGTAGTTCTCACCAGTAATATTATAGCTTGCGACACATTGTGCCAGAGTATACTCCTCGAGATTTTCGGGTCTTCTTTGGTATTTTTCGGAACAATTCTCTTTCCAAATGCCTGTCAATTCGTCTTCTAAGCCCATTTTCTTCATTTCTTCTCGTGTCTTACGTACTTGTTGACGCTCCACAGGGCACATTGTTGGAATAAATACAATCACAGATGAACTTTTGGACATTGCCACACTGCCTTGTAATTTCTTGGCTTGTAATTTCCATGGAATTTAGCATATCCACTCCCATTTTCCTAATGACATCAGCCAGATCAAACTCTGGATTATCATTCATTACTTGAAGTATTTGACGCTGTAAGTTACTGACACCTCTATTTGTTTTATTCATGTACTCAACTACATTTGCAGCACAAGAATATTCATTCAAAATAAATTGATTGTCCGTATTCGATTGTAAAACATAAAAAATATATGGATTAAATGCATTGTGCCACTTTTCACAAGGCTGACATTTTAAGAAGACGTAACGTGTTATTCCAGTACGAAGAATATTTGTATAATACTGGTTATATTGTTATGCTCGTAAAATGCTTAATTCTCCAAATTCTCCCTTATTTTACCATACAGTTGACGAAGTTGTTGGAAATTGTCCCCTGTATTCTTCATCGGAATCAGTATCGTCGTCCTTTTGCATAGCACGAATGGAGCCTCGAATCGACATTTTTGCGGTCTATTTGCAACTGCTCTCTTGTAGCACGTAAAAGTGTGCTTATGTGTTTGAAAATATATATTTCCAGATGCCTCTTTAGTCGAAACTAAAATTCATTTATCAATCATTGCAATGGCATCACCTCTGTTGACATAAAGTGCATCAACTGGAGCATTCTCAATCCAAAGCAAAATGTGAACATGAGGACTTCCACGGTGTTGGAATTCAATCCGTAAGCAAATTTATAATTGCATTTACTATTTTATTGAAGTAAATAGCACACGTTACTGCGTCTTCATTGACTAATGTGCATTTATGAATATAACTCATTTGCGCTAGTAATTCATCTGAGAGATCGTTACCATTGTTTTTCAATTTATACAATAATTTCAGTAACTTAACCCAATCGGTTTCGTTAGTACTCAATGCCAGAAATATAGTTGGCTTACCATACTGCCTGATTATAGAGAACAAGTCCTTTTTTCTGTCAGCCCAGTAGTACGTTGAATTTGGTATACATTTCAAAAAAGCGAGATTGGTTTTTATTTATTGATTAATGTATTCCTCAGATTTAATTTTCTATCTAGTAATTCTGACATCATTTCCAATATGTTTAAATACAATTGTGAAGAAATCACGAACTCTTTGTCGCATGATTTTCATAGCAACATAAAGGAGGTGATGAGGACTGACCCTACGACGATCAGCACGCCTCAGTTCACTGGTAGCCATCATGAATGACGTAACATGAATTCCTTCTTTAAAAACCCTAAAATGCCCGAGATAAATTCCTGGAAATAATAATTCTTCTGCGTATTCATCAAAGAGCAAACTATGAGGTACGTTTTTTTCACCCGGTGCAATTCTTAAATACTTCTCTTCATTCCACATTAATGCTTATTGCTGGGCAGTGAGACAGTCTTTATTAGGGATATCTTCACTAATTTCATCAACTAAAATTTGTTCATTCGCCGTGTCGTCGAAAAAACTTTTATTCATTTTTATGTTATACAGGGTGCGCCATCTCAATCTGTTCGATGGAAGTATTGAATAACTCTGACAGATTTTAACCGACCAGCGTCGTACAACACGTTTCGTATAGGTTATTTCAGTACAATTTCAACCATGTATCGCTATACGCCGAAAGAACGCGCCGAAATAGTTTCGCTTTACATTGAAAATAATCGTTCAGTTGTGTCAACTCAGCGTGCGTATCGTAAAAAATATCGCGGACGTTCTGCGCCCAAAGGCGACACTATCCGTCATTTAGCTTCAAATTTCATGGAGCATGGGTTTGTAGCGAATCTCCAACATCAAGCTCGACCGCGTCCAGGTCGTTCAAATGAAAATATCGAAGCTGTTCGACAGAGTGTTGCAGAAAATCCAAATGTCTCATACCGCCGCCGGTCTCAGCAATTAAACATCAGTGGAACCACTTTGAGAAGGATTTTAAAGCCAGATCTTCACATGTTTCCGTACAAAGTGCAGTTGACTCAAAGATTATTGGAAACTGACAAGCCGCGACGCTTGGCTTACGCTAATAACGTTAGTCGAATGAAGGAAGCTGAGCCGGATTTTTGGGAGCGAATTCTGATGACCGACGAGGCTCATTTCACCCTCTCTGGCGCTGTCAACAAACAAAACTGTCGCATGTGGGGCACCGATAATCCTCATATTATTCACGAAACTCCATTGCACGATGAGAAAGTGAGAGTTTGGGCCGGTGTTTGCTCAAAAACCACCATTGGACCATTTTTCTTCAGAGCTGGTGAAACTGTCAATGGGGATCGATATCGGTGGATGTTGGCACACTTTGTTTTACCACAAATGCGTGAAAAAGGTCTTAAGGAATTTTGGTTCCAACAAGATGGTGCGACATGTCACACTGCGCGCTCAACAATGGACTATTTGCGTCGGAAGTTCCCAGGACGTGTGATATCAAAGAAAGGTGATATTGACTGGCCACCAAGATCGCCGGATTTGACTGCACCGGACTTCTTCTTGTGGGGATTTTTAAGAAGTAAAGTCTATGCCAACAAGCCGAAGACCATAGAGGAGCTAAAAAACAACATTCGAGCCGAAATCGCAGCGATATCGCCCGAGACGCTGGCAAATACAATGGAAAATGCCGAAAAAAGAGCTCATTTTTGTCTCAGTAATAAAGGCGGACATTTGATCGATGTGGTTTTTGGAAACTAATCAAAATAAATTGTAATGAATCAAATTTAATAAAAAAATACGACTTTGTGAAATCTGTTGAAAATTCTCTAAGTTATTCAATACTTCCATCGACCAGATTGAGATGGCGCACCCTGTAGCATTTGTACAGTGGAGTATCGAAGAGATACTACAGCCAGATTTTCAGATTTCTTTTGTTCACGAAACCAGTTAGATAGCTTGATTTGTTTATCTGTTTACGTTTGATATGCACGTTAATGCAATCATCATTTCTAACGTCTCTTGGTAGTGCATTTACTACAGGATTTACGTCCACAGGGACATTGATGACTTGTCCAAGATCCCATACTGACCGCTCATGTGCCGCAGTCTTTTTATTTGCATGGAGGGAATTCTCGGTGAAATAAGTCTTTCAGATATTAAATCCAACTCTAGTAAATGTGCTGGTCTATCTGGATATTTAAATCCATTTGATATAGCATATGTTGGCATTTTTTTTCAGTTGAATACAGAAAAACAACACTGACATGCCTTAAAATTCGTAATGTCGATCTGCGGTAAATCTCTTTGTAACAACTCGTGATAACGTTCTAATGTAATTTTCAAATCGTTTTTGAACCATAATCTGTTACAAATATTGTACACATAGCCAAAACTATTATCTCCAAATTTTTTCTGGAATTCTTTTCGGATATTTCCGTGGGCTGTGAAATCACTGTATGGCAAAATTGTGTTCGTAGGATCAGGTAACTGATTTTCTGGTGGTATTTCCATGGGTTCTAATAATTCTTGTGGTGACACGACAGTCGGTATGCCGGAATTCTTTGTTGAGGCGCTTGCATTGGCTGCATTCAATAAAGCCTTTCTTGGCGCCCTATACTTTCGCATCCGTTGACTGGCACTTTTTGGCGCCTCTTTTGGCAGTTTATTTCCACATAATAATATTGTCTCTCATAATACGCCTTATTTGTTTCTGACTTTTTATTATTTTTAGTCATGATGTTAAATCACGATCTCTATTTAATTGAATAAAACGAAATAACAAAAAAAACACTCCACTCAAAAATAAATTACACTTATAAACCTAATCTCACAAGTCTAGAAGTCTTTTTTACATTTTAGATTACACTATTCGCATAAAAATGTATTATACTTATGAAGTTGCACAAATCAATAACTCTTTTCTGAACCAATAAATAAATTGTAAATACTTCAAATAAAATAGTAAAAATATAGTAGCGTCAATGGTTAACCGTTACGAAAACTGAGGAATTGATAAACATGGGCAGCGTTACGAGAATTCAGTTGCATCACTGCTGCGTCTACGCGGCTACGCTACGTATCTATTCCTTCCCTGCCGTCTCCCCTTTCGACCGCGCGCGCTTGCATTGGAGTGACGTCGCCGTTGATGCACTCTCCTCCTATGCCGGTCCCCCACCACGTACCTAGTCATTCCCTTCACGCGGTCTTCATTTTCATAATGATAAAAAATTGTTGCCCCCTCAGCATACAAGTTTCACTTCAAAAATGTATTCAATAAAACGATAGTAGTAGAGACACGAAAGGAAATGTACAAGTGTGTGTATAAACTGAGTGTGACCGCATACTTGAATTTAGATAAATTCATATGTTTAACTCGAAGGAGTGTCGCGGAGCTTGAGTCAAGATCTTAATGCCCGTTGCAAAGTAATTGGAATACGTTGTGCAAAAGTGCCTATTGTAGTGCTGAGAAGCTCGTCTCGTGACTGCTGTGATACGGGCTGTGCAGTGTTTTGCGACAGTGACTGGATGAAGACTACTTGCTTTAAATGACTAACTATTAAGACAGGTGGCTGAATATTGATTGACCGACGCTCTGGACCTCGTATATACCTATACTGTAAAAAAGCTGATCTCAGCATGTCGTCGCTACGCAACTAAGCATTAACTTAACATTGAAGAGTAAAACAGTAATGCCTCGAACGCGCCAAAGAGCGAACAGGCTCTCGTAAGTTAATGTGTAAATGTGTGAAAGTATACATGTGACATGAAGTTGTATGTGTTGAATTTGCAGGCCTGATTTGTAACTTATATGATTATTGCCGAAGTACATGGATTGGTTTGAAACTAATTGTAAGTAAGACATTGGCAATTGTGCATAAAAGTCGATGATGGGCGGAGATGCTGAATTTGGAATTATTGGTTTCCCTCAAAAGGGGTTTAACCAAGATCAGAAAGTTTGCAAAGTATTATGAGAGGATACTAGTCAGGAGTTCCTCCTGGTTTTAATATTGTAATTGGTTAGAGAGAGAATGGTAGATATCAGGTAGCGTGAGTAGCCAAGGTCCATGCCCTGATAAAAGGTGTAGCGTTTGTTATTCACTTCGCACTGCCATGTGGCGCTGAAGAAGATGCGCTGCTTGTTCAGCATTTTGACAGATAGCTTAACCCACTATTGTAGCATCTTAGCAAATGGAATATGTATGTATGGTAAATAAATTTGTAACAACATATTTTAAGATTAGTGAATCGAGCCCGGACGTGAGATATTGAAGCCTATTAATCACTTTTATTTGCTTCAATGAAATTTTCATTTGTTGCTCAGTCTTATATAATAATAGTAGGATGCATTTCGTTCAAATCCTACATTTTAAATCTCTCGAACCAATCTCAAGAAATTCTGTAGTGTCTGACGTGCCATATTGGGCACTTTTACTTTGGATGCTTGTTCTTAATACTTTATTTTACTTTAAAGGAATTAAGGTTAAGGTGTAGTAACAGAAACATTACAATGAATCAATTGTCATTAATCGATCCGTTCGGCAACTATTCTCTTCTATACTAATTCTTATTGCAAAAAATGGTGTTTTATTCCGTTTTTGGCTTGGAAATCGCGCACGTGATGCGTGCGACACTCACACACACACAAGCAAGCAAACCAACATTATAACGGTATTTTGACGTCAGAGGATACATGCATATCGCATAGTGCAGCACTTTTTTCTCATCTTTACATTATGGGTTATGTTTTATTGTTGCTGCTTGCCAGTGCGGTTATGAAGTTTCATCATATCCAGTTGAACTTTATCACGGTTAGATATAGATATCTACCAAGAGAATAATATGATTGGTCTATCGATTTTATGATATTTACTAATGTACGATAGTTGTCAACTAATAACAATGCAATTTCAGAACCTTGTTGTCAAAGGCAAAGCTAGCTACAGCTCTTCTGAGTAAATTAGTAAGGCAAGCAGTTACATTGCGTTAGCATTATTGTCGTCATTGTCGTCGCCTTATCTTAATAACCGAGTGTAGACAATCGAGTCGCATAGGGCGATTATTCATTACGTCGAGTACCGTATTGAAGACAACAAGGTAAGTAAGCAGATTGCTGATTCGTCGCCCTTTCTATATTGGGACTATTGAACCTGGTGAATCATGCGCTATTGTAGAGCCCCGTCATGTCCACCTCGTGTCTGTAACACTTATTTCATTAGCGTCAAATTGAGTTATGCAAGTTGTATAAGCCAAATAAGTCGCGCTCAACGCACAAATGTGGTGCTGTGTGCTGTGTTCATGTACATGACACAAAGTAGTTCAGAGCAAAGCGGCACGCCATTGTCGCCGCTGTTCTCCCCACTGCCACCAAGTATATAAGTATGTTGCAGGATTCTCAGTTGGAAGCACGATTGACGTCCACTACCTGTAATCATTGACACAACACACATAGCTTTTCAGTATTGTACTGAGAACCGACAAACAAATTAACGCGTAAAAACGTTTTCACGTTGTTAAGGAGCATGTCTATTGGGCTATCTCAGCAATATATGTGTGCAAATGTGATGTCCATCTAATTCACGTGGACCTGATGATGGACCATCTAATTCACATACTAAGTATCCAAAAAGAGAATCTATTGTAAAAAATTGTCGAAAGTACATTTTTAGTCCGCAAACTAGTTGAAACTTATTATGTATCGAGACGTACAGAAAGACTTACGTGCCCATAGTCAGTAGAAAATATTCAGCAAATATTGTACAGATGTGACAATATTGCCGGAATATTTTTTAATCTGTTAACAATATTGTTGAAATATTGCAACAAACTTACTATGTTAAAAAAAAATATATATATACATATAAAATTCTAACAACATTGACGAAACTTAAAAAAAATACACAATATTTTTGTACAATAATTAAGTTTTAACGCTCATTGAAGGTATCCTTTAAACACAGATTGTAATATACAAATTGTATTATTATCGAATAATATAAAGAAAAAAAAATTTCCTGGAAAACTTCACATTTTCCGTATTTTTGCTTGCATGGGGATTCGTTGGTCACAGGTTTTGTGTTGCGTAATTTTTCACAGTAACCAACTGTTACCAAATCGAGACTCTTACCATATGTTAACGAGAACTATCTTGATGTTTGAATATCCTTATCGACACATTGGATCTAGCCGTAAGTAAATGACTAAAATGTCACAAAGCTGCAAATTTTAACTTGCAAATTGCTTCGTCGAGATTCCGCACGATGCTTAAAGTCCTCTCTATGGGGAACTATCTTTCTTAAATTTGGCTTCCTCGTGGAGGAAGCTTTAGGCGTCGTGCGGAATCTCGAAGAAACAATTTGCAAGTGTCAATTTGCAGCTTGTTTGAAAAATTCTTCATTTCATAAAATCTGAACGCTTTCACCGATTTTCTCCGAATTTGATAACAACATTGTTTTTGAAATACTCTATTCATATTATAAAATTTTGCCCAACTTTTCGAAATTAGCAAAAATTATAGCAATTCAATGTTTTTTTTAACATTTTCGAACAAATCAAAATTTGTATTATCCGAACGGTTGACCGATTCTCTCCAAAATTTATACCAACTTTACTTTTATAATATTTTATTACTACTCAAAAAATAATCAGCACCATATCTTGAAATTTGCAAGAATTAGAATGATTCGACGATTTTGCAAAAATTTCCAAAATTCATAAAATCTGAACCACTCGACAGATGTTTCCCGAATTCAATACAAACTGTCCTTTTATTATACTCTATTTATATTTGAAAAATGAGCCGGAAATCTTAAAATTTACGGAAATTAGAGCGTTCACAGACATTTTTTTAATTTCAAAATGCCGTAAAATACGTAATTGTTGAGTAATTTCAACAACAATTGCAGTGTATAAAGACGTTGTATAGATTAACATCTGTATGAAATGGGCACGCTGTAGCTCCAACCGTTCTTGAGTTCTCCAAAATGGCCTATGGCAATGCAAGAAAGTCACTTCATTTGGATGTGTTATTACCCAAAAGTCATCGAAATTTTCAATTCCGACTTATGAACACGAATCTGAATTAAAACACAAGCACGCAGAGGGAGGGAGGGAGATAGAGATAGAGAGAGAGAGAGAGAGAGAGAGAGAGAGAGAGAGAGAGAGAGAGAGAGAGAGAGAGAGAGAGAGAGAGAGAGAGAGAGAGAGAGAGAGAGAGAGAGAGAGAGAGGTAAATGACGCAAGGGTTTCCAGAATTTCTTGCGCATCCATCAAACAGGCAGACAGGGAAGGGCCCGTATACACCCGTAAGTGACTGTGTATTTGTGGGCCAGCAGGCCTCTGCTCTGTGCTCACTCAAGAAAAGAAGATACCGAGTTTTTCGTGGGGCCGCCGACCCTCGTACATCACTCTTCTTAAAGCATTAATTGTCATTAATAGACAGCCTGCGGAGCCTTCCATCTTATACTAGATTGTGTAGACAGGGCCGCTCCACCGCTCTGGACAGAGACACATTGCGTACCTCTAGCCAGCTGTCAGCGAACCGGGTACAATATCTCTTAGCGATATACACGTACTAGTGTGCGCGGTGGCTGCTGTTACTGCAGGTCTCCGTTACACCAATCACAATTACTCCGTCGGCTCCTTTGTATCCCGAGAGAGACTTTAGATTGAGAGATAACTCTCGTTCCTTTACGCTTGATCCAATAATTTAACGCAATTACGAGACATTGAAAGAAAAATAAAGTGTCTACTGGTTCTCAATCTTTTAACCGTCGTGATGATGCTGGTTGGAAATGATGTCTACAAAAAAAAAACTTTAATATCACCAAAGAGCTGTTGGCGAGGGAAGGAATAGGGCCTATTATTAGGCTTCCAGCGCCATTGTATAAATGAGACGAGTTTCGACTATAGTATTATCATCATAGGTGCAACTGAAAACGTGAATGGTCATATACGATTCTCGTTCAAGAAGCGGGTTTAATCACTTTTCCGTTTATAAATGTTATACCATAGTTTTTGTTAAAAATAGCCGACATTTACCATAGATGCTTGCAGAAGCAGCACTACAGTGCAAAGTACCGGAAATAAAAGTAAAACAACAGTAATAATTTCTTGCTTTTAAAGGAAGTACACAAACTGATTTAGTCACTGTAACCCCTGGTAGATGTAGTAATTTGACAGGAAATATAAAAATTGTAATTAAATTTCGTGTCCGTGCACGTTACTTCTTCATTCTTTCAGTCTTTCGACGACACAACTTCTATGAGAATTGGTACATGCAAAGTGCAATTTTGACTTCTTCGTTAAAGAAACTTTGTGGACAACGGCTCAAAGAAATAAGAAAATGAGGTGCATTGTTCTACTTAAAAATAATTTCTTTGTAACATTTCAAAGAGGTCGTATTGGATGTGTTGTAATGAGTATCTGTTTACACGTTCTTCCCACATAGTTCAATCTTAAACATGAAGAAATTAGAATGATCACAAAATAAAACAATGTAAACCCCATAAAAACTGATGTATTCCATATAATTAAACGAAAATTTCACGGCTTAAGTGGATTTATTGCTTTATGTGCTTTCCAAATTAGAACTCAAATGCTCAATCGATGCTAATTTTACAGGCCTTCCATATTTACAAGATAGAGCTTGCCTCATGAGTTAAATAGTGCAATGTTCTATAAAACTCGAACCCTCAAGTTTGATGAAATTTAGTAACAAACACATTTAAACGGTCTTTAAAAGTTTTGTACATAATTTTAGCTTATTTTATAGAAATTTCTATAAGTTTGAACGGAAAAAAATAAGTTGGCGATTGAAATAAATTAATAAAACTGAGAATCCCCTTAAATGAGAGTCAGTTTAACGATTTCAACCAAATGTAGTACTAAATATCCTTAAGGTAGCTACTGCTACAGCGAAAACAAAGATTTTTGTTTGATATGGAATTATATTATTCTGCAGGATATTAAACGTAATTGGGACAAATTTTAAGGGTTGTCACCACTTAGTTACTGAAATATTGGGTAAATATGGAGTTTAGGGGACCCACCTCCGATCGCCTTCTAACTAGGCGCGTTCAACGCGTTTTTGTATGCCCAACAACTTTTTCCTCTGGCAAAAGCGTCGCTCTTTATTTCGAAGGTCATCGGTGTATAGGCCCTAATTCTGCAGTTTTACCAACTTTATTTGTCAATAACTTATTATTATTATTATTATTATTATTATTATTATTATTATTATTATTATTATTATTATTATTATTATTATTATTATTATTATTATTATAATAATAATTATAAAATACTAATAATAATAAAAGAATCTAAAGAACCTAAAGAACCTAATTCTGCAGTTTTACCAACTTTATTTGTTAATAATTTTTTAATGGACAGTGAGCGACGATTTTGTCAGAGGGAAAAGTTGTTAGGCATACAAAAACGCGTCGAACGCGCCTAGTTGGAAGGCGATCGGAGGTGGGTCCCCTAAACTGCATATTTACCAAATATTGACATTCAAATTCGGCCAGTTTCACTGAGTCAATCAGATTATATAAGCGACATGTGTAAAATCGTAATTCATGACATTGTAGCATTATATTTAAAAAAGATCGATATTTGAAAAACAAGGTCTCATCAATCCAACCATGACGAACAAAAAGTTAGCTTAAGAAAATGTAGTTAAAAGGCACGCTTGGGCTAGTCGGCCATCAAAACTTAGCAACAGGGGAACGTTCAGAAGCGAGGCGGCATATAATGTTACTGTCGGCGCCAATTTTAAAATAACCAGAAGCGCACTCAACGTGCTATTCAGTTTCGGATTATTACATTGAAAAGGATATTCCCCAGTATTTTCTTTAATTGAGGATATAAAGCTGCCAGTAACTGTATGTAACACGTGTATATAGCACAAGTTAACATGTACTTAGCAGTGTGACCAACAACGAACTGCTGCAAAGTCGCCACATTTCGGTTGCAATTTCAGTGCTCATAAACTTATATTTAACTATATAATAAATAATCAGAACCGCCAGAAAGTTACGTTTTATACTTATTATGATAGTTGAGAATCTCAAAACTGTACTGTACCCAGGTGTTTAAATTAATTATAAGAGTCGATTCGACAAATATGAAGTTGGTAACCCCGGGTAAGACACTGCTTTTTGAATTAATTATCCGTATCTGTGATAAATAATAGGGTGTTTTCATACATTTCTGCAAACTACGCGTTGCACTGAACACGATGATACCAAATATACATTTTTTTAATGCATCAATGACATTTTTTTTCGAGACTGTAATTTGACTCAACTGGATCGCTAGCGCTACCTTAACCCCTTAAGCGTCGATTTATCGATATTGCCACATGTGTCGGTCGATATATGCGTCAGTGATAGTCAAGGCGTTGAACGTTAATTTATTCGTGAAGAACTATTTAGCGTCACAGCCGAACATTTGCGATAGGTAGTGCATTTAAGATATATGGAGAAGTAAGAGTACTTAAAAACTTGCGATCGCGTAAAAAATTAATTCTGAAATACCGTAAAACTGACCGACTATATTAAATTTTGAATCTCCTAGGAGTGTATTTACTTTCGATTAAAACAACACTGCGCTTTGATTATTATAAATGGAACAATTAATTCCGTTTCGCCTAAGGTGTTAGCGTTATCAAAAATGTTGCCGATCATACGATGTACCTAGTCGAGACTCTGACGTAGTATAAGACTTCAAGCTCATCGGACAAGCCACTCGAATCGTTTCCGCATCGGTGAGAGCGTGAACCTCCACCACTTTCGTTCACTGCGATGCCCTATACAAGTGAATATCGAAGATGAAAAAGCGAGACATAAACGCGGCAGCCGGGAGGCCGTGAGAGTTAGAGCGAAAAATTATCGAACGAAAGAAGCGAGAGAGATGCAAGGTGAGGTCGAATAACAGGGCGCTCTATGCCGTGCGCAACGCTATCGACATTAATCACTGACTCCGAGAAGCGAGAGTAGATAGCCGTCGAATGCTCGTTTTCTGTAGCAAGATGAAGGGTTGCCTGATAGATCGAGGTGATGAATGGCTCCGTCACGGGAAAACGATCCATCATCTCGAAACCGACATCACAGGAGCTATTACGCGGCTCTGCCGCGCGAGACGCTTCGCCAAGAGAGCGAGAGAGAGTCTACTGCGCCAGTCAGCCGGAGTACGGGAGAAGCGGAGAGGTGCGATTTCGCACGAGCAGAGGTCACCCGGGCTAATTCATCATCCAGACCGTCGCGGCACGCTTACCCGACACCCCGGTCCTCCTCCTTCGCCTCATCCGCGTTCTCTTTCCCTTAACCGTATTTCGACGCTGTGTTCTGGCACGACGACGGCGACGACGAACCACGTAGCTTAGATCGTTCACCAGCATCGGACGAAGACCAGAGCCAAGGACGCCTAAGCAGAACCTCTCGAAGCAGCCTCATCGAAGAGACATCGTCGTCTTTTACGCGACTCGACACAGAGAGCCTTTGCTTGCTGGGTCACACCTGACTGCCGGGGTGATCGATGGAACTAACGTCGTGTGTATTGTCCTTCCAAGCTAGGGATGTCTTTCTATCGCGCCGTGATGGACGCGCACAAGCTCAAACTTCATCTTTTTCGTATATTTCCATGATGTCGTGTCGGCGAAGTCAAGAATGATGACATGAATCAACAACATCTGGGCGGTATCGTTTCTCTTGTTGCTTAGAAGACGACACCGACGTATAGTACTGTGATAACATATGCCGGAGCCTTACATTTTTTTGCCCAGAATTATAGCCCTCGTCATAAATAAATTCCGCAGAGGTAATAAATTGATTTTGCCTGGAAACGATCAGCAGCCTTAAAAAAAGTCTACAGAGTTGAATTTTACAAATTGCTTCCTGTTTACTTTGCACCATTTACAAAGCATTCTTTGCGAAGAAATATATTATATCTTTACTCGTGTCATAGAGAAAGCTTTGCGAATGGTGTAAAATAATGAGGAAGCAATTTGCAAGGTTCTGCTTTGTAACCTTTTTTCAACATTTTAAGAAATCAGGGAGTTTTGCGAAATCAACTGTCTTGATGAATTTTTATTGGAATTAAAAAAATTCAAATTCTCATAAGATTTAGATCACTTGATTGAATCCCAAACCATGTTTAATAGTATACAATCTATAAACCAAATGTGAGCTTAATCGTAAAAATTGTCTTAACAATTGAAAGCACACACACACGCACACATTTTTTTAAACAATTCAACACGAGATTTTAGACCATTTTGAGTATCCTGACAAGAAAAACTCAATGTTTTTTTTTAAACCAACCTTCCTCTTCGAAGAAGGAAACTAAGTTCAGGTTCTTGTTAACGATTACGAACGCATGTATAGGCCTGTATATCTATTCGTCGTCAACACTCATTGTGGATATCCATTAAATATGATAAAATCTACCTTTTACTAAAACTTTCTCGGTTTAATTCGACAGGGCCACAACCCTCATACGTTAGAATTATTTGTGTTTTCCTTCCTCACAAAGTTTTGGTTCTATGAACATTTTTTTCTTGTCGGAGTACTAAAAATAGTTTGAAACTTTTCGAAAGAAGGTTTAGAAAGTTTCTTGATAAATTTGTGTACCCAAATAACAATTTTTATGTTCTAAAAATTATCTAAATGGATTACAGATAAATTTTTGGCGGACGTATGTAATTCGTTTCGATTACTTTTCGGTGATATCGTGAAAAAAGCTACTTAGGTATATGTGAAGACACCTGCGCACGCATGCTTCTTTTGCGTCCTTCTTAGTATCTTGGCGGGCTACACACAAAACATTTTAAATCATTTTTCACTTTATTTTAACAAATTCGTCCAGTGGAGCAGAGTTAAAAAATACATTGTTTTTAATATTCCCCGTATATCATAAAGATAAATCACAGACTGCAGAGATCGATATAATATAATGAGTTTCAAATATTTACGATTCATGACGGGATTATCTTCTCGCTTGTCTCTTGTCTTTCGTTCACAGGCGACGTGCTTGTTACTTACATCTTTAATATCATTTCGAAGAAAACGTGGTCGAAGCTATTTTCGTTTAATACTACTCAGAGAATGGCTTAACGGATTAAAAAATTATAATTAATCAATTCTATCTAGTCTAATTCATCTCCGACGTTGTAGACTTCTTTCATGACACGTGGAGACGGAATCGTGATGGAGAATATTCTTCAACACAATCTCATAAAAATCAATAAGATAAATTTCCTCTGAACCTCATTTCTCACGATTAATTAAAGTGAAGCGAAGTTTCTCATGGATTTAATATTTACGAACGATAAGAATTGCTTAAAAGATAATAAATTGTGTGTGTGTGTGATATATGAATATAGGATAATAATTGAAAATTGCACATTGATAAATCAATGTGACATTATTGCTAATTTATATTTACAAAGATATTGATATTTTTATGTCCAATTTATATTTATAGTAGAGGATTTAATTGAATGGTTTGGATATACTTACTATGTACATTCTAATGTTATTGATATTTATTCACAATTTATTAAGAAATATATACATATGTCTATCTATAAGTGCTCGAAATGGTTGATGCTTATCTTAAATATTATCCTTAGGATGTTAGAAATACTATTTTTTTCGTATTCCCATCATTGTCGTTAAATGTTTTCATTATATATTTTTCTATTCACATAAAACAATCATTTATACTCAAAAAGTAAATAATTTAAAAATTAATATTTAAAAGGTTTAACATAAATAATAAATGTATTTTTCAAATAAAAATGATAAATATATGTATCTAAAATCCAATATTTTTACAACAGTGTGTATCACTGTAATTTAAAAGAATCCTGTTGGACGTTAGCGATCCTTCTAAAACTTTTAGAACAAATTCTTTATTGAAAAACAAAACTTTCAGTAGGATTTCTGTCAGAATAAGCTTAAGTTACTGTGGTAGAAAATCGATACTATCGCCTGCAAAGTAGAACCTTGCTTCATTATTATTTTACAATTTTCTCAAAGCTACCTCTATGAGGCAGCAATGTGCAAGATTCTAGTTAGCAGGTTTGTTTAAATACCGTAAACACTATTCCACATTTGTAAAAATAGTCGAATCAACCATTAATAAGAAATGACAAATTTCATAACTTTTGATATCCATTGTCAATCACAGAGAAACTCAATATCAAGCAACCTCGATCGTAAGTACACTCACGCAGTAAGTTTCAGTTTAATAGCTTAAAGATTACAAGAGTTAGCGCAAAGAATGTAGTAAATCATTGTTTTATTGAGCAATATTAATGTTAACGTGTTAACTCGCCACGTACTGCAGTAACATTTTTTTGCAATAAAATTCATGATCTAATATGGTTTTAGTTTATAATATTTACATAAATGTTCACAGTGTAATTAATAAACAACATTATTTCACATCTCTTTGTAAGTATAGAAGTCCGCTTATGTAAAAGCACTGGTCTCAATTTTTCTATCATTGTTTTTTTGGGGAATATAAATGAAAAAAATCATCTTAAAGATTTTATACAACGATATTCAAAGTTATATTCAAGTTTGCAAAAAATTTGATATAATTTGACAAGTTTGAGTGAGGTCTACTGTTCGCAGAACTACTAGTGAGATCTGAATCATCAACCTTAGGATATTTTCAAGATGACTTTTTATATTTTTTTCCGAACTAGTCCTTTTTTAGCAATACTATTTATTATTGCAACGGGGAAACAAGTAGGTGGTGGTACGTTGCTAACTCTTCTGGTCATTAGTAAACGTGAAGCTGAAAGAGAACACACGCCCATGTCGAGGGATGCGTTGTAATTATACACACATACATAGTAAAATATACTGATTGCAAAGTTGTGTGCGTGCTGGGATGAGGGCGATGGTGACTGTTGCATCGCCGCCAGGCCTGTCCGACAAAACACCGGTTTCCGGTCTGAAAAGCCATCGATTCTGATGCTTTGCAATTTCAGCTCGAGGCTCCAGTCCGATGCATGAATTTCAGCCGGCTGTTGCTGTTTCTGACTCTTCTACTCTCTAGTGAACCTACCAGCAGTGCAGATGAATTATAGATGCTCTTTGCTGTCTCGCGAATTCGGAGGGGGTGATTTATGACTCGATGGGAGACGACACGGTGAAGAGAGACGGAAAAACAGAGAATGAAACGAGAGAAGCCAGACCATACGACGATGTACACGCGGTGACGTGAATAGAGAGAACAGAGCGAATACGAACTAGGGACGAGAGAAAATCGAGTGCGACGGGCAACACACGCCCGATACACAGATGCTGAAGGTGGCGTCTAACAAGAGGAAGGGAACATCGGTGAGGCAGAGCCCGTCCAAAAAGAGAACGCGTGCAAGTGAGAAGACTCCCTTTGTGTTATATTACAAACGATATGTCAGAGTACGATGTATCAGCCGCTTTTGTTCGTGGGCTCCGTTATTGAGGTGCAACATTGTCTGCGCTGACTAGTCAGACTATACGCCACGGCTGGCCACGTCGTTTGATAGATGTGAGGGAGACTAAGAGATGGTTACTCTTGCGAACCCTCCAAGTCACATCTTCCATGTAGATACGATTCCGTCGGTGTTTGACCAGCACGCACGTCATTTAAGACATTTTGATAAATGTTTAACACCGGTTTTGGTTCTTTCTGAGGCTATAATTATCAAAAAGATGCTATTATAAGTTGGAAATCGAGCATTTCGTTTGTAGGGTCAATAGAATAGGTTGCATTCTCAGTAATACAGAAACGAATATAACGTATTAAACTAGGTTACGGCTAGTCGTCCGGTAACCGTATACAGACAAATAATTGTATATTATTCGTTCGAATATTGGCCATATTTATACTTTTTTTTGCTCGATCAAATTCAGTCAAATTATTGGTAGTTCGCTGGACGAATAATATACGATTATTCATCCAGATGGAACTCGGTAATCGTACAATAAATATCCGAATGAATATCATACGATTGATAGTCCGGTTATCAGACGACTAGACACTGTAAGAAATAAGTACGTAAAATTATATGCGGAGCCGTAAATTTTTTTTCACGAAACCCTCACGGACCTTTGGAACGAATGGCAAACAGTCGGTCGTGCAGACACGCAAAGATTGAATTCTCCATTAGTCCAGGAGCCTTAAGGTATGCCTTGAGATATACGAGCGGCTACATGAGTTCGGTGTGCATGCCTTCATTTGGCAGTGAGTGTAGGTTCGCGAAGTAAAACCTGGTTGGTCAGAACTTACGCTCAGCATAATCTGAGAAAATGATGTGGGCCTTCAGAGGATACGTACTTTACATTAGTGATCATATTCAGAATAGGATGACAGTATGCAGGTGAGGTGGTTTTATATAAACTTTATTTGATAGCTCTCTTATTCTTTTATAAGCATGATAAAGATTTGATAACATTTCGAACGATATTTTCAATCGTTCATGTGAAATGTAATTCACAATAAATAGCTGAATATTTCGATAATCATGTGTAATACTTCTGAATATCTGATTAACTGAAATTGGTGGTCGTAATATGGCTATGTTCCATTTGATCGACAGACTTAATATACGATTACTTTTACTTTATTCCTCAAACAACGACAAATATAAATTACGTCATGTTTTTTTAAATAATCAGTACTTAATATACGATTACTTTTACTTTATACCTCAAACGACAAATATAAATGACGTCATGTTTTTTTAAATAATCAGTACTTCATTACTGTAGGTGCAGTATTAGGTAATTTTTATTTTATTTTATGACGTACCGTCGCATAGTTTGCAGTTGTGATATGAAGTTCCTACTGCGAAAGTATTTCAGAGTAATATCCATTGTTCCATGAATATTGAGAAATATTTACTATACACGTCTCACGCATATAATAACATTGACAATCACATTCCATTCCCTTTTCGGTAATGTTATATCGGTAACGATCTGGACAGGAGATTCGAAAAAAAAAAATCGCGATAAAATGAGGTCGGGGCGTGAGGCGCGAGCACAACGGCCGCGAATCGACTGCCATAAAATTCATGCGGAACCATATACGCGTCGACGTTGATGTAGTTCCTCTTTTCAACGGCATTGTATGCAAATGCGACAACATGAATAACGATCGCGTGCGTTGGACATTCGGTGCCAGCGTGGCTGTACCAGTGCCGGAAAGGGGAACAAGCGAGATCTCAGTTATGAAAGTCACGACGCGACGAAGAACGCGGTGACGGTGTCCCGTAGTTCGAAGGGGAAGTGGCTACGATATATGTATATCCCCGTGCCTGGTTGCATATATCTATATATTCATGTATATACCATGTGTAATGGGTGCTTACGTGGGTACATCGCGACAACGTCGAATGCGAGTGAAATACGAAAACTCCACACAGCAGTACGCACGCCCAACGACACATTACTAATTGAGATTCAGCGACGCGCGTAATGGCTCCAAATAGCACACATTCCAATCTGAAGAATGGCCGAGCAAAATATGAGCAGCTATTCATGCTTGGGGTAAAATCACCCCGAATATTTCACTGGCTGTTGAGCCAACTGAGGTAACACCACCGACGACGACCACAACCACAAGAGAGTGGTAGTGTTTAAAAGAGAACGATGTAAATAGATGAGGATGCAAACGACACTACAGCGAGTTTTGAGTTGCCTTTGGATTAGCCAGCGCGGCATTTCTTTCGGTAGCCAGACTGGTTGCTTCGTGAAGTCGGCTGCATTGAAAGAAGGACAGTTACTGCATTTCCTTCTTCTGTTCTGTCTTCTCTTTTGCACATTTACCCCTTTTTTTTAAGTTCCTTCTCTGCACCCCAACCGTCTACCATCTTTTCTTTCCTACGATTTACTCGTTTGCATCTCGCTAGTCTCAGGCACCGTCGGTAGATTTTTCTGTGCCTGCGAGGGAACCGAAAGACTCCAGACTGCAGATGTATGCAACTTGCTTTGCGTGCTGATATCTGAGAACTCACGACCCGCTACGCTGGTAATGGAAGAAATAAATTTGTTCTGTAGGTGTCCCAGAGATTGGGACTTTGGCTCAGGCACCACTACCATTAACATCAGCAACAGCAACGGAAGTGCAGGCTATACCGCTCACCAGATGTCATGAAGTAAGAGCAGGACGAAGGGGTGAATAAAGATGAAGTGAGGCAGCCGAGCCTATGTGCCGCTGCCTCCGCGGACGCCCTGCAACTTCTCTTTTATATGTTATTTACGCGAGACATCCATTGCATTACACGCAAACGCCCACGTTAACCTTTACTGCTGCTGCTGCCGCTGCCAGTGCTGTTTCTGCTGCAAACCCTCCGCGTGCACTTCACGCCTCAAGAGGATAAAGGCGAGTTATAAAAGTTAGGTAGACGGGTGGTCGAGCGAAGCACGGCGACATTTCGGTTACTGCCAGGATACGGCACAGGGTAATGACAATAAGTTACACGTTTATCCGTCGAGATCGCGAGTGAGGTGCGTGGAATATTATAGGTACATAAGGACAGTATGCACATAAAAAGGTAATACACTCGTGTGTATGTAATTCTGCAAACGTGTTTATTAAAGCGGTATGGAAACTCAACGATATATATTTACAAATCGTATTTACATTATGTATTTGTGTGGGTGTGAATGAGACACGTGTACTGAACGACAATGAGAGTGCATATCGATAAAATATTATCCCACAGTTGGATAGTGTTGATTCTTATCTTTCTTTCGCTCATTCTTTAAAGGTTAACTACTTCCAAATTCTTTCTCTGTCTCTATCTATCGATGTTCCAAAGCATGTTCGAAAGAATGTATTTTGCGCTCCTCCCGATCTCTTCGTATCTATGCCAAAACGTATTTGCAATTATTTGCATCAGCGACAGAATGAGACGATGTGCATTTGCAAAATATTTGTCATAGACCGAGCGAATTCTCGAGAGTCGAAGTTATTCGCTCGTATCCTCGAAAGAATAATATAATATCACAGTTGTATTATGGACATGGAGCGCATCTCCCAGCCGAGGCTAGTCCCCCTTCTTCTACCTACGTGAGATTTTTTGTTTTTTTTTTTACATAATTTCACTACATTTATAGTGACTCGTACCGCGTCTAATGAACACGAATCATTTATAGCCAATCGTACAAGCATTCGGTTATGCTATTAGCTGCCGATGCCTTTGTGTTGAAAACAACATGAGGATGTAACAGACGAGCAGCGATCGCTTGATAAATTATATCGACTGGACAATCATGAAACGATTCAATAATAGCCGCTCGTAAATTGAACGAATTTTAATAGGCGTTTAATTTAGTGTGTACCACCAACCTCTCTTCTATGCTCCCTGTTTGTATATCTCCTTTTCGCAACAGAACACTCACTGCGCAGCGCGACACGTTCTCAAGATATACCACAATCGTCTATTTTTATATTTTATTTATATTTGTGTATATATATATATATATATATATGTATATCCCCGTATATATATATATATATATATAATATTTAGATACTATAGATTCTTTTTAAATAGGGTCTTACGTTAGCACCCACGGCGGGCTATTTACACGATTGAGACGTATCTCTGGTACTTCTTGATGAAAATTGTGCAGAGAAGAATGGGCTCACTGTATTTTACAGTTTATCCAAGCGATTTTCACCATTTAAGGATGGACTGCGGCACCGATGCGTTGTCCGTAGATCGCGTATGGCGAGTAGTAGGGTCCAAGTGCATTGAAAGCGCTGTACGGCGAGGCTGCGAGCGAAGCTGGTAGGGGTCCAGTTGGTGGCTTTCCATAAGGATGATACCTGGCGCTGAGTGGACTGAGTGAAGGCGCAGGGTAGGAACCACCGGCCGCCCGATGAAGCGCAGCCGACGGCGAGAGCAACGGATGCGGATGGGCACTGCCGAGCAGAGCAGCCGACGCCGCGTGGTCGCTTCCACCGCCGCTAGCGAGACTCGTGTGGCTTCTCAAATGTTGAAGAAGTTCCTCAGACGTATTGAACCGTTTTCCACAATAGGTTTCACCAGCAATCCAGTTGCAAACATAGGGTCGTCCGCCGGCAGCGAGGGAAGACGGATAAGAGAGCGACGGCGGTGGCATGGGTCCCAGGGAAGACAAAGCCATCGCCAGTCCGTACTTCTGATGATCGCACTGCGTACATCCACTCGGACAGGAACCAGTGCCCATCATCATCTGAGCATTGTGCATACTGTATTGGCAGCCGGTGCAATACGGGTCCTTGCAGACGGGCACGAGGGCCTCACCTCCGGTTGGGGTTTTAACACGAGCGTAACTTAGATAGGGACTTCCAGTGGCGGGTCCTGCCGTCGGATAGCCCAGAAGAGCAGCCGCCGCTGCAGCGTGATGGTGGGAAAATGGCGACGCTCCAGCAAAAGGCGGCCTGAAAGCGGGATTCTCCGCAAGACCGGGTGGACAGCACAATGGATTTCCAGCGGTGAAGGCACCAAATCCGGAAGTATGTTTGTAAGCGCTCAGATCTTTTGGATGTCCTCCACCAGACAGAATTTCCAGTCCTGATCTTATTATCGGACTAGTGCCGCTGTTATTACGTGGCGAGTCGTTGCTCTTTTCGCGCTCGTACGAAGTTCCAGGCGTCTTGCGCTCACCCGACGGACTGTTGTTACTAGCCGTGATGGTCATGTTAGAGCCTTGATGATTGTTCGGCGACGCGGATTTTCTTCCCACTGGGGTACGGCTTTCCGTTGATTTCTTTTCGACGTTATTATTATCACTCATAGCACTGACACAGTCCTGGCCACTGACACTGTGAACACTGGCTTTGGATGTTGGCCTGCCATCCTCATTCGAGGACTTCTTCGACAGTACATTTGTTTCATACGGTTTGAAACCTAGGGGCTTTGGTTCCGACGGACTCGAATGGGTACGGTCCATCTTTGCCGCCGGCGGGGATCTCGCGTTCGAGGCCGACATGCTCTTCGATGTCTTCTCGAGTGGCGATATTAGTGGTTTGGTTGGTGAATCGGCACCGATTTGACTGCATGTTTGTACCAGCATAGCAAGGGGACTCTTCTTCGCATCCAACTGTAACGAAAAATGTAAAAGAAACATAAGAAACTGAGAATTGAAAATAAAAAGATATTTGACAAGAATTTAAAAAATGAAGCGTAATTAATGAAATTGATGATGCATTACGAAAAAGTAAAGCAATTCTAAAAAGATGGAGATCACGTCATAAAACTCATACTTCACGGGGAAACGTGCTGCAATTTGATCGTACGTTTCGCTAAATACTGTACCTAGAAGAGAATGCATGTTCAATCAAATATACTAACCGTTGTTGGAAGCGGAGAAAGATAATCCGGTTGTAAGTACTGATTGTGTCCGGTGGTCAGCATACCGCCTTCCTCAAGCACGACCATTTGGTTCAATCACTATTATTTGCCTTATAATACAGGTACACTATTATAACACTTTTCCTTTTAAAAAACACACAATAACGTTATTTACACTTGTACAGAGCCACGAGTAGTCTCCACTTTGCTTAGTAATATCCTTGTTGCAATATAACGACAACGTAGCGGTGCAGTAGTGTATACACAAAGCTCTTGCGCACACAGTTGATACCAATGTAAAACACACTTAACGATCGTACGTTAGGAATAAGACAGACGAAACGCACGGTTCAAGATCCGGGCAAATTGTGGCATTCGGGGCGAGCGTCGGGAGGACTCGGCGGAATAGTGGGGAAGCACGTACTGCAGCGACGCCTAGCGAGTTAACCCCACTCCTTCCTTACAGAGTACGATAGAAAACCTGTCGTTTTCATCCCCTCCAACATCACGGCGGGTTAGTATGGGTGGGGCACCCGTCGAGTTGCACCGATGCGCTCTGCGTCAGAGGTGGCTGACTGTGGCGGGGTTCGTTCGTGTCCGCCGGGGTTAACGCTGTGATGTGCTGGCTCTGACTAGAGAAGAGAGACTCGGGAGGCATTCTAATTTAACACGCCACCCATGAAGTTGGCCCAATGATGACAGCTCCCATCCCGGCTTTGATATTTCACCGCTTTTACAGCCCTTCCCTGTCTCTGTCTTTCTCTGTCGCGCTCACTCTGTACCCCAGGCGCGATGCAGAACCGTCTGTCCCCTCCCTGACGGCATTTTTCCCTTTCTCCATAGAAACTCCAAGCAGTGGGCGTCGAGCTGTTCACAGAGCAGTGCAGAGAAGCCGCCAGTGCCGCCACGCCATCAGCACGTACAACCGCGGCAACCCAATATTTTATACCGTCAAACCTGTCTGTCTCCTCACAAGCCGTCCCTGTTTAATAAGCAGCTTTCAAAATAGAAATGTAATGGGTATAGCCGATGCTGTAGTGCGAGAGAGGGAGCGGGGTTGAGCAAGCGTAGTAGGGGAGACGAAACCAAGAGAAGGGGCAACGCTGTGGGTGATTGATTGCTCGCTGTACGACTTACCAACTTCCACTACGAGTCACGAATGACAGCCACTTAGCCGCTGTTTGCCTACAATTTCGTGAAAGCGTTTTAATTATCGCTGATTCTTGGGGGCCGTTCCCGTCACCTCTACGAATTCAACTGGAGTATAGCTGTGTAGTATATAATATTCGTATACTGCGCGACGCCATGTGTGAATGCGGAGAGTGAAGGATCCGAGGACGCTGCTAGCAGATTTCGGAACTCGAAGCTATGCTACCTGTGTAATATCTGGTGGTCTTGTATTCTCGTTTACTTTAGCGTAATGGACTAGACTCGTTTGCACACGCTTTTTTCTAAGAATTTTCTCTTGCGAGATGAAGAAAACAGCCAGTGACACAATACTATACTCCGAACGATCAAAAAACATCAACTAAACCCGACTACAGCACAATCAAAACAGTGATATGGTGATCCGCTAGCATATTCCTTTCCCTCCGGCTCATTACGCTTGGATCGAGCTCGCTAAGAAATTCGATTAGATTTTTAATGCGTGTTGACCGCCAGTGGAATGATATGTGGCTTACACAGTGGTGGAGACGAAAGAATGTTCAATTTTGCCAGCGTATACAAATATGTGTTCTAATGCAGTCAATGAAGGAGCCTTTAACCTCGTTCTATCTTTATAGAGTCAGTATCTGTTGGTCAACCAAACAAAGGTCATTAAAATGTTGTCTTACCAAAATACAGGATTACTCCATGGCAATTCTGTTCAAAGAATTCGTCACTTGTTTTACTGTGTCCACCTGCGTATTATAAGGTATCCCAGAGTAATTTTCAATAAATTAATCACTCTATTTACGATTTTAAAAAAATGAATAGTCACAGCTACATTATGTGCGGCAAGGCATACAAATTGATTATGGAGTGTATTTTTCATATTACGATTCTGTTGAAGATATAAATCCATTCACGTAAAAAGTAACTTATGTGCCCCCCCCCCCACGCTCACTTACGTGTACAGCAGATGCTCGACGTTCGTATAATTGTGGCGAACAATAATTAGCGTTGGAACGCAGCCCGTTGCTTGCTCCTGGCCGCATGAAGGAATGTGACCGTACTTGTAACTGAACAGTAACTGCGAAATGCAAACGTATGCGCACTATACCCACATAGAAAATAAGTACATAATAATAGAAAAAAGTATATTGGAAAAAGACTATAACTTAGATAAATGCATCGATTAATACTAACGTATACCCAAAATATATCTGAAAGGTATAACGTACTACTGTGTTCAAAAAGTAAGATGAATTTTGTTTTGAAATAAAAAATTTTTATTTATTCTTCCAAATCGATTTCGTCCCCCTCAAAATAATCCCCCCTAGCTACAATACACTTATGCCAACGTTTTTTCCAATCTTTGAAGCATGCTAAAAAGTCGTCCTCAGGTATAGCCTTCAATGCGCGTAGCGATTCACGTTTGATCTCTTCAATCGACTCAAAACGATTTCCCCGGAGTGGTCTCTTGAGCTTTGGGAACAGCTAGAAGTCACACGGTGCTAAATCAGGCGAATACGGTGGTTGTGGAGCGACATGAGTGGAGTTTTTGGCGAAAAACTCACGTAGAACCAGTGCTGTGTGCGACGGTGCATTATCGTGGTGCAAAATCCAAGTGTTGTCTTTCCATAATTCTGGCCTTTTCTTGCGAATAGCTTCACGCAAACGACGCATAACACTTAAATAATATTCCTTATTGACAGTTTGGCCAGTGGGAAGGAATTCGTAATGCACCACACCACGATAATCGAAGAAAACTGTCAACATGACCTTAATTTTTGAGCGACTTTGGCATGGATTTTTCGGTCTCGGTTCACCTTTGGCACGATATTCGCTCGATTGATCGGTTGTTTCTGGATCATAGGCATAAATCCAAGTCTCATCGCCCGTAATAATTTGTTTGTAGACGTCCTGATAGTCAGAAATCATTGATTCACATGCTTGAACGCGACGCTCTTTTTCGAAAAAATTAAGAAATTGTGGCACCAAACGCGATTTGACTCTTCTGAGGCACAAATGATCCTTCAAAATTGCTTGCACTGATCCAATTGATATTGCAAGCATGTCGGCAAGGTCTCGAATTGTTAATCGACGATTTTCGAGCACCAATTCCTTGATTTTCTTGATGTGTTGCTCATCAATTGACGTCGATGGTCGTCCAGAGCGTTCCAAATCATCAACACGTTCTCTGCCTTCGTTGAAGTCTTTGTACCACTTGTAAACATTTTTCTGTGACATAGTCTCGTCACCGAAGGCCTTTTGTAACATTCGATACGTTTCAGCGGCGGAAATTTCATTCCGCAAGCACAATTTAATAGCACTTCTTTGCTCAACAAAATTCGACATCGTAAAAATCGCCAAATTCACTTTTCTTTGTTCACAAAACCAAGCGTAAACTAAAAACTAATGATGATATTGACATGTAATTTGTCACAGATGTCACTAACAGTCCTACCAACTTGAAAAAAATTCATTTGTCCGATTCGGTTAACGCGGGAAGTTTAAATAAAAAATTCACCTTACTTTTTGAACACAGTAGTATACGCAATATATATCATATTGCATGAATTTCTGATTATTTGTTTTATATAAAATCATTATTTGTTTTATATAAAATATGTGTATGCAGATAAATTGCATATGAATGTACCAGGGTTTTATACTTAAAAGTACTTCATCTTTCGGACAGAATTTCAGCTGTCAGAATTCAGCTTCTTTCGCGAGGTATTTTGTGATGTTAGAATGAATTTTTTTATGCGTGGGACCTCGATTTTTGTATGCCAATACGTGTATTCTTTGATGTGCAATGCGGAACACTGCGAGGCACTCCGGCGCTACAAATGTAACATTAAAATGATATTGCTGAACTATTGAAAGTCGGTCTCAGATATATCAGATATATGAGCATATATCTGAGATTTATCTGTAATCCATTTTAGATATATCGTTCATATCTAGGATATATTTAAACATAGGATACATTTAACGTGTATTTATGAAATGTATTCTTCCTCGAAAACTTCTATATAACGAGATGTATATTAAGTATATTTGACGTACATATGTAATACATTTGAGGCATATAACATATACATTTTATATACCTTGCATATATCTTTATTATATTATATAAAACGTATATTTTGTCATGTACTTTTTTCCATAAGGGATATCTGTATTCCTTTTTTTTAAGCACTAGTTATAATTGATATCTACTATCTGGATGATTGAAAATTTTCCCTCCTCATTGAAGTAAAGGATACAGGATATATAACGGTAAAAAGTTTTATATCCTTTATATATCTTTTATACATCTACCACATTTAGGATATATCCTGTCGATATATCCTAAAATATATTGTGGATATATCCTAAGATTTATATTTCAGATATATCTCAAGATATATGTCAGATATGAATATACAGCGTGAGTTTTTATCATGAGACATCGAAATATCGCAAGAAATACGCATCGCACAAAAAATGTCCAGAATAAAAACTTTTTTTCCCTATTTTTAGGGTAATCCCTATTTTTTATTGCAGATTCGAATTCTTCATGAAAAAATACGCAAGTTTTATTTGAAAAATTTCTTTCGATTCGAGACATGGCACTGTAATTGAAAAAAACTAATTTTTTGATTATTTCAAGAAATGCGCTTTGAATTCCAGATAACGAAGTACGTGTTGAATGTTTTCAGGAGAGCAATTCGATTGTGCGTAAATTCACCTTAATCCCCTCGGGGTAGGGTTGATTTTATTTCAAAGTTACTACCCCTCCCGCCCTCAGCGGCTGAGTGGGGGTCTGTTTTCTCCTTCGAGATCAAAACATTTTTATTTCGGACATTTTTCGTGCGTTGCGTATTTCTTGCGATATTTCTATGTCTCAAGATAAAAAACTCACCTTGTATATGTATAATATTTATTTATAATATACTGTGCGGCAAAAATTCTATATCTCGTATATAGGTTGGATATACTTCTTTATCGCGTGGGCTAATATTATTAATAAGATAATGAATTAGGTGACGCCTGGTGACAGGAAGAAACAAAGAATCTTGGAATTCCTACCGTAACACTCGAATACTGTCAATAAATATATATAAGATTTGTGAATTTACCTCTTTGCTGTACGAACGTATTTCGACTTTAGAAGAATTAAATGACTTTGTTATTAATTATAAAAAATTACATCCACAATTACTTCTCCTGCTGTGTACTGCAATTTCACACTCACAAATTAACGGAAATTAATGATATAAACACAAAACTCATATATCAATCAATAATATTTACATATCAAATATAGATCTATTTAGAAGATTCTACTTTTTCGCTATTAATTAGGGAAATTGATTATATTCAAATTTAGTTTTTTTCGAGTTTCATCAAATTCATTTAATGCTATATAATGTTTGCTAATATGGGTCATAAAATACAGCACATAATACATTTTTCCCTTAACGAGATAAAAAAAATATTTGATAAACGAAGATTCGTAAATTCTATAGGCACCCTATGAAACTAGAAGATGGATCAGAGCCGACCTATTTTTATTCTAGAAAATCTAGTCCACAGTTCGGAGAGCTCCTATTATATCCTTTCACAGTACAATATACATGGAATGCGAAATCCTGAGAAATTCTTTGGAAACCTGAAACTAGAATTGCGTGGCATGCCGGGTGTGCTCAGCAGGGACGGTGCGCGCTAACTATCTTACACCAAGTCTTCGATGTTGCGACGCTGACGGATGGGCTTACAGCGAATACGGTGGGCTTTGAAGTTTGCCGCTAGTCTGGTCAAGCAACGTTTTCGGCAGAACGACTCTGCACTCCATTCTGCCATCAGAACTTCTACTACTACCAGCACCTCGAACACCCTGAAATCCAGACGGACACAAAGGTTCCGACACCAAGCCGTTTCCTCGTGATACGCGACTCGATTGTAAATAATGGGCCTCACGAGCATATGCCAAAACGATTATTTTTGCAAGGCCTCGTTAAAAGCTTTGTGAAATTATGTGTTGTCATCGGACACGGAGTAACAACGTAGGTATAGCCAGGTTGTATTATGTGCACTGCAAAAAATTTATTATATTTACAAGATAAAAGATTATATTTAGTATATACGTGTATATCGTATTTACAAACTAGATGAAGTAAATGAGAATTTATATACGCTTTATGGCGAAATTTGCATTCAATCATTAATTTTACTATGCGTATATTGTATCGACCGTCATTATTAAAAGGTGTTTAAAGAATGTTTTACGACGCGTAATGTAATGATACATTTTTCGACTAAATATAAGATTGTTTGATGAATCATATTACTATACAAATGCATTTAATATGTAGGTATATAGAAATATTACTGTTTCATGAGTTCACTTTCAATATACTATCAGTTATTATAATAGTTATTAGCATATTATGATAGTTATTTAATATACAACTCGCTTCGAATTTTATAAACGATTCCTGTAAAAAACTTTCTGCACTGGTGTAGTACTTTTACCTCAGTTTTTTTTTAATAGTCTCTGCTCTACTTTTTTGTTCCCGGAAAATATCCGAATATAATTTTAGTACTTTCGTCAGCTACTTATTTCAGTTGATTTACGATGTCCAGTCCACTCGAATTCGTTCCGTCAACGGTAAGCATGTAACAATACTATTGGCGTCGCTGACTGTTGAAAGAGGGCTTGTTCTTTGCACTTTTACGAAAACACTGGAACACTCTCGAAACTAGACAGTTTTAGGTGATGGGGAACACTTAACGTTATATTTAAGCAATGGAAGACCGTACCGGATTATATATGCACGCCTATTATAATATTCACTTTAAGAATGGAGATCGGTGCCCGCCATAAAAGAAAGGTGTCGAACATAGGGGTAGTCGCCTTTGGATCTTTTTTCGTATTATTATTGCTCCGACGCACGTGAGTTCATTTTGTTCGTACTCTCTGTTGTGACAATGTGGTAATTTCATGGACTATTATCTGATAGGATTAGGATACCGGGTTCTACTCCTAGTCGATTGGTATTATCCGGGGTCTATTGTTAGTCACTGTCCTACTTGACTAAATGCAGCAAAACCTACTCCGAGCAGAGTATCGAACGAAGCCTAGTCATCAGAGGCTTGCATCGTGTCATTGTAAAATATTGCCACTGTCGTCTGTAGTCTGGCACAGATTGAAGTGAGGGTTTGCCCGTTCAGTGTAACGTTATCGGCGAATTTAGATTTAGGATTAACGTGAGAGCTTTATATCTCGGTTCCGATAGGTACGCTAATAACAGACCCGCTTTATCGAAATTACACTTGGCAGTCTCACTGGTGTTCAAAGCGTGAGTTTGCCGAGAGGTGCCATAAGTATGAACAAGACCTCGGGCAAGTTTCGTGGCGACGAGAAACGGAAATTGCAAAATCCGGCTTTAGGGAGTATACGCCGTGCGGCTGCTAATACCTTTCCCAGTAACTGAAGAGCGTGGGCTTAAGTGTTTGTCGCTTCTCTCCTGTGGATTATAACAGTCTAATAGAAAATCCTGAACTCTAGGATACGAATCTTTCAAACCTTCGAATACATAATATTTTCTAGGACTTCGTAACAACATAAATAATTAAGTGTGTGTTTACAAATAAAAAAAACTTAACCCCTTGCACTATTTTCACGAGTCTGACTCGTGATGGCAATTTTAGGCCAAACTTGAATATCACGAGTCAGGCTCCTTTTTTAATTTCATGTCCAACGTGAATGTCACGAGTCTGGCTCGTAATCGATATTTCGGGCCAAACATGAATATCATGAGCCGTAGTCGTGGTCTTAATCTCGGGCTAAACAAGAACATCTGAAGTTAGGCACGGCTTGTTCCGAATTTCAGCGTAGTGGGGTTAATTGTAATTCCTAACTTTATTCTTGAATAGGCCTAATTAAATATTCGAACATGTGTAGTGTAGACGGCTGTTAATGATGATTCGTAATTGAATTATAACACATAAACAAACTTTATTTGCATTTTATTCAGGCAAATTTATTGTAACGGTACAAGCTTACTTACGATAATCTGTCATACAAGGAAGGATCCATATAATTTTTCTTTTAAATTGGTGTCCAGACAAAATTTTAAAAGCGTGTCTCTTGATATGTAAAAGACGATTACGATGTCCATGGGACGTCTCGCAACTGTAGTAACAGCAGTAAATTAATTGTTATAATTAAAATAACAAATTAACTAAAATGACATTGGACATTTTTTTCCTCCTCATTATTTCATCCTCTTTATATTAATATTCATACAAAAAGTAAAGTAGTATTTTGAAGTAAAAATCCTATTTATCCTAGTTTTTTGCAGTCGTAAGATTTTACAATTTTCAAATATAATTTTATTTTATACTTTTTGAAGCCAATTCAATGGGACTTTCTACAGCATTTTTATATTGGCAACGTATTTTTATATTTACTATATTTTTTCAAAATGAAACAGCTAACCTTTCAATGTTCATGCAGGTAGTATAGATTATTATTGAGCAATGCAATAGAACTGAACTACAACCTCTAGAAATATCGAAATTGCGTTAAAAACTGTAATAATGTCATTAGTACTGTGAGTAGTTTGTCAATCTTACAATTCTTAACTCAACAGACTTGGTAAAGTAATATTTTGTCTACTAGCAAATACAATATCAAAACATTCGAGATACTCAGTTGTATACTGAAAAATTTCATAGTTAAATTGGATACAAAGTTACATGTTTATATGCAGCTTGATTGAAATTTAATCAAACTTAATTGCCTGAGACCTATTAATAAACACGGTTTACAGATACTGTATACTCAGATGATTACATGCTTACTGATAAACCGAATAAGACTTCACCCATACAACGAAGTTTAAAAGGATAACAACTTTTTATATTTGAAGAACAAAAGTTAATGGGCGAGGAAATCTTATTTGTTTCAATTCCTCACAGCTGTTGACCAGCAACGTTTTGTTTATTATATGCCCCACTATATGTATACATATGCAGAAGAGAGAATATATATGGGTTTACAGCACGCAACTACATTATACAGAGAGTATATCGACGAAACACACAGTGGCCGCATAGAATTCAAAAGTGACAATAGGTTACGCAACATGAATTTCTTAATTCAAAGTGACATGTAGAAAACTCACTGTAGGTGGAAGATTATTTTTACTAACAGTCAAACTTTATTTCATTATTGTTAATAATGTTTGCAGATACAGTGTTGTTATTCATTAGTAATCGTCAAGCGATACACAAGAGGTATATATTTCACTGCTACTCATTTCTTTTATAAAATTTTCTCTGGTTTTTAAGTTTTTACTGTTATAATGTTAAGACAGGTGATATAGGAAGACTACACGCACATGTCTATTGTATCGGCATTCACTATAAACTTAGAAAAATTAATAGAAATGGAAGACGGTGATGCCAAATATAACCATCAGGTATCAGAAAAGTTTCTACGAATAATATTCAATATATATAGTCCTGTAAACTACGTACTTGAACAGTGAAATAAAGAACGACAATGTAATTGTCTGTAAAATAAACAATACATACCTAATTTGGGAAACTAATCTCACTCAAGTAGATAAACAAGAAAAATACATAGATGGTATAGAATGCATATTCATACCAATGAAACAAAACACATTCATTTTGATTCAACAGCAAAACTTTGCACTCGTTATACAATATTGTTACACGTATTTCAAGGGTTATTTAACTTAATATTGATGCAATGCGAAACAAAAACTAAATAAAACTAAATAGTAAAAAAAGAACACTGGAAAATCATTATAGGTTAAGTATTTTCATAGCAATGCACAGCAGGCGATATTTCTCTTGCGCCGCTGTCAGTGCTGTGCACTGATACGACGTACAACTTGCAAAATTTCGATATATAATGAATTCGTAAGTCAGCATTTTTTTAGCAACATTTAACTCGATGAGTTCATACACCAAGGGAAAAAGTTTCAGTGAATCAAAGAGACTTTATTGAAATCTTGGCCTATGAAACTTTTATTTTCCGTCAATGGAAAAATATATTTAAATTGATACTATCTTTTATTTATTGATCGCAAATTGTATTAAATGCTGGGGCATTTAATCAATAAAAATTGTATTGAAACCTACTAATTGCTTTTATTTACTTCAATGAAACTTCTATTTGTTGCTAAGTCTCATACTGATAGTAGGATATATTTCGTTAAAATTCTACATTTTAAATCTCTCGAGCGAATCTCATCAAATGCTGTAGCGCCTGGCGTACCATCTTGGGCCCGTTTACTTAAGTTGCTTGTTCTTTCTTCATTTTACCTTAAATCAGTCAAGGTTAAGGTGTAGTAACAGAAACATTACAATGAATCAATTGTAATTGCAAAAAACGGTGTTTTATTACATATTTGCCTTGGAAATCGCACGCACCATGCGTGCGACACACACACGCACACGTGCGCGCGCAAATAAACAAATACTATGGTGGTGTTTCAGCTTTGGAATCATATCACCGCACTTTTTCTATATATGTCTATAAATAGGTCGTGATGCTTATCTATGATTACATTATAGGTTATGTGTTATTTTTGTATTCTTGCCGTACTAACAGAGGAAAGGTTCGAGGATCTGTTTATTACATTATTACATACCTTCGAATATGGTAACGTATTCGCGAATATTAGCCTCTTTTAAAAACTTTTCTATTTGTTTAACAATCTAACAATGGGCGTTCAGCCCGTTTTGCGTTTTTGATACAACAATATTAGAAAAAACAAATCACGTCTCCCGTCGAGGATTGGCGCGCATGATGCTGTCAAATAAATATCTCTTAGAAACGGTAATTTCAAATATAATAATCATTTGAGTAAAATAAATCGTTTCTTTAGTAAGTACTATCAAATAAATGTTTACTTGAAGGCAATGCAATATCCTCATCGTGGTTCAAATGCATTACATCATTGGAATCAAGTGATCATTTTCATTGAATCAAATAAATGTTTAGTAGATTCAATGAAAGAAACTTTAATGTCCCGATTGATTCGAATTAATGAAGTCTTTTCTATGGGTGTATTCGATTGTAAATAAATGTGAACTATAACCAAGGCCGTGATCCACAACCAATTGACGGGCGGGCAGTTAGGAGCAACAAATTTACAGATGCAATGATATGTAGAGTCTATATGCCAAATTCCGTTAATTTATTTATAGGTGTTTAGGAGTACATCGGATAGTGCGCTGCCGGCAATGGTGGCATATTCGCGGTATCTCGTCCAGGTGGGAGAAGGGAGTAAGGTATAATTATATGAGAACGGGGTAACAATCTCGACAGATCATTAATTCTTGACCTTGCAAGATCTTAACGCCTTTTTCGCACGCGACGCCATTTATATTACACGAAATTATCAGGTAAGGTATCAGGTGGGCTGAAAAGTTCGTAGGCTGGCACATAGATGCCGCTACTAGTATTAAATCCATATGATTTTTAGTTAGCCCTAACCTTCAAAAGACACGTGTATAAATTTAACAGCTGTCGCACTATTAGTTTGTGAGATATAGCATTTTGAGTAAAGCAACTTTTGTTAGTTTGAAAAAATAGATAAAAAGGAATTTCGTGTGTTAATAAAGCATTGCTTTTTGGCGAAGAAAAATACTGTTAAAGCCAAGGCTTGGCTTGATAAACATTATTTGGACTCTGCACCAGAAAAATCAACCGTTGAGAAGTGGTTTGCTAAATTTAAACGAGGCGAAATGAGTACTGAGGATAATGCACGCAGTGGACGCCCCAAAGAGGCTGTTACCGATGAAAACATCAAAAAAGTCCACAAAATAATTTTGGATAACCGTAAAGTGAAGTTACTCGAGATAGCTGAGACCCTAAAGATATCAAAGGAACGTGTTGGACATATCGTGAAAGAATATTTGGGTATGCGAAAGCTCTGTTCAAAGTGGGTGCCGCGCGAGCTCACAATCAACCAAAAACAACAACGAATTGATGATTCTGAACAGTGTTTGGAGCTGTTCTATCGTAATAAACCCGAATTTTTGCGTCCATATGTGACAATGGATGAAACATGGCTCCATCATTTCACACCGGGTCCAATCGACAGTCAGCCGAGTGGACTGCATGTGATGAACCGACTCCAAAGCGTGGAAAGACGCAACAGTCGGCTGGGAAGGTTACGGCGTCAGTATTTTGGGATGAGCATGGTATAATATTTATCGACTATCTTAAAAAGGGAAAAACCATCAACAGCGACTATTACGTAACGTTATTGGAGCGTTTAAAGGACGAAATCGCGGAAAAACGGCCCCATTTGAAGAAGAAGAAAGTGCTGTTCCATCAAGACAATGCACCGTGTCACGAATCAATGAAAACGATGGCAAAATTGCATGAATTGGGCTTCGAATTGCTTCCACCGTATTCTCCGGATCTGTCCCCCAGCGACTTTTTCCTGTTCTCAGACCTCAAGAGAATGCTCGCTGGAAAGAAATTTAACGCCGATGAAGTGTTATTCGTCGAAACTGAAGCCTATTTTGAGGCTAAAGACAAATCGTACTATAAAAATGGTATCGAAAAATTGTATGACCGCTATAATCGTTGTATCGCCCTCGAAGGCAACTATATTGAATAATAAAATCAAATTTTATCAAAAAAAAGATTTTTTCTATGTTAGCCTACGAACTTTTCAGCCCACCTGTTAAAGGCCTCAGTCCTTGGATATGAATCAGCAGCCGAATACGCTATGTTTATCTATACCTATATCTGCTTTCGTCCATATATGAGCATAGGATGTCCGAGTACTGGTCAAGACCTATGATTGGGCACATACGGACTCACTTGTATCACCACGTCTTGGGTATAGAAATCGATAGACCCGCATTACGTAGTTTGGCACAACAGGTGAGCGTGAATTGGTGAATGAAGCTTTACAGTTCATATCATTCGTCCATAAAATTATATATCATAAATAGAATATTTTTGAGTGCCGAAATGCACCGTTGAACAGAAGATTGTTTTATATATATAATTAGTAATAGTAATAGTTGGTGAATGAAGACTTTACAGTTCATATCATTCGTCCATAAAATTATATATCATAAATAGAATATTTTTGAGCGCCGAAATGCACCGTTGAACAGAAGATTGTTTTATATATATAATTAGTAATAGTAATAGGAAGTTTTTGTGGATACACCGCGTATATTCAATTATATGAAGAACATTTTAACAGTGAATATAAGTGATAGATTTCAGATGAACTAAATCCCCCTTGGACAGCGGTGATGTAAAAATGTTCCAATATGCCATTTGATAGCACGTGAGAAAAGTTTATAACTTTGTCCGAAAAGTATGACAACAATACGGCAAAGGAGTTTCCAGAACAAATTCCGAGATATTCAGAGCAATTTTCTGAGATTTTCAGAGAAATATGCTCACCAGGGCGGCAAGCTGACGAGTATATATATCATTACATATTACATATTATTATAATTACACATTATCTATATATATATATATATATATAATTACTCGTCAACTATATATACCAGGTGTATGCATAAGTTTTTTCCGGTTTAACTAAGAGATGGCGCCAGCGAAAAGTACGCAGCGTATTAATTTGACACATACGTAATTTTGTTCGTCTGACATTAACCTACAAACACACACAAGTTGAGTCCGCCAAAAACTAGCGTCTTTGTTTTATCGTTCAGTGATCATGTCGAGTTTTGTGCCTGAAAAAGAACATTTGCGGCATGCATTGCTTTTCTTATTTAATCAAAAGAAAAAGGCTGCTGAAAGTCAACGTTTGCTGGTAGAAACATACGGTGAATACGCTCCATCGATTAGAACATGTGAGACATGGTTTCGACAATTTAAAAGTGGTGATTTCAATGTGAAAGACAGTGAGCGCTCTGGTAGACCACAAAAATGCGAAGACGAGCAATTGCAGGAGTTATTGGATGATGACCCAACTCAAACTCAACGGCAATTAGCAGAAGCATTACATGTGTCACAAGAAACAATCAGCAGACGTTTACGAGTAATGGGGAAGATCAATAAACTCGGTAAATGGGTCCCACACGATTTGAATGAACGTCAAATAGAAAATCGCAAAGTCACTTGTGAAGTGCTGCTTCAACGCCACGAAAGAAAATCATTTTTGCATCGAATTGTGACGGGTGACGAAAAATGGATTTATTTTGAAAACCTGAAGCGGAAAAAATCGTGGCTTTCACCTGGCGAAGCCGGTCCTTCAACACCAAGGCCAAATCGCTTCGGCAAGAAGATCATGCTCTGTGTCTGGTGGGACCAGAGCGGTATTGTGTATTATGAACTCTTGAAGCCCGGCGAAACCGTTAATACACAACGCTATCGCCAACAAATTATTAATTTAAGCCACGCATTAATCGAAAGACGACCGGAATGGGCCAGAAGACATGGCAAAGTGATTTTGTTACACGACAATGCGCCGTCTCACACAGCAAAAGCAGTGAAAGACACCTTGAAATCGTTTGGATGGGACATCCTTCCGTACCCGCCGTATTCGCCAGACCTGGCGCCATCTGACTACCACCTCTTCGCATCAATGGGGCACGCGCTCCCAGAGCAGCACTTCAGCAATTTCGAGGAAGTTGGAAAATGGCTCGACGAATGGTTTGCTGCAAAAGACAAGCAGTTTTTCTGGCATGGTATTCATAAGTTACCTGAAAGATGGGCGAAATGTGTAGCAGCCGATGGCCAATATTTTGAATAAAACAAAAATTAATTTCCCTTGAAAATTACGTGTTTTTTTTTACCAAAAAACCGGAAAAAACTTATGCATACACCTGGTACACACAAACTCAGATTTTTAAGTCTGAGGTTTGTCTGAACATCGCTACGTGCTTTGCTGGCCAAACATTTCCGTTTTTTATTTCAGAAAAATTGACTCCTTTGGTAGATTTTATCTCTATATTTTTAAACAGTTTTCTGGAGAACTGCAGTTTTTGCTGACTTTCTCGAATAAGTTTTATGGCAAGGTAGTTTGATTGGAATATCTTCGCGTGTTTGGTCGACAAAAAATGTCTAGATTACTGAAAATCTCTGATTGTTTCTGCCGACTTTAACGAGGGGCTGCAACAAGACTTTCGCTTGTGGAAAGACACCAGGTGTACAAATATGTACACCACCATTCTAACTTGAGAACTTAATATACTTAACTTAATATAGTAGATTCTAAAAACGGTAGCTTATTGTTTTCTGTTAGTTTGTTTTTCAGAAAAATATGAGTAAGTGAATAAGTTGATATTAAAGAATAGGTTATTTTTGCGCTGAAATTGTACCCATCTACATTATTCCGAAAAATCTTAGTTTTTATACGATGATGATACGATTGTGACCGAATACGGTCACATAAAAATATACATTTTTAGCTGTACACAACGAAGTTTTGTACCATGGTGTTTCTCGATCTCGATTTTATGTAAGTAAATTTTTATTTGATTTTACATAAGCACACCGATCCCTGTATCTTGAATTGAAAGACATCAGTTCACTTATAAACTCGATAAGAGATTCCAAAATTCGAAAGTTTTGCCGTTTTACGCTAAGCTCCGAGCTAAGCTCTGTATAATAGTCTGTTTTACGCATTTTTTCCGTGAAAGACATGTGCTACGCGATGAGCCCTGCATGACCAATCTTTCGGCATCTCTAACGGAGTCGCCGAAGATTTTTCGTAACTCGCCATCCGCGATGAGCAGGACGCCAGGCTCCGTCGTCGGCAATTCATACCATGCGACCGGCCTCTTAGCCAGGTCGTTCATGCCTTCTCCATACTCTCTCAAAGAATAACACCCCGAGAATGTAGTCGTTTTATTCGTATAATGGAAAGCAGGAGAATGCAGTCAGGTCAACTGTCTTTACTGCAATGTGGTATAATGTGGCCTCTACATAAGTTTGAAATGTAAGTCGCAATACAACACAAACTGCAGTAGCGATAGTGAGATTTTGTCGGTGTGGTCGTGATACGTCGTTGGTTGGCGACTGCGGCAAATGTAGATGCCCCTTACTATTGCATCAGACCGAATAAGCTGCAGTTACATTCATCTCTCATGACGCCGCTTTCGAGAACGTGAATGTGGCATTGAACGATGCAACATTTATCGTATCTGCGCAGGGTGTCAGGGCTCTCGGCCTGTACTCTATTTGCGAGTTCAGGGCGAGAAGAAGTGAAGCATCTACGCGGGATAAAAGTGTAAAAATGCCGACAAGCGGATAATACAGGAGGCAGCACCTTCAGAGATGGTATGAAACAACAGCAGGGGAAGGGAGAGGGATGTCGCAAGGAAGGATAAGAGCCATATAATATAATATTATACACAGCGGCCAGACGACGTTGCTTGGTGAACCGTGAAAGGGAAAAGATGGATGATGAAGGCAAACGTGGTAAGCGTGCGCAAGCGGCCAGAAACAGAATTAGCGGCGGTCATAAATCATATATATATAGAGACAGAGAGATCGTGGGGGAAGCATGTACGATATGAGTTTCGACATTTTTATGACCTAAAATGATGAGTATGACACGCATCCCTAGCGGGTTGTGCGATTTTGCAAACTGGTAAAGTCGAAAACATTCACTCAAATTTTGACTGGTAGGCTCTTTTCATGTAAAGTCGCGCGATTCAAGAATAAATTGGTTAATCCCACTTACCAGTTATAATTTGGATGGTTGTTCGGTTCTTGCTGCTCCGCTGGTTACTCGCTACCAGTTATATTTTGGATGGTTATTCGGTTCTCGCAGCCCCGCTCGATTCTCGCTACCAGTTTCATTTTGGATGGTTATTCGGTTCTCGCTACCAGTTTCATTTTGGATGGTTATTCGGTTTTCGTGGCTCCGCTTGATTCTCGCTACCAGTAATATTTGAGATGGTTATTCGGTTCTCGCTACCAGTAGAATTGTAACCGGTATTTTCATTATCGCTCCGTCTAATTTTTACCATTATTTTCATTGTCGCGGCCCCGCTCGGTGTTTGCTACAATCGGGTGTCTCCGGTCGTGATTATCTTTAATTTCTTTTTAATATCCCAGAGATTATACCATAAATTAAAAAATGGGATGAAACTGAATACACGGAAGGGATTTTGGGATCTTTAGGGAAGTGGTATCAGAATCTTTTATTTATTTTTTCATATACATACAGAGAGTATTTTCAATCATATTTCCGTCTTACAGCCCATTCAGATGTCCGCACTAAATCGAATTTTACCGTAGCAGGTGAGGTCGCGTGGCTCTGGATCCGATTGCAAATTCAGAGGAGTTCCTTCTTCGCTGAGGAATCTGCTATAAAACAGTCGATTTCATGTCGAGCCCGGTGTTTCAGTCTTAAACTTTTGTTCGAAATTTATATCGGATAGTCCCTAACGATGGACACTGGTAGCAGAAAATGCAAGGTCAAATGCAAATATACCAATTTCTAGAACTTCAGGCGCTCATTTAATTTCTTTGCCGATCGCTCATGACAAAATGAAACTAACTTTTTCATTATCAGACTACTTCTTCCTATAAAAGCTTTTGCAAGACATAGTTTGCTTTTCTCCTTGTGGTAATAGATCGGACTGTAGGGACCTCGGATATCAACCAATGTTTCAAGGACATTTTTTATTTCAATCTAAAGATTTGTTAACTGACCACTACGATCCAATCCGATCGAAAACAAAGTAACATTTGGCCGATCAGCGGTAGCGAGAGCAACAAAGGTTTCACAAAATTTCTGACGAATTACGAATCGTTCTTTTTGGCAAAATTTCGAATAGCATTTTCAATTAACCATAAATATGAATAAAATAACGACATTCACTGACGATTGTGCTGGAGTGAGCGAGACCAATAGAAATTTGTAGTACATCGCTAGGTGACGCGAATCGCAAGCTCTACGATCTCCGCATTAAACAATTACGATATTTTGTTCAAACTAAGAAAAGTTAACTGTAGAATTACTAGTCAGAGTTTCTCTTGCTCTGTTTTTTCATGGAAAACCTATCTCTGAGAATATTTGGATTGCGAATAAGAATAAATAATGAATTGTTATCCTTTGGATTCGGAATACATCAATATGATTATTAGAATAGTCAAAGCAGTCAGAAATCTTACATCTGAGTCAGCGGAATATATCTCTTTGTTCCAGAGAATATTGATTTCATCGCGATCGTCGTGTATTCCAATCAATTCCACTTGTCGGGTATAATAGCATGAGAAAGAGTTTGACCAGTCGTGGGAAAGTGTTCTTGCGGGGTACACTTTGCAATAGGAAGCACTGCTTGTCAAGAGCTTATTGATCGCATCGACCTGTTAACACAGATAAATAAATAATTAAAAAATTGTCTAAAACTCTAATATTTTAGTGAATTGATAGAATATATTTTTTATTTAGCTCTTCGTAAAGAATATGCCAGACGTTAACGTCCGGCAAATTTTTCAATGTGTGAAAGTAATTAAATTGATGATTTTATACATAAAGTAATGCAATTGTATCAATAACGAGAATCTACTTACTTCGGATTGTAGTCCTAGCTTCCAGATTTCGCCAAATACGGTATTATATCCCTGGCATTTGGCACAGCGGCAACCGAACACGACGTACCATTTCTTGTTAAAAGCTAATTGATCGTATCAACCTGTTGACACAGAAATAAATAAGTAATAAACAAATGAAAAATCCAGTGATAATAAAATAAAAAATTGTATAATACTCCAATATTTCAGTGGACCGATGGAATATATTTTTTCTTTGGCTCTTCGTAAAGAATATGCCAGAAGCCAACGGCCAGCGAATTTTCCAATTTATGAAAGTAAATAAATTGATGATTTTTACATATAGTAATGCAATTGTATTAACAACGAGAATCAACTTACTTCGGTTTGTAGTCCTTCTTCATTTCGCCAAATGCGGTACGATATACCCGGCATTTGGCACAGCAGCAACCGAAGACGAGGTACCGGTTGCTTGCCTTTTTGTAGAATTTCTTTTTTGTATCGTAACGGCAATTATATTTTCCTCACAACCAACAATATAACAGCATTCGTTCTCCCTTCTTCAACACTATTTCTGCGATGTAACACGTCCAAAGAAATACCGATCCGTGTGTACGGGATTCATTGCTGTCAAGTTTTTAAGGTTATGTTGGATCGAGAGATGCTCCGCACGCAGTAAAGAACTGCAGCGATGAGTTACGAACGTTTTATATCATACAGTACACCAACACGTGCCGTGACGCCTTTAGCGATGAGTGCATTTATAACCATATGCTGGTAATCGACTGCCATACTGACGTGCGAAAGACAAACGGAACGATAGAACAATCGCGCAGGCGTCACGGCACGTGTTCGTAACTCATCGCTGCAGTTCTTTACTGCGTGCGGGGCATCTCTCGATCTAACATAACCTTAAAAAATTGACAGCAATGAATCCCGTACACACGGATCGGTATTTCTTTGGACGTGTTACATCGCAGAAATAGTGTTGAAGAAGGGAGAACGAATGCTGTTATATTGTTGGTAGTGAGGAAAATATAATTGCCGTTACGATACAAAAAAGAAATTCTACAAAAAGGCAAGCAACCGGTACCTCGTCTTCGGTTGCTGCTGTGCCAAATGCCGGGTATATCGTACCGCATTTGGCGAAATGAAGAAGGACTACAAACCGAAGTAAGTTGATTCTCGTTGTTAATACAATTGCATTACTTTATGTAAAAATCATTAATTTATTTACTTTCATAAATTGGAAAATTCGCTGGCCGTTGGCTTCTGGCATATTCTTTACGAAGAGCCAAAGAAAAAATATATTCCATCGGTCCACTGAAATATTGGAGTATTATACAATTTTTAATTTTATTATCACTGGATTTTTCATTTGTTTATTACTTATTTATTTCTGTGTCAACAGGTTGATACGATCAATTAGCTTTTAACAAGAAATGGTACGTCGTGTTCGGTTGCCGCTGTGCCAAATGCCAGGGATATAATACCGTATTTGGCGAAATCTGGAAGCTAGGACTACAATCCGAAGTAAGTAGATTCTCGTTATTGATACAATTGCATTATTTTATGTATAAAATCATCAATTTAATTACTTTCACACATTGAAAAATTTGCCGGACGTTAACGTCTGGCATATTCTTTACGAAGAGCTAAATAAAAAATATATTCTATCAATTCACTAAAATATTAGAGTTTTAGACAATTTTTTAATTATTTATTTATCTGTGTTAACAGGTCGATGCGATCAATAAGCTCTTGACAAGCAGTGCTTCCTATTGCAAAGTGTACTCCGCAAGAACACTTTCCCACGACTGGTCAAACTCTTTCTCATGCTATTATACCCGACAAGTGGAATTGATTGGAATACACGACGATCGCGATGAAAACAATATTCTCTGGAACAAAGAGATATATTCCGCTGACTCTGTAAGATTTCTGACTGCTTTGACTATTCAAATAATCATATTGATGTATTCCGAATCCAAAGGATAACAATTCATTATTTATTCTTATTCGCAATCCAAATATTCTCAGAGATAGGTTTTCCACGAAAAAACAGAGCAAGAGAAACTCTGACTAGTAATTCTACAGTTAACTTTTCTTAGTTTGAACAAAATATCGTAATTGTTTAATGCGGAGATCGTAGAGCTTGGGATTCGCGTCACCTAGCGATGTACTACAAATTTCTATTGGTCTCGCTCACTCCAGCACAATCGTCAGTGAATGTCGTTATTTTATTCATATTTATGGTTAATTGAAAATGCTATTCGAAATTTTGCCAAAAAGGACGATTCGTAATTCGTCAGAAATTTTGTGAAACCTTTGTTGCTCTCGCTACCGCTGATCGGCCAAATGTTACTTTGTTTTAGATCGGATTGGATCGTAGTGGTCAGTTAACAAATCTTTTGACTGAAATCAAAAATGTCCTTGAAACATTGGTTGATATCCGAGGTTCCTACAGTCCGATCTATCACCACAATGAGAAAAGCAAACTATGTCTTGCAAAAGCTTTTATAGGAAGAAGTAGTCTGATAATGAAAAAGTTAGTTTCATTTTGTCATGAGCGATCGGCAAAGAAATTAAATGAGCGCCTGAAGTTCTAGAAATTGGTATATTTGCATTCGACCTTGCATTTTCTGCTACCAGTGTCCATCCTTAGGGACTATCCGATATAAATTTCGAACAAAAGTTTAAGACTGAAACACCGGGCTCGACATGAAATCGACTGTTTTATAGCAGATTCCTCAGCGAAGAAGGAACTCCTCTGAATTTGCAATCGGATCCAGAGCCACGCGACCTCACCTGCTACGGTAAAATTCGATTTAGTGCGGACATCTGAATGGGCTGTAAGACGGAAATACGATTGAAAATACTCTCTGTATGTATATGAAAAAAAAAAAAAGATTCTGATAACACTTCCCTAAAGATCCCAAAATCCCTTCCGTGTATTCAGTTTCATCCCATTTTTAAATTTATGGTATAATCTCTGAGATATTAAAAAGAAATTAAAGATAATCACGACTGGAGACACTCGATTGTAGCAAACACCGAGCGGGGCCGCGACAATGAAAATAATAGTAAAAATTAGACGGAGCGATAATGAAAATACCGGTTGAAATTCTACTGGTAGCGAGAACCGAATAACCATCAAAAATAAAACTGGTAGCGAGAATCGAGCGGGGCCAGGAGAACCCAATAACCATCCAAAATAAAACTGGTAGCGATAAATGAGCAGACCTGCGAAAACCGTTACTATCCAAAATATGACTCGTAGTAACTTACCAGTCTAACCAAAATCGCTTCAGTCCAATGCTGGAAAAATTGCTTACCAGTCAATATTTGAGTGAAAGTTTTCGACTTTACCAGTTTAGAATTACCAATCAAATTTTAGCTCGCACAACCTGCTAGGGATCCTTTGAAATTCATTACCTCTTTCAATGAATTCTTCGTGCGATCTGCGGTTTTCAGTTTTATTTATTTTATTGATACCCTCAATTAAGGTGCGATAGACTTTTAAGAGATGACGGGCATCTTCCGTCTGGATTTTCCATCCAAACTGCTATGACGAGAACTTGGCAAAGACCCCTTAGGTGTGATTGATGCATCTTCTGAACGCGGCTCTCTTGCTTTATTGTTCCACAGGAACGACGGCGTCAGTAATGCCTATCGGCCAGTAATAGCGGCGAGTAAATGTGGCTGCACAATGGCGCTAATTACGTATCAAACGTCGTGCAACGTAACCACTAACCAATACTCATCCCTCCGACTTTCGAAAGCGTTCGTTGAGGGGTCATTCTACTTTAGAAGCTAGAAAACTACGCAAAATAAACGATGATATGCTACGTTTCATGAACTTAGTATGTACTAGTAGATAAGCTAGGCCGGTTCAAGTACACCACCTGGGCAGGTGTAAATTTACCTGTCCTCGATCGGTAATTATCTTAGAAACCCACTTTACCCACAGATGGTAATAATCGCCTGTCGATAATTATCTTATGTCGAAATTGTTGTTTACCAGATGGCGCTACATTCGGATAGATCAAAGTCGATATTTCCATAATGGTTGCATGGTATCCAGTTACATGGCACGAGGTTCTATGTAGACTTACTGAAGTCGTGTACTGACCCAGCCTCCCCTACAGTCGGTAACTTACTAGATCATGGTCGATAAATGCGCCTGCATCTACCGCACCAACGAGCACACTGTACCGATCACTGTAGATAAGTGACCTACTAACTCACAGTGAGACCTCGCGGGGTATTTGGGATTGGGATATCCTGATATCGGGATATTGGGAGATTCGATACCTTTGTTGATATTTTACCGACAGTCAGAAATTATCTTACGTCAGTAATTATCTGACGTTGGTACTGTTATAGATGGAGCCACAGTCGGATTCTATAGATCACGCTCGATATCCATGGTAAGGGAGAATTTATCATGGTAAGGCAGACGTTATCATGGCAAGACAGACTTTCGCTCTGTTGTCATCGCTTTCGGATAGTGCGCACCACAGGAGGATTCGAAAGAATTCGAGATAAATGCATTTAGTATATAAAAACTTGTTTTTATGTTTTAATGTTACAGATAATACATTTAATCTAATAAAAACTCTTAACGGTAGATTAATATATATATCTTACAGGTAATGCATTTAACCTAAAAAAATATTAACTATAGATCTTAAATATCTAACTATGAGGTTGATGCTGATTGGGTACAAATGTTTTATACACGTTTGATTACATCACCACTTATTACATTATAATCAACTATTCGATCATGTAAGATTAAACAGTAGGCCGTGGTTCCCGCCGGAAAATTTGTCTTAGACTCAAATTCTAGACGGACATCTACTGGCGCTTGTTTTAATGCCTCATTCTGTTTTGAACAATCAATTACAATTAATGGAGCATACTCGATAAAGTTTTTCCTCGTTAGCAGGGGTTCTTGATCTCTGTTGTAGTATACGGCTTGAAAATTGGCATATATGTTGTACAATACAGAGTATTGATTGTGATTCACATCAAGATTGAGGTTACCGTATGGATAATGTTGTGAGTTAAAAATAGCTTCACATTGCCAATGTTGCATTGATCGAAGTAACTAGCATTTGCATTTTTAACCATTCTCCGATTGGTTTGGAAAGCAACAATTACAAAACGGGCTTTTCCAATTGATTCGATGTTTTGACTGTCCAATTATGTTTCGTTGTGCTGGGAAGCAGGGGATACTCATACATTTCCCAAGTGCGAAAACTCATAGTGATGTCTCTTTTAATCTGACTATATAAACGTATTTTATACTTGTCTGACAACATCATATATGGCATCAACCACTCAATTCGTGTAAGTTCAATCTTGAAATCCTCGTAACCGCCAGCTGCAAGAGCAGTCTGCACAACTGCGTGAGTATCCGTTCGTGATCTCGTGAGAATGAGCTCGTGTTTTATATTGATAATGATTTTCTGATAGTCTTCAGCAAATCCAAGTATCATGGAGAGTGGGACACAAACATCAAAGTGACCAGTATCATTAGTGAGCTGTTTAATTATCTCGACATCAAGCCAACCAGCATTTTCACTCATTGCGCTTCCACCAGGATTGAAGGATGCGTAGCCTTTCATGAGGCTAGTTATACCAACATTCTTACATCTATCAATCTCAATGGCATTGATCTCGTAGCGAATTTCCTCAAACAGATGTAAAATAGCATTGTTCACCAGCTTCGTTGCTGTCACAGCAGCACCGGTCGCTTTCGACAATTTACCACATACATGTAGAGTACTTCGCGAGGGCAAGAGGCATAGATCTTGATGTTGAATGGATATGCGGATTTCATCACTGTTATTGAAGGTTGATGTATAAGGTTGATGTGCATGTATCTCATAATGCGCTACGGATTCATCGAATGCGACGGCTGATTGCACATGTAACGCCCCGTCTATTGTAGCAAAATATTACGCACGTTATTTTCTGCCACCAACAATAACTCAAAGCCTTAGACTTTCTAGGAATTGAACGTTGCGACGTGTCTTGGTGGCTCGAACGTGACTGGTTGCTCGATGACATTTTATTCCTCTTGTATATGCCTGCGCCATATTATTATTATTATTATTATTATTATTATTATTATTATTATTATTATTATTATTATTATTATTATTATTATTATTATTATTATTATTATTATTATTATTATTATTAGTATTATTATTATTATTATTATTATTATTATTATTATTAGTATTAGTATTATTATTATTATTATTATTATTATTATTATTATTATTATTATTATTATTATTATTATTATTATTATTATTATTATTATTATTATTATTATTATTATTATTATTATTATTATTATTATTATTATTATTATTATTATTATTATTGTATCATGTCAAGCCAGGCATGTAGCCGCGGGCACAAAGGGCAGTCATATGGGAAGGAGACCCAGAATAAGAAAACCAACATTGAGAGTCCAATAGGAGTGCAGATTAGGGTGTAGGGGCACGGAACCCCAGTACCGGCGCCTTCAGGGGGTGAGCAAGCGGGCCCCTGGGCGTCATCATCGAGCGACCGTAATGAAGCGAACATTGCAGCAGCGGTGGACCACTTGACCGCTGTAGCATCAAATGCTACAAGTGAAGCAAAAGGTCGGGCAAAACCCCCGTTGAAGCGGCAACAACACGCGCCAAACGACGGGAACGCAAACAAGGATGACAGCGGAAAAGCTAAAGAGATCTCCCCAGTGAAAGACCACCTGGAAAAAATAAAAAAAAGAAGAGGCGGAGCACCTGCAGACATGCCAAGAGACTCTGAAGAAAATGAGAGCCGCAACAGGCAGACAAAAGAATATCAGCATCGATATCAAGAATGGCCTTTTAGTGCTGGAAGATGCGATAGATGCGTTAACCTACCTCAAGAAGGCGCGAGAAAGAGCCGAGCCACGGGTGAGAGAACTTGAAATTCAAGCGACCCAGGCAAAGTGCATAAGCGGGAAAAAAAAAGGGAAGCTACAAGTCCGCTAGAAAAGGAACGGGAGAAAAAAAAGAAAAGACGAAGAAACAGACCATGAGCTGACTTCACACGAAGAAAAACGCGGTGGCCAAGGAACCCCCATGGCAAGAGGCCCGGAAGAGGAAGAAAAAAAAAAATAGCGGCAGGCACAGAAAAAAAAGAAAATAGAGAAGCGGACGGAAGCCAAGGCAAAAAACCAGCAAACAAGAAAAAAGCTCCGAAAGCCCGTCTTGAAGCTATCTGCATTAAACCAGGTAAGAACATGTCCTATGCAAACGTTCTCCAAAATATAAAAGAGAACATAGTCCCTCAAGAATTTGGCGCTGAAATTAGGGCCATCCGGCAGACTAGCGAAGGCAATGTACTGCTAGAGCTGGGAAACAAGACAGAAGACTCTGAAAGGTTCAGCAATGCTCTCAGTAAAGCGCTGGGAGGTAGCGCACTGGTCAAGAGCCTAGCCCCGAAAACTTCAGTCGAGATCAGGGACCTGGACTGCCTGACGGAAAAGGTGGACGTCGAGGAGGCACTGAAAAGAGACTTTCCCGACATCGGCGAGCTCACGGTGAACGTCACAACATCGAACGCGAGGGAACAACGCGTAGCGATAGTGCAGCTGAGCGCAAAAACTGCAACAAGACTCCTCCAGCAAGCCAAGATAAAGATTGGATGGATAAACTGCCGAGTAAGACAGAGGGCCGTGGTAACTCGATGTTTTAAGTGCCTTGGCTACGGCCACGCAGCTAGGGTATGCAAAGGTCCGGACAGAAGCAACCTCTGCTTTAAGTGCGGATCGACAGAGCATAAAGCAAGGTCCTGCAAGGCGCCGTGACAATGCGTGATCTGTGAAGAAAAAAGAAACCACATCGCTGGCTCGGGACAATGCAAGATATTCAGAGAGGCCCTGGAGGAGGCCAAGAAAAGAATAAAATGACCCGTATTCTCCAGGCAAACATGAACAGGAGCAGAGTAGCGAACGAGTTACTCTACCAGTTAGTCGCAGAGAAAAACGTAGACTTCGTCATCATCAGCGAACAATACAAGGATCGGAATCCTCCGTCTTTGTTCTCTGATTTGCTTTGCACCGCGGCAATCTGGATCCCTGACCTGGGGAAAGTGCCGGTGAAGAGCCACGAACGCGGCAGGGGCTTTGTGTGGGTTAAAAGTGGAGAAGCAACCTTCATCAGCTGTTACTTCACACCAAACGAAACTTTCCGGGAGTTTCAGGTGAAGCTCGACGCCTTGGAAGATGAGATCCTTAACCTAACAGGGGATATCGTCGTCGCAGGGGACTTCAACGCAAAAGCATTAGAGTGGGGAATGCCATACCAGGACAGCCGAGGGAGATCCATCATGGAAATGGCCGCTAGGAGAGGCCTCATTGTACTAAACGCCGGGAGTACCACCACGTTCCGACGCCCTGGGTACACAGAGACCATACCCGACGTCACTTTCGCGACTGAGGGGCTAGTGCCCCTGATCGAAAGATGGAAGGTAGAAGAGGACTACTCTGGTAGTGACCACCAATATATCGCCTTTGATGTAATGGAAAGAACTAACCTACAGACGCAGCCACCGGAAAAACGCAAGAGATGGAATACTGCAAGAATGAACGAAGAAAGATTTGCCGCTGAGATCTCTAAAGGCGTGGAAATGGCGAATGTAAATGGGAATAGTACCTCAGCCACAGAAGCTCTCGTGGAATCTACCATGAAGCTTATTACCACAGTCTGCGAGGCCTCTATGCCACGGGTACATCCGCGACAGGATAAGCGACCCGCCTACTGGTGGACCCCAGAGATCGCGGAACTGCAACGCCGATGCCACCGACTGCGGAGGGAAGCACAGCGCGCAAGAAATCGGGCAGATGCAAATACCCTTTCTGCAACACATGAGGCCGCGAAAAAAGAACTACGACGCACTATAAACAAGAGCAAGAGCGGCTGCTGGGAGAAACTTATGGACGACGTAAACAGAGACCCATGGGGGCTGGGATACAAGATTGCTGCCCAAAAATTAGGGGCACTCAAACCATCTAGCGTCATGGACGCTGCCACCATGGAAAAAATTGTTGATGCACTCTTCCCCACTCATCCTGAAAGAACGGAGACAGAGGCAGGCGACATAGGAGAAGTGCCACTGTTTACCAGAGAAGAACTGGAAAAGGCGATTCTGTCCTTACGAAACAAAAAAGTGCCTGGCCCTGATGGCATCCCGAGCGAAGTTCTGAAAATGGTAAACAGGCTGTGCCCGGACGTGTTACTTAATATGTATAACGCGTGTCTGACAACGGCAACTTTTAGTAACCGCTGGAAGGCCATACGGTTAACACTAATCAATAAAGAAAAAGGGAATCCAGAGCTGCCGTCGGCATACCGGCCATTGTGTATGCTGGACACAGCAGGGAAAGCCTTAGAAAAACTTTTGCGGGCACGATTACACAAGGCAATCGAGGACGCGGGAAACCTTTCTCCGAAGCAATAAGGGTTTAGGGCAGGGCGATCGACAGTGGACGCAGTCCTAGAAACGAAGGAAGCAGTTAGAAGAGCGGAAGCCCGAAACCAGCTAACACGACGCATAGTCCTTCTGGTCACACTAGACGTAAAAAACCCGTTTAACTCCGCTAAGTGGAGTGACATGCTTGAAGCGCTTGAGACAAGGTTCCACATACCGGAGTATATATTACGAATGTTCAATAATTATCTGAAGGAACGCACCCTACTTTTCACCACCAAAAAAGGGCGATGGATAAGGAAGGTTACTGCAGGGGTGGCTCAAGGCTCGATACTTGGGCCGGACCTCTGGAACATAAACTACGATAGCCTGTTACAAACAACCATGCCTGAGGAAACGGTAATGGTTGGCTACGCGGATGACATCGCAGTGCTCATCGCTGCTCGGGACACTGAGAAGGCGCAACTGAAGCTAAACCAAGTGATGCGCACCGTAAACAACTGGATGACACACCATGGATTGGTTCTAGCCCTAAACAAAACAGAAATAGTCATTCTCACCAAAAAAAGGATCCCTACGATCCTGGAAATGCGCGTAGGAAATAAGGTGGTAGAGACAAAACCGACGGCCAAATGCCTTGGGATCGTGATCGACAATAAGCTAAGCTTTCTCGAGCACATCAAATGAACAGCGGATAAAGCAGCCAAAGGGGTTACAGGACTGAGCAGGCTCATGGCAAATGTCATCGGCCCAACAGCCAGCAAACGCCGACTTTTGATGACTACTGTCCAATCGGTTCTACTCTACGGTGCCGAAGTGTGGACGGATGCCCTCAGCAAAAAAACGCACCGGAAACGGCTAGCCCAGGTGCAAAGGCGGAGCGCACTCAGAGTCGCCTCAGCCTACAGAACAGTATCCGAACCAGCGGTTCTCGTGATTGCAGGGGTCATCCCTATTGCTCTTCTCGCCAGAGAACGCAAAGCGATCTATGAGCGGAAAACTGAGGTAGGTAAGAGAACAGCATCGGAAGAGGAGAGAGCGCGGACAATGGAAGAATGGCAAACATCTTGGGACGCTGAAACGAGAGGACGATGGACTGCGACACTAATAACAAATGTCAAGGCGTGGATAGAGAGGAAACACGGAGAAGTGGGATACTACCTGACCCAATTCTTGACCGGTCACGGGTACTTCAACTCGTACCTGCACAAAATAGGGAAGGTCATATCTCCGAACTGCCCTTATTGCCCGGGTATTAACGACGACGCTAACCACACGTTTTTCCACTGCGAAAGGTAGTCGCAGGAAAGAACCACTGTGGAAAGTGAAATGGGCCCGCTGTCACCATATACGATCGTAGCGAACATGCTGAACAACGAGACAGCCTGGAGACGGGTAACACAGTATGTCGAGAGCGTTCTGCGGATCAAAAAAAACGATATGGGGTAGTAAGTTAAGAAATGAGTAAAGAAACGAGAGAGAAAGAAGAGTCGAAGAACGCAGAGAGCCCATTGGGCGAAGGTAAACGAGCCTAGTCTGAAGCAATGTGATAAACGGTGCCAGACTAGTGTCTTAGAAGAGGGAGGTGTTTTAGTGGGTAGTCCAGCACAGGAGCCCCACACCCCGTGCGTAAACTGCATTTCACCTCCCTTAAAAAAAAAAAAAAAAAAAAAAAAAAAAATCATCATCATCATCATCATCATCATCATCATCATCATCATCATCATCATCATCATCATCATCATCATCATCATCATCATCATCATCATCATCATCATCATCATCATCATCATCATCATCATCATCATCATCATCATCATCATCATCATCATCATCATCATCATCATCATCATCATCATCATCATCATCATCATCATCATCATCATCATCATCATCATCATCATCATCATCATCATCATCATCATCATCATCATCATCATCATCATCATCATCATCATCATCATCATCATCATCATCATCATCATCATCATCATCATCATCATCATCATCATCATCATCATCATCATCATCATCATCATCATCATCATCATCATCATCATCATCATCATCATCATCATCATCATCATCATCATCATCATCATCATCATCATCATCATCATCATCATCATCATCATCATCATCATCATCATCATCATCATCATCATCATCATCATCATCATCATCATCATCATCATCATCATCATCATCATCATCATCATCATCATCATCATCATCATCATCATCATCATCATCATCATCATCATCATCATGATTATTATTATTATTATTATTATTATTATTATTATTATTATTATTATTATTATTATTATTATTATTATTATTATTATTATTATTATTATTATTATTATTATTATTATTATTATTATTATTATTATTATTATTATTATTATTATTATTATTATTATTAGTAGTAGTAGTAGTAGTAGTAGTAGTAGTAGTGGTAGCAGTAGTAGTAGTAGTGGTAGTAGTAGTAGTAGTAGTAGTAGTAGTAGTAGTAGTAGTAGTAGTAGTAGTAGTAGTAGTAGTAGTAGTAGTAGTAGTAGTAGTAGTAGTAGTAGTAGTAGTAGTAGTAGTAGTAGTAGTAGTACCCTTGCGGGATAGGGGTTAGAATATTCCCGAGGTAAGGTATGCCTGTCGTAAAAGGCCACTAAAATCCAGGGGAAGGAAAACCCCTACAACAAACCAATTACCCCTGCGGGATAGGGGTTGGAATATTCCCGAGGTAAGGTATGCGTGGCGTAAAAGGCGGCTCAAATCCAGGGGAAGGAAACCCCTTACAACAAAATAATTATGAGTAACAACAATCAAGGAAAACACTTTACGGTGCAGGGGGGGGGATACCCCAGTACCGGCGTCGACAGGGAGTGGGCAAGCGGGCTCCCCGGCGTCGAAAACAAGCGACCGCAGTGCTACATTGGTGGATGACTTGGCTAACGTAGCATACAAAGCAACAAGCGATGAGAGCCGTCATCCTACTAGAACACGAGGAAACAAGGGTGAACAGATTAACAACTCACTGATGGTGAGTCTCCCTCATAACGGGACGGATATCAGTGCAAATGAGGAGCAAGACGGCTCGATAGAGCAACACCGAGCAGCTCTATAACAGAAGATCTCGGAGGCTGACCTTGGCGAGGAAGAGGAAATACGGCGCCTTCAAAGCCTTGCAAAGAAGATGATCCAGGCGACCACTAAGCAGCGGAATGTCAGCATGGACATCAAACAAGGATTACAGAAGCTGGAGGAATCCTTGGAGGCCATTTCAGCATCCAGATTAGAGAGGAAGAAGATTGAAGCAGAATTGCGAAAAATACCAGCGGGAGGCAGACGACTAGCCTCATAATCTTCGAATGGAAGAATCCAGAGGTCACAACACCTAACCAGCCCAGGAGGAGGATCTCCTGTACAACGGGCGGATAAAAGACCTAAGCATGGAGAAACGGAAGGAGAGTGGCAAGAACCTCGCCGCAGAAAGGAGAAAAGAGGCGCGGTCAAGGCCAACAATAGAAAAGCCAGAAGAGCTGCAAGGGATGATGAGGAAACACCGGCGACGAGGATGAAAACAACTCCACCGGAACGCCAAAGAGAGCGGAACAAACGCATCCGGGATAGGCCGCGCGGCGAAGCCGTTCTTATCAGGCCGGAAACAGGGAAAACCTACGCAGAGATACTGAAGGACATCCGCGCCAAGGTGAACCCTGCAGACACGGAGACGGACATCAAAGCCATCCGTCAGACTCACAAGGGTGAAATTCTGCTGAAGCTAGGCAACAACCAGAAGAACAAGGACGTCTTCACCAAGGCCTTGAGAGATGCACTGGGAAATACGGGCAAAGTCACCGAACTCATCCCGAAGATGACCCTCGAGATTAGAGACCTCGACGGAGCAACTGAAGAAGAAGATGTACTCGACGCCTTGGCACGCGAGTACCCGGGACAAGTAGATAATGTTAAAGTCCGAGTGCCAAAAACGAGTTACAGGGGCCAGAAAATCGCTCTTATCGAGATGAATGAAATAAAGGCAACAGAACTCATCCAAAAGAGCAAGATCAAAGTTAGCTGGGTCAACTGTAGAATTCGGAAACGGATATTTGTAATGCGGTGCTTCAGGTGCTTAGGGTATGGGCATCAAGCCAAAAACTGTAGTGGTCCGGATAGAAGTAAACTGTGTTGTAAGTGTGGTGAAACCGGTCATAAAGGCGCTAATTGCGATAGAGAAGCGCGGTGTGTTTTGTGCGCGGACAAAGCGCAATCGTCCCACGTGCCGGGAACAGGGAAATGTGCCGCTTTTCGGAGAGCGTTGGAAAGTGCTAAGAACAGGACCCCGAAATGACAAGGGTACTTCAAAGAAATCTGAACAGGAGCAGGACGGCCGACGACCTCCTGACACAACTGGTGCGCGAAAAAAAATGTGATTATTATCAGTGAACAATATCGTGATAAAGTGAATACGAGCTGGTACGCGGACAACCTGGGCACTGCAGCCATTTGGGTACCGAATCCCGGAAAAGGCCGAGTAGAAGATCACGGAAGGGGAAACGGCTTTGTCTGGATTAAACAGAGGGACGTTTACTACGTGAGCTGCTACTTCACGCCCAATGAAGGCATCGGGCAATTTGAAGAGAAGCTCAACAGCCTGGAAGACAAACTACGGGACATGGAAGGAAAAATCATCGTGGCTGGAGATTTTAATGCGCGAGCGATCGAATGGGGTATGCCGCATGCGGATGGCAGAGGCAGACGAGTAATGGAAATGGTTTCACGACTAAGTCTCACAGTGCTCAACATCGGTTCGACTGCGACTTTCCGACGACCAGGCGACAGGGGAACGATACCGGACATTTCGTTTGATCGGAACGCGCAGTGCCATGTGTGAGAAAATTGACGGTGATTGAAGACTTCACAGGCAGCGACCACCAATACATCACGTTCGAATTATTTGAAGGAGGAAACGCACCAAGGATCAGGAAGGACCTACCACCAAGATGGAACGTAGCCAAAATGGACGAGAGGAAACTGCGTATAGCGATACTCAACGGGCGGAGAATCTCGATGCACGTTGAAAACCCAAGTGCAGAAGAATTAGTGGACGAAACGATGCAGCTAGTACTGCAAGCGTGCAGAGCAACGATTCCGAGAAAGCAGCGACCAGCAAACAAGCAGGCAGCGTACTGGTGGACCGACGAGATCGCCGATCAGCGAAAACGATGCCTCCGACTGCAAAGGAAAGCAACCCGATTTCGAAGAAGGAATCCTGATGAAGCAGCAGTCATCGCGGCTCAATACAAAGATGCCAAGAAGATCCTACAGCGTCAAATTGGCCGCAGCAAGACGGAGCGCTGGAATTCCATTATACAGGACGTGAATAACGACCCGTGGGGATTGGGCTACAGGATAGTGACGCGGAAACTAGAAGCTTTCTTGGAAGGAGAGAGAATGGACCTGAATAGGATGAAAAACATCGTAAATACCCTATTCCCGACTCACCCACCGAGGAGCGAAGAGGACCTCGACATCAGGGTTGAGGACATTACGTCATTTAATGAGGAGGAGCTGATGGATGCGGTCAAATCACTGCAGAGCAGGAAGGCCCCAGGACCCGACGGCGTACCGGCAGAAGTGTTGAAGGCGGTGGCAGGCGCCCGCCCGAAACTGCTTCTCGATATGTACAACTGCTGCCAGAAGAGCGGAGTTTTTCCCAAACGCTGGAAGACGCAGCGTCTGGTATTAATCAGCAAAGGCAAAGGAGACCCTAACTCCCCGTCAGCCTACAGGCCACTGTGCATGTTGGACACGGCCGGGAAATTGCTGGAGAGGATGATCAAGCCGTGACTACATACAGCTATACGGGAAGCAGGTGACCTGTCCGATAGACAATTCGGTTTCAGGAAAGGACGATCCACGGTAGACGCAGTTCAGAAGGTCATGAGGATAGTTGAGGCAACGCGGGAGAGCATCCATTACTCCCGAGAGATCGTGGTATTGGCTACGCTCGACGTGAAGAATGCCTTCAATTCAGCAAGGTAGTGCGACATGATGCAGGCGCTAAAGGTAAATTTGATGGTGGACGACTACTTGAAGGACCGAGTACTGCTCTACGACACACGAGAAGGACAACAGAGAAAAATCATCACCTCAGGCGCAGCCCAGGGATCGATCCTTGGGCCAGATCTCTGGAACATCTCGTACGATCGAATTCTACGGATGGAAATGCCAGATGACACGTACCTGATAGGATACGCTGACGACGTCGCCGCGGTCATCACAGCAAGAGATCCCGAAGCGGCTCAAAGGCGTCTTAACCAGGTCATGAGGCGGACGCACGGAGATAGTAGTTCTCACTCGGAAGAGGATCCCGAACATACTGCACATGCGCGTCGGAAACGAAGGAGTGGAAGCAAAGGGCGCAGTGAGGTATCTCGGCATCACCTTGGACACCAAACTAACCTTCTGGGAACACATCAGGAAAGCGACAGACAAAGCGGCGATTATGGTAGCAGCACTGAGCCGTCTCATGGCAAACGTGAGAGGACCAACTACCAGCAAACGTCGGCTTCTGATGTCAGTGACACACTCGATTCTCCTGTATGGAGCAGAGATCTGGGCGGACGCACTGGAAGCGGAAAGCCGAAGGAAGCGTATAGCCGCGGTACAAAGAAGAGGAGCCCTGAGAGTGGCCTGAGCATACCGAACGGTATCAGGACCGCCGGCCCTGGTCATTGCTGGAGTGGTACCCATTGAGCTCCTCGCGAGAGAGAAGAAACGAGTCTACCTACGACGAGCTTAACACGATCGGAAACAGACGAAGAACCAGGAGAGGGATCACACCATGGAGCTTTGGCAGGGCATGTAGGACAGTGACGCAAGAGGAAGATGGACAGCCAGACTCATCAAACATCTGGCCCTATGGACAAATCGTAAACACGGGGAAGTGACTTTCTACCTCGCCCAACTATTGAGCGGGCATGGCTTCTGCAGCGCATACCATCACAAGATCGGGAAAGTGGAAAATCCGCGATGTATCTACGGGGATTCTGAACGCGACGACGCTCATCACACCTTCTTCGAGTGTAATCGATGGAGGGATAAGAGGGAAAGGATAAAGGAGTCGCTAGGTTTTATCACCCCAGAGAACATAGTGGCATCGATGCTGATCAGCGCGGAGAAGTGGGATGCGGTGACAAATTTTGCCGAAATAATTCTACGCCAGAAGAAACAAGAAGAAAATAACAGAGTGATAGCCGGAGGAGACAACAACTAGTTGGACATCGTGAGCATAGTTAACTGTGCAGTGCGAGAAAATAGTGCCGAGTCCAGTAAACCACAGTGAAGTGACACAGTGAAAAAGTTAGGGCATTAGCGTGTCAGCGAATGGAATTGGGCAGAGATTCACAGCTTGCGCCGGACCGCTGCCATAAGCAAGCAGAAAAGAATGAAGAGGCCTGGAAGGCAAAGGAACAGAACGACCCTGACGAAATGCGGAAGCGGTTCCGGGCCGTTACACAACATCTGGAAAAAGGGTTAGTGGTTTTTAGTAGGTATAAATCCTACACTATTGAGGAGTGCGGTCCCTCCTCTCTGTCTTTCTAAAGATTTTTCACCACCCCTCGAAAAAAAAACCAAAATATTATTATCATTATCATTATCATTATCATTATCATTATCATTATCATTATCATTATCATTATCATTATCATTATCATTATCATTATCATTATCATTATCATTATCATTATCATTATCATTATCATTATCATTATCATTATCATTATCATTATCATTATCATTATCATTATCATTATCATTATCATTATCATTATCATTATCATTATCATTATCATTATCATTATCATTATCATTATCATTATCATTATCATTATCATTATCATTATCATTATCATTATCATTATCATTATCATTATCATTATCATTATCATTATCATTATCATTATCATTATCATTATCATTATCATTATCATTATCATTATCATTATCATTATCATTATCATTATCATTATCATTATCATTATCATTATCATTATCATCATCATCATCATCATCATTATCATTATCATTATCATTATCATTATCATTATCATCATCATCATCATCATCATCATCATCATCATCATCATCATCATCATCATCATCATCATCATCATCATCATCATCATCATCATCATCATCATCATCATCATCATCATCATCATCATCATCATCATCATCATCATCATCATCATCATCATCATCATCATCATCATCATCATCATCATCATCATCATCATCATCATCATCATCATCATCATCATCATCATCATCATCATCATCATCATCATCATCATCATCATCATCATCATCATCATCATCATCATCATCATCATCATCATCATCATCATCATCATCATCATCATCATCATCATCATCATCATCATCATCATCATCATCATCATCATCATCATCATCATCATCATCATCATCATCATCATCATCATCATCATCATCATCATCATCATCATCATCATCATCATCATCATCATCATCATCATCATCATCATCATCATCATCATCATCATCATCATCATCATCATCATCATCATCATCATCATCATCATCATCATCATCATCATCATCATCATCATCATCATCATCATCATCATCATCATCATCATCATCATCATCATCATCATCATCATCATCATCATCATCATCATCATCATCATCATCATCATCATCATCATCATCATCATCATCATCATCATCATCATCATCATCATCATCATCATCATCATCATCATCATCATCATCATCATCATCATCATCATCATCATCATCATCATCATCATCATCATCATCATCATCATCATCATCATCATCATCATCATCATCATCATCATCATCATCATCATCATCATCATCATCATCATCATCATCATCATCATCATCATCATCATCATCATCATCATCATCATCATCATCATCATCATCATCATCATCATCATCATCATCATCATCATCATCATCATCATCATCATCATCATCATCATCATCATCATCATCATCATCATCATCATCATCATCATCATCATCATCATCATCATCATCATCATCATCATCATCATCATCATCATCATCATCATCATCATCATCATCATCATCATCATCATCATCATCATCATCATCATCATCATCATCATCATCATCATCATCATCATCATCATCATCATCATCATCATCATCATCATCATCATCATCATCATCATCATCATCATCATCATCATCATCATCATCATCATCATCATCATCATCATCATCATCATCATCATCATCATCATCATCATCATCATCATCATCATCATCATCATCATCATCATCATCATCATCATCATCATCATCATCATCATCATCATCATCATCATCATCATCATCATCATCATCATCATCATCATCATCATCATCATCATCATCATCATCATCATCATCATCATCATCATCATCATCATCATTATTATTATTATTATTATTATTATTATTATTATTATTATTATTATTATTATTATTATTATTATTATTATTATTATTATTTTTATTATTATACAAGGAGTTGCGGAATCCTTTTTACGGATATCCTCCAGTCTTTTGAACTGGGGAGGTATGTGGGACTCCCAAAAAAATAGGCCTACCCACTAAACCGCCCTCTCCTTGTTGTCCTCCCCCAGACCAGGAACTATTTTGGTATTACTTCTGGCTGGGGGTTCTGTCCGTGTTCGTCCGTTCGTCTTGCTGTCTGTAACCTGTCGCGTCACGTCAGTCTGTCTGCTCGGTTAGGTGAGGCAGCCGTCTACGTTTTTTCGTCGCAGTATCGTCTCTGTATAGGTGGCAACTAGTTGCCACCATTCTGTCGAGTGGAGCATCACCTGAACAATGTTGTCCGGGGTGATGCTGCCAACAATCGTCTCCAGTTCCAGTCGGAGTCCTGTCCAGCGGTCGCACACAAAAAATGTGTGTTCCGCGTCGTCTCGTTCGTGTCCACAGTACTTACAGTCTGGCGTCCGTACTCTGTCCATGTTATAAAGGTACCGTCTAAAGTAACCGTGTCCCGTCAGGAACTGGGTGATGTAAAAATTTACGTCCCCAAAATCCCTTTCGATCCACGGTCTCAGGTCCTTTATTAGTCGTCTTGTCCAGTTGCCTGTCGCTCTTTCTGTCCATTGTTCGTGCCAAGTCTGTATCGTCTTGTCACGTTCCGCGACTGCCGCATCCTCCCGTTTTATGTCCGCGCTTCTCCCGTAGATCCTCTTTCGCTCGAAAGCTAGGAGGTCCACGGGGATTACGCCCGCAACCACCAAGACTGCTTGTGCAGAGACAGTTCGGTAGGAGCAGGCGATCCTCAGCGCACCCTGTCTTTGTACCGTTGTCATGGCGTGGCAGTACTTCTTTGTCTTCAGGGCATCTGCCCAGATCTCCGCGCCGTACAGGAGGATCGAGTGGGCTGTCGTCATTAGGAGTCGTCGTTTTCCCGGTCTCGGCCCGTTTGTGTTGGCCATTAGGCGGCTTAAGGATGCTATTCTCTTAGCCGCCTTCTGGCATGTTTTTTGTATATGAGGCCAGAAGGTCATCTTCGTATCTAGGGTCACTCCCAGGTACTTGACTTCACCTCCGGCCTTGATTTCATCCGTCCCGACCCACATGGGTAGTCTCGTCTGTATGCGTCTTCTGCTAAGGAAAGTCAGTTCTGTCTTTTCTGTTGCGAGTTGTAGTCCGTGGTCCGTCTTCCAACGGCCCACTCGCCGCATCGTCTGGTTCAGTTTTTGCTGTGCCAGGTCTGGAGATCGCTCGGTGATCACCGCCGCCACGTCGTCAGCGTAGGCGACAAGGAAAACGCCAAGCGGCAATTCCAGCCTGAGCAAGCTGTCGTAGAGTCCGTTCCAAAAGTCTGGTCCCAGTATGGACCCTTGTGCAACCCCCGCGGTGATTTGTCTCGTCATCGGTCCTTCAGTCGTCTCGTACGTGATCCTTCTGTTTCTTAGGTAGTCGCCCACCACCCGAGCCAGGTAAGCCGGAACCCCGAAGTTGCCTTCAAGCGCCTCCAGGATGTCAACCCACCTGGCCGAGCTGAAGGCGTTCCTGATGTCCAAGGTCGCCAGCAGAACGATTGGTCGCGCTGCATGGCAATGTCTTTCCAAATCCAGGAAGGAATCGACCACTTTTTGAATCGCTCCAATCGTTGATCGTCCCCTCCTGAAGCCGAACTGCCGGTCTGAGAGGCCTCCGCTGGTCTGTATCGCGTCCGTCAGTCTCGGTTTTAGTAGTTGTTCATAGAGTTTACCCGTTGTGTCGAGTAAACTCAGCGGCCGGTAGGCTGACGGCGTATTGGGGTCGCCCTTACCCTTAGGGATAAGAACTAGCCTTGCCGTCTTCCACCGGTCACTGAACGTTCCCGTCGTCAAGCTCGTGTTGTACAGGTCAAGAAATATCTCCGGCCTCAGGCGAACCATCAGCCGGAGAATCTCCGCCGGTACTCCGTCTGGTCCCGGCGCCTTGCCAGTCTTCATCGCGGCAGTCGCTTTGGAGAGCTCCTCCGCGGTAAATATGGAGGCCGCCGGGGCTTCCGTGTCGTCTGTCACGTTCGTCCGTATCGGGTGAGTCGGAAACAGTCCGTCAACAATCCGTTCTGCGGTTTCGGCATCTTTGAGTTCAAGTGGAACTCGGGCCCCTAGTTTGCCAGTCACAATTTTGTAACCGGTTCCCCAGGGGTCTTCGTTCACCTCCTCGCAGAGCTGCTTCCAGCATCGCGTTTTGCTGTCCCTTATGGCGTTCGTAAGTGTTTTTCGTGACGTCTTGTAAGTGGCTTGGAGGTTTTCCCTTTCGGGTCTTCCCCCAGCCCTCGTAACTCGTCGGCGGTTTGCCAAGCAGAGCCTGCGCAGCTCGGCTATTTCGTCCGTCCACCAGTATTGTGGTTGCCTGTTTGGTCTATGTCGTCGTTTCGGCATTGTGCTGTTGCACAGCCGGTCCGTCAGTTTGGCCGTCTCGTCCGTGAGTCTTTCCGCCCTTTGCCGGCCAGTCAGTTCAGGGGGGACTTTCGTCATTGGTGCTGGTGCTGCCGCCAGCTCCTCCGAAAATTTTCGTAAGTCGAGTTTGTTGAGGTTCCACCTCGGGGGGTATTGGGTCCTCGTCCGTCTCGTCGTCGTTTGTCCTGCCACTTCGAAGACAATGTACTGGTGATCGCTGGCCGTATAGCCGTCGAAAATCCGCCACTGTCCTATCCGTGGTGATATTCTGTCCGATGTCATTGTGACGTCAGGGATGGAGTTTCCAAACCCTGGTCGTCTGTACGTCGGTACGTTTCCCGTATTTGCTACCACCAGGTCTAGTCTTGCGGCCATCTCCAGCAGCAGCCGTCCACGTTTGTTCGTTGTTGTCATTCCCCACTCGATCGCCCGCGCGTTGAAGTCTCCTCCGACAACAACGTCCCCAGGCAGATCCCTGATTCCGTCCTCAAGGAGCGCTACCTTTCTCTCGAACTCCACCGCGGCGCAGTTGGGTGTCAGATAGATGCTGACGTATGTGACAGCGCCGACCCTTGCCCAGACGTAGTCGTCCCCGACACCGCAGCTTGTTATTCGAGATTGGGCAGCGCCCCTAACCCAGATAGCTGTGGTCTCCGTCTCGTTTGTAATGTACGTTTGTGTCTTTCTTCTCCTGTACGGTTCGCACAGGATCAGAATGTCGGCGTCATGTTCGTCAGCTATCTGTGGTAGTAGCATGTCTGCTGTCCTACTCCTGTTCAGGTTTCCCTGAACTACTCTGTCCGTCTTCCGGCCTGCTTCCTGCACTCCTCCAGCGCAGCCCGGAACACCGCGCACCTCCCGGTTCCCGCAAGGTGCGCTACGTCCTCGTGCCCCGCCTTAGCGCACAGGGGACAAGCCGGTTCGTTCGTGCAGTCGGTAGCGTAGTGTCCAGATATACCGCACTTTCGGCAGCTCTTCGTCCTGTCCACGTCCGAGCAGTTTGCCTTCACGTGCCCGTAACCGAGACACCTGTGGCATTTTGTCACAGTCAGTCTTTTTTGGACGCGGCAGTGCACCCATCCGATACCGAGTCGTCCGCGGCGGAGCAGCACATCGGCTTCCCGCGATTCTAGCTCGCAGACCGCCATGTACTGCTCGGCGCGGTTCGGGCCAAAGATATGGACTCCGAAGTCTTCGTCTCGTCCCGTTTCCCGTCTCAGTGCCTGTACGACGTCCTCCGCAGTTGTTACGCAGTCTAGATCCATGATCTCTAATTGGACTTTAGAGGTCATGGCCCTGACGCTGCCTGCGGCCCCGATCGCGTCTTGTAGAGCGCGTCGGAAGTCGTCTCGTCCGTCTGGTCCGTTCGCGTCTGCCTGTATCTTTAGAAGACACAGGCCGTTTTTCGTCTTCCTCAGAGTCGTCACCTGCACGTGACTATTCTTCGGGTCAACGGTCGTCCGTATTTTCCGTACGATGTCCGAGTACGTGTTATCGGTTCCAGGCTTTACCAGGACAGCCGTCCCCCTGTGTTTGGGGGCCGTTCTATGCCTCTCAGCCTGGATTTTTGTCTTTGTTTCGTGCGTGCTGTCCTTTGGTTCTGTTGTTTTTGTTTTCTTTTTTTTTTTTACTGTCTGCCAGTCTGCAGCCAGTTCCGTTTTCGGGGGTCGCTTCGGCGCGGCCTCCGGAGTGGCTCCGGTTGCCTCCCGTTTTCGTTTCGTCCGTGGCGTTTCCTGTCCTTTCATCTCTGTTTCTGTGTCCGTCATGTCATGTGTCGTTATAAGTCCTTTCGGGGCTGCCTCCGTGCACTTATGTAGCGCCGCGTCGGCAGCCTCGAGAATCGTCTTTATTCCTAGTTTGACCGTCATGTTTGTATTTTTCTGTTTGGCGACTGCCTCGTCCATTTTCGTCGCTGTCTTCTGTATTATTATCAGAAGTTCCGTTAGTCCAGGTTCGTTCCGTTTCAGTGTTGTGGGGTTTGGTGTTACTTTTTTCGTCTGTTCTGTCTGTGTGCGCACACCCTGATTGTCGTTGTCGTTAGCTGAGGCAGCAGAAGTAAAACTTACTCCGCTTCCTACGCTCGACGCACTGTCTGTCCTGGTTCGTCTTGGGAGGCGCAGTGTCGTTCTGTCTCCGTTTGCCGGCACTGGTGCCCCTGACGAAGCCCCACCGTCGGCGTTTAGTATTTGTATGTTTTGTTTTGTTTTGTTTTGATTTGTTTCCATTGTTGTTCCCACGAGTAGTCAGGAAGCGAGCGTCGACCCCCACAGAGCCTGATTGTGGGGGCAAGGCTTACTATGGGGTTTCGCCCGGTTCCCCATAGGCATCGTGCGCGACACTGTACCCCAGTGCTATTCAGCCCTCGGCACGCTGGCTCCCACCTTGGCTTGGGCAGAGCTGGTCCGCGACGGGGTTTTTGTCCACCTGATCCGGTTTTCACGCCAGCCCGGTTTCCTTATGGCGCCCGTTAACCGGGGAGCGCCGTGGCCGTTCCTGGCGAGGTTAGAGTCGTCGATAGACGATCCCCTTCCCCGATACGGTCGGGCCACTTTGCGCCCCGGCCCTAACACGGGCAGCTCCTAGATTTTCGTCCACCCCGAGAATTCTCGGTACCTTCCATATCTGGAAGGCGTCCCCCTATCCGCGACCTGGGGAGGCGCCCGATGCGGGATCATCAACCCGACACGGGGTTATTATTATTATTATTATTATTATTATTATTATTATTATTATTATTATTATTATTATTATTATTATTATTATTATTATTATTATTATTATTATTATTATTATTATTATTATTATTATTATTATTATTATTATTATTATTATTATTATTATTATTATTATTATTATTATTATTATTATTATTATTATTATTATTATTATTATTATTATTATTATTATTATTATTATTATTATTATTATTATTATTATTATTATTATTATTATATATTATATATGATCCCCATGATTAGCGATTTGGCTTCTTTAATGTGTAGTCTAATGGTGATAACTTCACCGCGAAAATTAACTAGTTCTCCGTCTTGATCGACTATGCGTAATTGCAGATGATCAATGATTCTCACGGCTATTGGAAGGTAAATGACGTGGTAAATCTCGTAACTTCCTGTAGGAAACACAATCACTTCTTTACCCACATAGATCTTGTTTTTCCCAGTATCGACGTTGGGTATAGAATTAAACGATAGTAATTCCACTAGGTGATAGTTCTTGCTAGGTGAGAGCTCAATTGGTGGAAAGTATTGTGCCTCTAATATAGATGATGTTCCAGATAAACTGAGAGTCAATGAATTCCCCATGATGGTTCACACTAGACTGATACGATAAGCACCACTTACAGGTCTTTATATAAGAATTTTAGGCATAGATGCCCACACTCATATGTATCAAAATTTTGATATCTCTTATGATTATACTTGATAACATTATCGGGACCGAGATAATCCATTAGATCGTGTGGAGGCTGAAGATCACCAAAACTATCAAAGTAATCAACATTTCGATCATTTTTCCGACAAGCCACCCAATAAGTACCTGGGCCATCTTTATCGTCGAGATTAATTATTCCAGATTCATGATAATGCGGTGCATCTGATGGTAAGTCGTTTCTCATAAATACACCACGAAAATTAGGAATTTCACGTGCATACTTGAGTAGATCAGCGTCTGTCAGAGCACGGTTTGGCAGTCTTACTTTGAAGTTTTTTTTTTTATTTGCTCCGAAATGGAAACTAAATCCTGTTTTGTGCGGCTTGAGTTAGAGACCTTTACCTAGCGCGATAGCCTCAATCGTCTTATTATGCCTTTGACTTTCCGCCAATTGCTGTGTTGCAGCTTTCGCATCATTTACAGCTTTTACTATTCCAGCAGCGCCACCAGCCAATGCACCAGTTGCACTTAATCCAGCAAATAGTGGAATAAGAAGAGGCAAAAATCCTCCAACTTTTTTCGGTACTGGCAGAATACGAGGCACGCGTACATTTTTTTCCCCACCAGCTGTCTTGACAGCAGCACGAGCACTCTTTAGTGCCGATCGAATAATTTTTTGTGTGTTAGAACCTGTCGATTTTGAGGCAGCTTTAATTATCTTGGAAAGCGTGGTTGGAGATTTGGTCTTCCTCTTCCTCTTCTTTATACCCATGCCAAGCTTAGCCTTTATCTTCATGGCGTTTGTAACAGCGTAGGCTGCAACCTTTTCACTTACACGAGCGTCGTTTGAAAATACGCGATGCCAAGCCTTATCAGCTAAAATTTTATCGGCCTTGTTGCGATCCTCAATGTTTTCACGATTCTGTGAGTATGTGTTTGAAAAATCCATCCGGTGTAACTTAACAGATCTTGAACCTGATAATATATTGGAAAAATATGAGACTTCACTCACAACAGGGTGGAAATAAAACCAGACTAGTAGATGGAATTTGGAGAAAGTGGTTTATTACTTTCCGCACACACAATGTGATAATACATTTTAAAACAGTTATTTTAAATATGAATGGAAACACAAAATATAATAAATTTAGAAAAATATAAAATAATGAAAATAAATACACCAAAAATTTGAGAATTATAAAACTGAATGTAATTAAATAGGTTAAATTTGATGATATGGACTGAGAACCAGCACACAATTATATTAATTATGTGCTGTAGGTTATGAGAGTGATGTGCGCACCGCAGCCAGTGCTGCGGAGCATGCAACGCAGTGAGATATATGAGTGCGTAAGGTGGTATTACAATTCACAGCAAGCTCTCAGCAGCTTAATGCAGAGAGGTTGCAGTGAACAAATAAGAGCACTTGCAATTGAAATTGCTTGAGTGCACTACATGTATGAGACAAGCTACGCAGGCAGCACTGCGTAGCACAATACAACACATAATGAGGATGCACAAAATGAGCAGTGTATAGCTGCTGTACTCTTCAGCCCGAACTCCCCTCTGCCGAGCACACACAACGCAATGTAAAATGTGAGATTTTACAGGAGCTCTTCCGCCGACGATCCAATAAGTTAGCCTTATTTGGGCTAATGTGAGCTGAGTGCCTCCGTGCAGAGTCCGCACGTGAGCTTGATCAATAATGAGAGTTGAGAATCGAGAGTGACGAGGTAGAATAATAGGATGTCTTCCTTCATACGTGAGTGCTGATTGCGCAAGGCGACCTCCTACTCTGAGTACACCCTCTTGGTCGATGAAAGCTGTTAGTTGACTGAAGGGGTGAGAGGAAGGAAGAGAAGCGCCTGACTGCAGTACTTGTAACTCGTGTTTGAAAAACACGGCTTTTGTAGCTCGTGTCCAAAAAACATTTGCTGCAGCTATCTCTTCTGCTGTGAGAGGAGCGATCCCTGCCGTTTCTAACCTCTTCCTCATTCTGGCCACTACTCTGACGCAAAATGAGGTAAGACGACACAATTTTGTGAGTGAGGAACAGCGATAAATGAGCTCCCACCAGTACTCTGGCGACACAGTTGCCGCAAGAAGAGCTAACCCCGGCCGGGCTTCCATATTGTGCAAGTCCTCAGAATCAGTTGAGATTTTCGGCCAAAATTCAATAGGTTTCACTATCCACGGTGGACCCGACCACCACAAATGATGAGAGGCCAATTGAGCTGTTGAGATACCCCGTGATGCACAATCTGCAGGGTTGCTTGTGCCTGCGACATGGCGCCAATGAGCAGTGGGTGTGAGTTCTTGTATCTGTGATACTCGGTTTCGGACGTAGTCTTTCCACCGAGCAGGACGTGCTTTCATCCAGGTGAGAGTCACCGATGAGTCCGTCCACAGGTGAGTAGATGAGACCTTGACCTTGAGTGTGGCTTGAACGTATGCAACCAATTTTGCTAGTAACAGTGCAGCTGTCAGTTCAAGCCGTGGTATGGTGAGCTTCTTGAGTGGTTCAACACGCGTTTTTGAGCAGATAAGTGAAGCCACCTTTCCTGTGGACATTGAGTCGACAGTGATGTAGATCACTGCTGCCATGGCCAATTGAGATACATCAGAGAAGCCATGCAATTCCACTGTTGAGTTGCTCCATGTATTGAACCAACGAGGAATTGAGAGCCTGGCTAGGCTTTTGAGATCTTCTCTGATTGCAGTCCATCGTGCTGAGACCTGAGATGGCAGTGGTTCATCCCAGCTGAGTTTGTGAAGCCAAAGCTCTTGCAAGAGTATTTTGGCTCTAATCACAACCGGTGAGACGAAACCGAGTGGATCAAAGAGTTGAGCCACCTTGGAAAGAACGAGGCGTTTTGTGAAATTATCTTGAGCTGAGTTGAACCGGGATGAGAATGTGAACATGTCTTCACTAGGAAGCCACGTCAGACCAAGAATTTTGGCCTCGCAGTCGTCCATTGAGATAGCTGAGCTTGACGATGATGGTGAAATATTAGCAAGGACCGTGCGGTCTGACGAGTGCCACTTGGCGAGTGGAAAACCGCCCGCCATGCACAAGTACTTGAGCTGCTGAGCAATTTCAATGAGTTCATGAGCTGAATCCGCCCCTCCAAAGATGTCATCCACGTACTTGCCAAACGTGATAGCTGGCACAGCGAGAGGAAACCGATGACCTTCATCTTTGGTGAGCTGCATGAGAGTTCTAACTGCCAAAAATGGCGCAGCCTTTGTACCGTATGTCACTGTTGTTAATTGATACGGCACAGGGTTATCTTGAGCATCAATCCACAAAATTCGCTGAAGATTCCAATCATCAGGATGAACTTTAATTTGACGATACATCTTCGTAACGTCCGTGGCAAAGATGTGTCTGTGGTGACGGATCCAGATGAGAACATCCGAAATATTGAGCAACAAATTAGGTCCGGTGTACATGATGTCATTGAGAGACTTTCCAGAAGATGTTGAGCTAGAACCGTTGAATATCACCCTTAACTTGGTGGAAACACTGTCTGGTCTCAATACACCGTGGTGAGGCAGATAGTAATGAATTTCATTTGTAGATGATTTCGAAGCCTTCACCATGTGACCAAGTTGTTCATATTCGACCATGAAATTTGAGTAGAGCTGACCGTATTCAGCATTTTTTGAGATTTTCCGAATTGTGTGCAACAAACACTCATGTGCTCTAAAGTATGAAGTTCCCAGATTCGCAGGAGAAGATGCAAGTGGAAGCCGAACAATGTATCGGCCTGTAGAATCACGCTGATGTGTGTCGCGAAAATGATCCTCGCATGCCTGCTCCTTTGGTGTGAGTTGACCGACCGTGTCCTTCGGTGGCTCTTCTTGAACCCAGAATTTTGTGAGCACGTTCTGTAATTCCTGATCATCAAGTTGCACAGCAGCATGATGAACAGTGAGTGCATCAGATTGACATGAGTTAATAGGTCCAATAATGAGCCAACCAAATATTGATAATTGTGCAATTGGCGAAGATGAAGAGCCCTTGATAATGTTAGGTTTAATCACCTGACCATAAATATCTGCTCCAACTATAATATCGATCGGTCGTGGTGTGAGAAAGTCCGGATCCGCCAGCTTCAGCTTCACTATGTGAGGCCACGTGCGAGCTGGTGACTCGAAAGATGGCAAATGAGTTGTAACCGTGTCGAGAATGTGAGCCACGACCGTGACTTTCTCTTTCGTGTGCATGGAGCACATTGTGAGTTGTATCGAACCACGTGTGTGAGTTGAGTGACTACCACCGATCACTGTGATCGAAATTGATGAGTGCTTACGTGTTGTATTGAGTTTACGGACGAGCTCTTCCGTAATAAACGTTAATTTCGATCCCCGATCGATGAGAAGTCTTGCCTGATGAGTTGATGCCGATGTATGTATATGTGTGAGTGCAGTTGCTAATAATGTTGAGCATTTCCTTGTGAGCTGTACCGATGAGAGGACGACTGCGTCAACACCCTATTGTGTTGACGTTGAGGGCTGCGCAGGTTGAGTGCCGGAAGAGGTTGCAGGGGGCGCTGCCGGATGCAGCATGGTGTGATGCCGCCCTGAACATTCCTTGCAACTGCGCGTGGAACGGCATGCAGAAGCATTGTGCCGTCCCAGGCTGTTGTAGCACAACTGCGACTTCTCCGCCATCTTGCGCCGCGCAGCCACGGAGAGCTGGCGGAACTCCGGGCACATCACAATGAAGTGCCCGGAACCCCGACAGCAGTCACATGGATACACGGATGCGTTGGTGTGTGGTGGCGGATCGCCGCGGGTGGTGCCACCCGCGTGATGAGCCGATGCGCGTTGAGTCCCGGCCCTTGCAGGAGGAGGGCACGCGGAAGACGTCCGACCGGAGCTACTAGGTTTTGGAGTGGCCTTCGCCATCTCCAGGGCCCGAATCTTAGTCTCCGCGAATTCCTCAATCCTCGCAAAGGTCGGGAACTCTGATGAGCGTCCTAACGCTGTCTCCCAGGCCTCGCGTGTGGTATGATCGAATTGCTGACTTAGCAGCCTCACCATCACGCAGTCAAATAATTCCTCCTTCGTAGCGACCGAAGTGAGGACCTTGTAGGCCTCGGAGACAGACGTTACAGTTAATGCGAGCGACCGCTCCAATGGTTTGAGCGCGAAGAGCGCGTCCAACCACTCCTGCACCAGCAGCCTGTTATTTTCAAAGCGGGACATCAATGTGTCCCACGCCAAAGTAAAAGATTCGTCGATGAGGGCGAACCCATCGATTAATGCAGCCGCCGATTCCGTGACGCAGGTGCGCAGGTACACCAGCCGCTCGACGTCGGCTAACCTCGTGTTCCGGATGACCAACGACGAGAACAAGTCCCGGAACGCCGGCCACCCAGAATAGGCGCCCTTGAATGCCGGCAGCTTGATGTCCGGCAGCTTTGTCCGTGACACCGGCGGCGCGACCACTGGTGCAGTGTGTTGGACGTGGCCGAGCCTCTCCATGACCTTCCTCGCAGCCATCTTAGCATGGAGAGTGAGTTTAGCCTCGGTCATTTGTGTATTACCCGTGATGTACTCATGATCGTGGTGGGCGAGCGGCCACAACGATTCCAAATGCAAATGTTCCGTACGGAACTCTGCACGCAGCTCTCCACCTGTTCGACCAGAGTCTCGAGCTCGGACAAGGAGAGGCCCTCCATTTGACTCTCGATGGTGGTCATAATAAACCGCAGAGCCTCCACCCATCGCTGCTGCGATTGGACCTTCAACACCAGATCGCCTGGCAGGCGAGCCGGTGATCGGGTCTTCTTCCCAGCCGTGACGGGATCCGGAGCCGACAATGTCTTTTTGTCTTCAAGGTTACCAGGCGCCAACCTGATGCCTGAAGGACTACCCTCGGACATTGTAAGCCCCTTGAGCCAAACAAGTAAAGAAACGAAGTGCTCCGCAGAATGTCTACTTTACCCAAATCGAAGCGCTGGCGGTGAGTCAGTGAGAAGCGATGGATACTGCGATGAGGGTTTGCAGAATCCAAAGCCAAGATGAGCCGAAGAGTGGATGCGTGCGGAAGGTAGAATACCCTGGTTCTACCCTGTGCGAGTGTCGAAGATCCGGCTCGAAGGACCAAAATGTTTGAGAATCTGTCCGATGATGGTATTTGACAGATCTGAAATATATTGAAACTAATGAAGCTTCACTCGATGACAGGGTGAGAATAAACCAGACACATAGATGTTACATTAAAGAAAGTGGTTTATTACACCTTCCGCATAACTACAATAAATCACATAATTTTGAATAAAACACTAAAAGTGAGAATAGATATAAGAAAGACCAAATTTAGAAAAAATACAAAATAATATAAATAAATGCACCAAAAAACTGAGAATAAACACTTGAATTTAAATAAGTTAGTTGATTTTGATTTATGAGCTGAGAACCAGAACACAATTATATTAATTGTGCGCTGTGAGCACTGAGAGCGGTGCGTGTGCAGCTGTCAGTGCTGCGTAGCACGCCACGCTAAGAGAAATATGAGTGCATAAGATGTGTGAATTATTCACTGCAAGCTCTCAGTAGATTTATTGAAGAGAAGTTGCAGTGAATAGATGAGAGCACTTGCAATTGAAATTGCTTGAGTGCTCTACACACATGAGACTAGCTACGCAGGCAGCACTGCGTAGCACAATACAACACATAATGAGGATGCACAAAATGAGCAGTGTATAGTCGCTGTACTCTTCCAGCAGATGTCCTGGGGAAAAGTACAGTGAATATAGTACACCTGCATAATTATATTAATTATACCGGCAAATTATGTTGAGAAAAACGTGGCGTGACATGTGCTGCAAGGCTGCCAAAAAGTGAGACCAAAATGCTGATGTACCGATGAGCATCCAACTCCTCGTTGCCATTGAATTTACGGTAAATTATAACAACGTACTCGTACCTGATTTTGAGTCCTGTTGAGAGTGATGAGTGAATCCAGAGTCAGAAGCCAACGAGAAAAGTCCGAGAAAGTTCCGTGTGTGCTGTTCCTCGATGCTGTTGCGAAAGTGTCTACATTTTCAACATGGCTGCGAGTACGAAAGCGTCGTTGGGCGCTGAAATCAGTTGAGCGAGATAGCCGGTGAGCGAAACCGAAGTCAAGCGAGAGAGATCCTCTCGCTCGAGGCGGGATGCCAACGAGGCACATCCTCGGCTTCGCGAAGCCCTGCCTAGGCTATCTTCGGCTCAACCGAACGACGTGTGCTAGAGCACCGCAACAGGTAGGCGCACGACGAATATCGATCGCCGTGCGCCAGCTGATTATCCAACAAACACATTACAAAATAACCAATTCGATTTGGTTTTTCTTCTCTTTTTCAATATAGTTTAGATGCAATGTACCATGTGTGACCGTTTCCTTCATGCGGCTGAACAGAGCCTGATAGGCAGAAATATTTGGAATCCATTGTTGAGAGTGGCAACAGTTTTTTGACCATATTTAGTCGTCACTTGGCGCAAATCGGTGACTTTATGCATTTTGTTGATCTGCAGATCGACGATTCTTTTCGTTGGGAGGTAATCGTCTTGACCAGCGAGTTTGTTGAGTGCTTCAATATCCATCATGAACGTCTAATGAAGTTGACTGTAGAAGATGGACGCGAGTATGTGATAGTGGTGAGCAACAGGTTCCAATACTATTGGCGTAGATTTCTTTAATCTGCTATACGTTTGATGTACGTTTCGTCTGACGGAGTTGACTGCAGAAGACGATGATGAATATGCGAGACTGATGAGCAACAGGTTCCAATGTGTTTGATGCGAGTTCCGTCTGATAGAGTTGATTGTGAACTGCTTCCAATACAAGTCTGGTTCAGATTCTGAAGTATCCTTTAGTATCCTTTAGTATCCTTTAGTGTCCCCAAAAGGTATCAATGGATCAACGAGTAGATACCGTGAACAGCTGACGGTGAAGGTCTGATGGAACTAGCTGCACTCACACTCTTCATATAGTGGTATCACCCACCACCGATCTACCATGGACAAGGAGATTCGAGTCGCTGATTGATCAACGGGGTTGCATCCAAGTCTCTGATTCGGCTTCCGCAGCAGGCAGTCGCGGAGAAGGAAATTGAAGTCGTTGATTGGATGACTAGAGTGTGTATGTAACAGTAGGGATGTATATGTGAGAGTGGGGTGTGTATGCAAGAGTAGGGTGGTTACGACATGATCGAAGCCGGTTTCAACATGTCTTGCGGTATCCTGTAGTGTCCCCAAGGTAGCGTATCCGTGGTATCAGCAAGTAAATATCGTTTGTCATCATGTGGACTCAATGCGAGCTTTACTTGTTTCTCTGTATAGACAATGTGCATGCGTGACCTTATGACTCGTTGCTCTCGACACTGTGTTGTTCCCTCGAAAAGGCATTGATGGAAATCATTGAAGGTTATGGTTGCTTCCACTACGCCTGTTTTCACACCTTTTACCTTCTTCATATGATCATTGCCATTTACTCGAACGCTATACATTTTGCTGCGTAGACCAGCGAATTCTGTCATAATCTGTCCATTGCACTCATCCTTCATCAATCCAACGATTTTTTTATTTGCTTGACGTAGTGCAAATTGATTCTCAGCTGGATAATCAGAGGTATGGAATTTCCGGATATCCCGTCTCATGAGATCATATATGTCAGGGCATTGAATCTCATAGAGTAGAATGTCGGTGTCGGTATACAAGAGCTTGCAGTGATCATCGGCAAATTGCGTTTTCATGTAATCATAGTGGAAGTCGTAGACCAACACTTTCGACAAGTCCAGTACACAGAGGCCTATGTAGATTGGTTTGTTGAGATATACCTCTGTCTTCAAAAGCTGTACAGCAATGAGGTTCTCTTCAAAGTTTGATCGGCTGTGGAATGTTGGTCTCGCAATAAGGGCCTCAGCACCATAGCGTCCATCCCAGCGTGTAACGAGTTTTACATCCACATGTTTACGAACATTTTCCATCGTCTTGCCAAACACTGCGTTGTTCATGAGCTTGAAGAGATTTTTCTCGAAATCATTCGTTGCTTGTTTCCGCATATCGCTATTTAAGTCAATGTAGGATTTTAACCACGGCCTCTGTTTGAACTTCAACATTCGATGAATACGTTTGAGTTGTAGACCATACTTGAGCGCCTGCTTTAGATTCCGATAGTGGATAACGTAGTTGTTCTTGAAGTCTAATGTTGTCATCAGTTTGATCTGCGTTGAACCTGGTGCACTTTTGTGTTCAGGACATAGTGGTAAGTCTCAGTGGGTATCATGAAGGCTTACGGGATAATCCAGATCGATTTCCAGGATGTATCCTTCTGATGCATCGTCCTCAATCGTTTGAAAATCAATATTTTCTGGATTTTCCACCCATGTGAAGTCTCCATATGGGAGCGATTCCATCATCGCCCAACCGTAAAGATTGTTGACGTCAAAGTACATGAGACACTTGGTGGGCTCTTGAGGCTCATAATTGTTCATATACTTGTTGTTCGCTTTGGCATAACAATTGCAGCACTGACTCACGCCACCCCTCACTCCTCGCTCAACGAACAGATGCATCTCCAAGTCCGTGAAAAGCTCCAACTCAATCTGTGTGAACTTAAGCATAGCGTTCCACGTGAATCCTGGTGTTGTGTAGTAGTGCGCAGGGTCCAGACCATACGCTCTGATGCAATTGTCACGAAAATTCTCAAAGACATCGGCTAAGAGGAGAATATCAGTTTTCAGATAGAGATCTGAATATTCACCCACATCATGAGTGTTGAACTCTTGCCACACTCTCTTTGCGTGCTCGTAATCGTCGTCTGTGATGTCGCTGTCGTTCAACGTACTATGGAAATCTTCTTTAGTCCGAAGATTAAGCTCATCCAGTTTCTGTGCAACGTCAACCTATTCATATGGGAATACGCATTTCCTCGATAGCAGCTCAATCTTATCGTCAGGAAGTTGTGGAAATTCGCGCCTAACAATCTTCAATTCCGTAAGGTATGAAGCTACTTTTTCTAACGATGAAGCCATAAAGCAGAACGAGTCGATGAATCGAAAACTCACATCGCTTCCATCAATGTGCTTTTGAAAGGCGATGTAACGTTCCTTCGTTTGTGACAGTATATCCACACGGCCATCGAAGCATATTGCGATTTCACGTATAACAAAATGTGAATCATATCCCGTGAGGTTGTGGAAGACCACGGGTATCACTCGAGAGTCTTGATAAAGTAAGTTACACTCGTTGTGTACCGGTCCTCTGTATCTAGGTGTACATACAGTAGCGGACAAAAGTTTAAGACGATGAATTACAATTTGGTTCATAGATCTGTCATACAAGTACTAACGTTTCTTTCGGCTTGTTGTTTTCTTACAATACATGTGTACGTTTGACCTTCATAATGTAGAAGTCTCGGTCGTCAAATGTAAACAATATAGATTATACAATTTTTTTTCCTTCCAACCATCTGTAAACAGCGGACATTAGTTTAAGACGATCTGTCGAACAAGATACCCGTAGTCGATCCACGCAATAATTTGATATATTAATACTGTAAATAGTTTGTGGTGTATCATCCAGTGTCTTAAGTTTAATAACGTACGAAAAGAGTATGGGTAAAGCCCGTAATTTGTCATCAACTGAACGAAAACTAATCGTGTCTCTACGGAAGCAAAATGAGACATTTTCTTCAATTGCAACTCAAATGAATCGATCAGAAACTTCTTGTAAGCAAGCGTGGTACAAGTTTGTGAAGACTGGGGACTATTTTGATCGACCAAAAAACGGTAGACCGCGGAAAACCACGCCAACGCTGGATCGTCGGATTCATCGATTAAGCGAGAGAGATCGTTTTCGTTCAGCAGTCGATATCAGAGCTGAAATATCCAGTAATAGTAATGCACAAATTAGTGTAAGAACTGTCCGAAGACGATTAGACGAATTCAATTTGAAAGCACGAAAGCCACGGAAGAAGCCGATGCTCAGTAAAAAGAATAAAAAATTACGACTGCAATTTGCTAAGGCTCATCGGCATTGGACAAGTGAGGATTGGCAAAATGTGCTATTTTCGGACGAATCCAAATTCAACCGAATTTGTTCTGACGGGATACTGTATGTAAGACGTCGAATTGGCGAAGATTTAAATCCTCGATGTGTTTTACCGACAGTTAAAGCCGATGAGCCTTAGCAAATTGCAGTCGTAATTTTTTATTCTTTTTACTGAACATCGGCTTCTTCCGTGGCTTTCGTGCTTTCAAATTGAATTCGTCTAATCGTCTTCGGACAGTTCTTACACTAATTTGTGCATTATTATTACTGGATATTTCAGCTCTGATATCGACTGCTGAACGAAAACGATCTCTCTCGCTTAATCGATGAATCCGACGATCCAGCGTTGGCGTGGTTTTCCGCGGTCTACCGTTTTTTGGTCGATCAAAATAGTCCCCAGTCTTCACAAATTTGTACCACGCTTGTTTACAAGAAGTTTCTGATCGATTCATTTGAGTTGCAATTGAAGAAAATGTCTCATTTTGCTTCCGTAAAGACACGATTAGTTTTCGTTCAGTTGATGACAAATTACGGGCTTTACCCATACTCTTTTCGTACGTAATTAAACTTAAGACACTGGATGATACACCACAAACTATTTACAGTATTAATATATCAAATTATTGCGTGGATCGACTACGGGTATCTTGTTCGACAGATCGTCTTAAACTAATGTCCGGTGTTTACAGATGGTTGGAAGGAAAAAAAAATTGTATAATCTATATTGTTTACATTTGACGACCGAGACTTCTACATTTTGAAGGTCAAACGTACACATGTATTGTAAAAAAACAACAAGCCGAAAGAAACGTTAGTACTTGTATGACAGATCTATGAACCAAATTATAATTCATCGTCTTAAACTTTTGTCCGCTACTGTAAATATGTATTATATTTTTTATCTTTATTATTATTTCAATAAAAAAAAGGGTTATCAAAATACATACTGTCCAGTCAAATGGCAGTGATCATGGACTCGATCGTTGGTGGATAAATTCCTGTTAAAAATATGACACGTAGTTGCCATACGAAACTGTGTTCTCTGCTTGAATGATAGCTTCGACATAGGCTTAGGATTCATGTACAGCTCTTCGGGGTCCATGGTCAATTGTTGCAGCTCCCTCACGAACCATTCCGCAGGCGTCACACCTCTGTAGCTGCAGTAGCTCGATTTCAAGGTATCGTAACTGCAGTTTTGGTAATACCTAACGCTGAACGTCTCGTGCTTTTGGTACGCGTTTTCATCTCGGATCGGTTCGAGTAAGCATTCAAAGTCCGCGTAGACAATAAAAGGCACTCTCTCTTTATTGCTATGATTTTTAAAGCTAAGAATTTTTTTCTTTACTGACGGCATAACCTTGCATTTGTTTATCTTCCTGCAATCCTCTTCATGTGCGGTAAGCTTGTCTTCGTTACGAAAGTAGTGCAGACAGCGGTCGCAAATATGATGCTTGTAAATACGTTTCGATAGCTGTATCGAGACTAAACGAGACAAGTGTTTGATCCACACGTAATGGAATCTCGGTAGTTGGTATACTCTGTCAGCATCTTCTTCTTCTTGCTCTCCGTCCTCATCCACGTAGTGATCTTGCATGAGAAGAAGGTTAACGTGCAGAGTTTATTTTGTAGACGTTACATGCAGAGGAGTGGTTACGAACTTTCTCATTCGTTTCTTCAGAATGTAGATGTTGATTGATATGCCATTATTCTTCTCAAATTTGTTGAAATGATGCGGCATCACTGGAAAGTCGATACCAGTGAAGTTGAGCTCATGCGTATATCTCTCGTATGTAGAAACTCGATTAGGATTATGTACTGCCGGATGTAATGCCGATAGTACAGCCCACTTGAAGCACATGTTGTCAGTATTTTTCACATTGACGCATGCATGCTTATTTTGAATCTCGATTGGGGGATCCATATAGGAGCTACCTCGCATTGGATTCAACTTGTTGATGTTTACTGTGAGATTGATGATAGAATACAGCGTCCATCCAGAATCTTGTAGCTCAAATTCTTCAATTTCCCTCTGAATCGGTGCTTGGATGTTGACAGTAAACCAATCTTTGATTGAAGTTGCTGGATAAATCGCTTCAGCCTTCATGTTGAAGTGTTTCACTTCAACAATTTCTTCATCATTCTTCATTACCTTAAATTTTGCTGCTAGTACTGCATATACCTTGACTGCCGTCTTTTCGATCTTCAAGATACTTTTTATTTCTTCATGGAAAAGTATCAAACAATCTTCCAAGAATAAATTGACATCGACGTGCTTTAAGTTGGCGATAACTCCAGTCTTGATGTGCTCATTGAAACCTGATAGTAGGTTCGACCATCTTACTCGATCCAAGATTCCTTTTTCATCAGTCCTCTGCAAGCCTGAACCTTGTTTTATCAAACGTTTTAGTTTGATTTCGATACCTTTCAGGAAACCAATCATGAACAGATACTTCTGACGTTCAGCAACTGTGGACCCCACCAATAATTTTTCTATGGATTTGATGACTGCAGCAAGCCGTTTGATCCACTCTGCGATCTCATCTGATTTTTGAGATTGAAGAAGCTCCAAGATATCCTCCCACGTCTTCATGACTGCATTGCGCTCCTGGAGATCCATTGTGATCCAAGTATTTCGAAATACTTTGCTTTGAAGAGAGTGACTTTGGAGTAAATTGAATGGTCGCTTCGGAATGAGTCTCTCTTGCGGAAGAACTTGTATTTATCCTCACGAAAAGTTGTGAGATGTATCGAACTCGTAGCTAATTGGTCGATATTCATGAATGCATTCATTGTTCATGCCTGCGTTTGAATCTAAAAAAGTGGTGGGGAGGTTACAAAGTCGTTGCTGATTGGTCGATATCCTCGAATGTATCCATCGTTCGTGACTGCATAATAGCTCACAGTAGAGGCGACAAACGGGTATAAAAAATAAAGAGCTGGAAGCGTGACTGTTGGCATCAGTTTATTCATCATGGAGTACATAGTAGACGTCCAAGGCTTCAAGCGACCTTTCAACGAATTCGTATTCAAAGAGATGGGTGTCATTCCTCTCGAAGATGACACCTTACCATCAGTCTATCTGTTTGAACTGCCACACAAATGGAGTTTCCTACCGGCCAAATACAAGAGCGAAAATCGGTGGCTGGAAGCAAATTACCATGGCATCCCCTGGGTCAACGGTGATATACCATATGATGAATCCAGCGAGACTCTTATCAGCCTTCTACGCGATGCGAGCAAGATTTATATCAAGGGCTTAGAGAAGAAACGTTGGCTGGATAGAATTCTTCCAAACGTTTGTAATATCGAAGACCTGGGATGTCCCGCGTTGGCAGCATTACTAACTAATACTGACATCACATGTACGAATCATCCAATCATGAATTGGACTCCCCACTGCGTAGCTCACAACGTGCGTATGATGAAAACGTGGCTTCTTGACTTACGCAAACAGATGACATCGGTTGCGTCATCTAGTGGAATCATCGCAAACCCAACTGTCAACTGCATCATAAGTGATACAACTACTCTGGAAGGCTACTACGACGAGTGTGATTTCTCATCGTAAATACTTACTCATGAGCTCTGTACACTTGATAATAAAAAATTCTATGTTATTTTTATAAATTAAAAAATTGTTGTTGAATTACTGCTCCTCCTTCACCCTCCTTCTCTTCCGAACAAGAAATCGAGCTGAAATTAAACAATTATGACGAAAAATCATTGTACATTGTAATCATACTACAAATGAAACTAAATTATTACAATTGAAACTAAGTTACTACAAACGAAACTAAGTTACTACAAATGCAAAAAACGGCACTACAAACGAAATATCGCTACCCACAATGTAAACTAAGCTACTACAAACAAAAAAAAGGGCACTACAAACGACTAGAAAGTAAACGAAGTTACTATAAAACGAAAAAAAATTTACTACAAACGAAAAAAACGGCACTTCAAACGACTAGAAGGTAAGCGAAATTATAACAAACGAAACGGAATTACTACAGACGAAACTACGTTACTTCAAATCGAACTAAGATACTACAAACGAAAACAACGGCACTACAAACGAAATATCGCTACTTAACTCGAAACTAAGCTACTACAAACGAAAAAAACGGCATCACAAAAGACTAGAAGGTAAACGAATTTACTACAATTGAAAAAAAATTCACTACAAACGAAAGTGAGTTAATACAAACGAAACTAAGTCACTACAAACGAAACTAAGTTACTACAATAAAAAAAAAACGGAACTACAAACTAAATATCGCTATCTAAATCAAAACTAAGCTACTACAAACGAAAAAAACGGCACTGCAAACAAGATATCGCTACTACAGACGAAATTAAGCTACTACGAAAAAAGCGGCACGACAAACGACTAGAAGGTATCCTAAGTTCCTACAAACGAAAAAAACGGCACTACAAACGACTGCAAGGTAAACGAAGTTAGTACAAACAAAAAAAATGTACTACATACGGAGAAAACGTCACTACCAACGACGAGAAGGTAAACGAAGTTAATACAAACGATTCTGAGTTACTATAAACGAAACTAATATACTACAAACGAAAAAAACGGCACTATAAACGACGAGAAGGTAAACGAAGTTACTACAAACGAATCTGAGCTACTATAAGCGAAACTAAGTTACTACAAACGAAACTAAGTTACTACAAACAAAAAAAACGGAACTACAAACGAAATATCGATACCTACAATCTAAACTGAGCTACTACTCACGAAAAAGACGGCATTTTAAACGACTAGAAAATAAACGAAGTTACTACAAACAAAAAAACGGCACTACAAACAAAATATCGCTACTACAATCGAAACTAAGCTACTACGAACGGAAAAAACGGCACTACAAACGACTAGAAAGTAAACGAAGTTACTACAAACGAAACTAAGTTACTACAAACAAAAAAAACGGCACTACAAACAAAAAAAACGGCACTACAAACGAAATATCGCTACTACAATCGTAACTTAGCTACTACAAATAAAAACGGCACTACAAACGACGAGAAGGTAAGGGAAGTTACTACAAAAAAAAAAAAAACGGCACTACAAACGAAATATCGCAACTACAATCGAAACTAAACTACTACAAATAAAAACGGCACTACAAACGACTAGAAGGTAAACGAAGTTACTACAAACAAAAAAAACAGCACTACAAACGAAATATCGCTACCCACAATCTAAACTGAGCTACTACTTACGAAAAAGACGGCACTACAAACGACTAGAAGATAAATGAAGTGACTACAAAACTAAAAAAATTACAACAAACGAAAAAAACGGCACTACAAACGGAATATTGCTAATGCAATCGAAACTAAGCTGCTACAAACGAAAAAAACGGCACCACAAACGACTAGAAGGTAAATGAAGTAACTACAAAACGAAAGAAAATTTACTACAAACAAAAAAAATGGCTCTACAAACGACTAGAAGGTAAGCGAAGTTATTACAAACAAAACGGAGTTACTACAGACAAAACTAAGTTACTTCAAACGAAACGAAGTTACGACAAACGAAAAAAACGGCACTACAAACGACTAGAAGGTGAGCGAAACTACAAAACGAAAAAAACTTACTACAAACGAAACTGAGTTACTACAAATGAAACTAAGTTACTACAAACGAAACTAAGTTACTACAAATGCAAAAAACAGCACTACAAACGACTAGAAGGTAAACGAAGTTACTACAAAACGAAAAAAAATTTACTACAAACGGAAAAAACGGCACTACAAACGACTAGACGGTAAGCGAAGTTATTACAAACGAAACAGAATTACTACAGACGAAACTAAGTTACGTCAAAGCAAACTAAGATACTACAAACGAAAAAAACGGCACTACAAACGAAATATCGCTACTTGACTTGAAACTAAGCCACTACAAACGAAAAAAACGGCATCACAAACGACTAGAAGGTAAACGAATTTACTACAATTTAGAAAAAATTCACTACAAACGAAACTGAGTTAATACAAACGAAACTAAGTTAATGCAAACGAAACTAAGTTACTACAATAAAAAAAAACGGAACTACAAACTAAATATCGCTATCTAAATCGAAACTAAGCTACTACAAACGAAAAAAACGGCACTACAAACAAAATATCGCTACTTAAATTGAAACTAAGCTACTAGGAACGAAAAAAACGGCACCTCAAACGATTAGAAGTTGAACGAAGTTACTATGAACAAAAAAAAAATAATTACAAACGAAAAAAACGTCACTACAAACGACTAGAAGGTAAACGATGTTACTACAAAACGAAAAAAAAATTACTACAAACGAAAAAAACCACACTACAAACGACTGCAAGGTAAACGAAGTTAGTACAACCAAAAAAAAATGTACTACATACGGAGAAAACGTCACTACCAACGACGAGAAGGTAAACGAAGTTAATACAAACGATTCTGAGTTACTATAAACGAAACTAAGTTACTACAAACGAAACTAAGTTACTGGAAACAAAAAAAACGGCAGTACAAACGAAATATCGCTACCCACAATCTAAACTGAGCTACTGCTCACGAAAAAGACGGCACTTTAAACGACTAGAAAAAAAACGAAGTTACTACAAACAAAAAAACGGCACTACAAACAAAATATCGCTACTACAATCGAAACTAAGCAACTACGAATGAAAAAAACGGCACTACAAACGACTAGAAAATAAACGAAATTACTAAAGGGTGATTTTTTAAGAGCTTGAGAACTTTTTTTTTAAAAAAAACGCATAAAATTTGTAAAATCTCATCGGTTCTTTATTTGAAACGTTAGATTGGTCCATGACATTTACTTTTTGAAGATAATTTCATTTAAATGTTGACCGCGGCTGCGTCTTAGGTGGTCCATTCGGAAAGTCCGCTATTTTATCGACAAATTTTGTTCAGCGATGAGGCTCATTTCTGGTTGAATGGCTACGTAAATAGGCAAAATTGCCGCATTTGGAGTGAAGAGCAACCAGAAGCCGTTCAAGAACTGCCCATGCATCCCGAAAAATGCACTGTTTGGTGTGGTTTGTACGCTGGTGGAATCATTGGACCGTATTTTTTCAAAGATGCTGTTGGACGCAACGTTACGGTGAATGGCGATCGCTATCGTTCGATGCTAACAAACTTTTTGTTGCCAAAAATGGAAGAACTGAACTTAGTTGACATGTGGTTTCAACAAGATGGCGCTACATGCCACACAGCTCGCGATTCTATGGCCATTTTGAGCGAAAACTTCGGAGAACAATTCATCTCAAGAAATGGCCCGGTAAGTTGGCCACCAAGATCATGCGATTTGACGCCTTTAGACTATTTTTTGTGGGGCTACGTCAAGTCTAAAGTCTACAGAAATAAGCCAGCAACTATTCCAGTTTTGGAAGACAACATTTCCGAAGAAATTCGGGCTATTCCGGCCGAAATGCTCGAAAAAGTTGCCCAAAATTGGACTTTCCGAATGGACCACCTAAGACGCAGCCGCGGTCAACATTTAAATGAAATTATCTTCAAAAAGTAAATGTCATGGACCAATCTAACGTTTCAAATAAAGAACCGATGAGATTTTGCAAATTTTATGCGTTTTTTTTTAAAAAAAAGTTCTCAAGCTCTTAAAAAATCACCCTTTACAAACGAAAAAAAAAATACTACAAACGAAATTGAGTTACTACAAACGAAACTAGGTTAATACAAACGAAACTACGCTACTACAAACAAAAAAAAACGGCACTACAAACGAAATATCGCAACTACAATTGAAACTAAGCTACTACAAATAAAAACGGCATTACAAACGACTAGAAGGTAAACGAAGTTACTACAAACAAAAAAAACGGCACTACACACGAAATATCGCTATCCACAATCTGAACTGAGCTACTACTCACGAAAAAGACAGCACTACAAATGACTAGAAGATGAATGAAGTTACTACAAACGAAACTAAGTTACAACAAACGAAAAAAACGGCACTACAAACAAAATATCGTTACTTAAATCGAAACTAAGCTACTACAAACGAAAAAAACGGCATCACAAACGACTAGAAGGTAAACGAATTTACTACAATTGAAAAAAAATTCACTACAAACGAGACGGAGTTAATACGAATGACTAGACGATAAACGAAGTTACTACAAACGAAAAAACGCTACTTCAAATAAAATATCACTACTGCAATCGAAAGCAAGTTACTACAAACGAAAAAAACGGCACTACAAACGAAATATCACTACTTCAATCGAAACTAAGCTACTATAAACGAAAAAAACGGCACTACAAACGACTGCAAGGTGAACGAAGTTAGTACAAACAAAAAAAAATTTACGACATACGGAGAAAACGTCGCTACCAACGACGAGAAGGTAAACGAAGTTAATACAAACGATTCTGAGTTACTATAAACGAAACTAAGTTACTACAAACGAAACTAAGTTACTACAAGAGAAAAAAACGGCACTACAAACGACGAGAAGGTAAACGAAGTTACTACAAACGAATTTGAGTTACTATAAGCGAAACTAAGTTACTACAAATGAAACTAAGTTACTACAAACAAAAAAAACGGCAGTACAAACGAAATATCGCTACCTACAATCTAAACTGAGCTACTACTCACGAAAAAGACGGCACTTTAAACGACTAGAAAATAAACGAAGTTACTACAAACAAAAAAACGGCACTATAACCAAAATATCGCTACTACAATCGAAACTAAGCAACTACGAATGAAAAAAACGGCACTACAAACGACTAGAAAGTAAACGAAATTACTACAAACAAAAAAAAATACTACAAACGAAATTGAGTTACTACAAATGAAACTAGGTTAATACAAACGAAACTACGCTACTACAAACAAAAAAAAAACGGCACTACAAACGAAATATCGCAACTACAATTGAAACTAAGCTACTACAAACGAAACTACGCTACTACAAACAAAAAAAAACGGCACTACAAACGAAATATCGCAACTACAATTGAAACTAAGCTACTACAAATAAAAACGGCACTACAAACGACTAGAAGGTAAACGAAGTTACTACAAACAAAAAAAACGACACTACACACGAAATATCGCTATCCACAATCTAAACTGAGCTACTACTCACGAAAAAGACAGCACTACAAATGACTAGAAGATAAATGAAGTTACTACAAAACGAAAAAAAAGGACCTACTAACGAAATATCGCTACTACAATCGAAACTAAGCTGCTACAAACGGAAAAAACGGTACCACAAACGACTAGAAGGTAAATGAAGTTACGACAAGAAAAAAAAAATTTACTACAAACGAAAAGAATAGCACTACAAACGAAATATCGCTACTTAAATCGGAACTAAGCTACTACAAACGAAATAAACGGCACCACAAACGACTAGAAGGTAAACGAAGTTACTACAAACGAAAAAAAATGTACTACAAACGGAAAAACGGCACTACAAACGACTAGAAGGTAAACGTCATTATTACAAACGAAAAAAATTTACTACAAACGAATCTGCGTTACTAAAAATGAAACTAAGTTACTACAAACGAAACTAAGTTACTACAAATGCAAAAAACGGCACTGCAAACGAAATATCGCTACCCACAATGTAAACTAAGCAACTACAAACGGAAAAAACGGCACTACAAACGATTAGAAGGTGAACGAAAATACTACAAACGAAAAAAACGGCACTAGAAACGACTAGAAGGTAAGCGAAGTTATTACAAACAAAACGGAGTTACTACAGACAAAACTAAGTTACTTCAAACCAAACTAAGTTACTACTCGAAGTACTCGAAGTTACTAATCGAAACTAAGCTACTACGAACGAAAAAAACGGAACTACAAACGATTAGAAGGTAAACGAAGTTACTATGAATGAAAAAAAAATCACTACAAACGGAAACAACGTCACGACAAACGACTAGAAGGTAAACGATGTTACTACAAATGAATCGGATTTACTATAAACGAAACTAAGTGACTACAAACGAAAAAAACGGCACTACAAACGAAATATCGCTACTTAAATCGAAACGAAGCTACTACAAAAAAAAAAAAATGTTTACAAACAAAACTGAGTTACTACAAACAAAACTAGTTAAATACAAACGAACCTAAGTTACTACAAACAAAAAAAAAAGGCACAACAAACATAATATCGCTACTACAACCGAAACTAAGCTACTACAAAAAAAACGGCACGACAAACGACTAGAACGTATCCTAAGTTACTACGAACGAAAAAAACAGCACTACAAACGACTGCAAGGTAAACGAAGTTAGTACAAACAAAAAAAAATGTACTACATACGAAAAAAAACGGCCCTACAAACGACTAGAAGGTAAACGAAGTTACTACAAACGAATCGGTGTTACCATAAGTGAAACTAAGTTACTACAAACGAAACTAAGTTACTACAAACAAGAAAAAAACGGCGCTACAAACGAAATCTATCTACCCACAATCTAAACTGAGCTACTACTTACGAAAAGGACGGCACTACAAACGACTGGAAGATCAATAAAGTTACTTCAAAACGAAAAAAAATTATAACAAACTAAAAAAACGGCACTACAAACGGAATATCGCTGCTACAATCAAAACTAAGCTGCTACAAACGAAAAAAACAGTACCACAAACGACTAGAAAGTAAATAAAGTTACTACGAAAAAAAAAAATTTACTACAAACGAAAAAAAAATGCACTACAAACGAAATATCGCTACTTAAATCGGAACTAAGCTACTACAAACAAAAAAACGGCACCACAAACAAAATATCGCTACTACAATCGAAACTAAGCTACTACGAACGAAAAAAACGGAACTACAAACGACTAGAAAGTAAACGAAATTACTACAAACGAAAAAAAAATTACTACAAACGAAACTGAGTTACTACAAACAAAACTAGGTTAATACAAACGAAACTAAGTTACTACAAACGTAAAAAACGGCACTACAAACGAAATATCGCTACTACAATCGAAACTAAGCTACTACAAATAAAAACGGCACTACAAACGACTAGAAGGTGAACGAAGTTACTACAAAGAAAAAAACGGCACTACAACCAAAATATCTCTACTACAATCGAAACTACGTTACTACAAACAAAAAAAAACGGCACTACAAACGAAATATCGCAACTACAATCGAAAGTAAACTACTACAATGAAAAACGGCACTACAAACGACTAGAAGGTAAACGAAGTTACTACAAACAAAAAAAAACGGCACTACACACGAAATATCGCTACCCACAATCTAAACTGAGCTACTACTCACGAAAAAGACGGCACTTTAAACGACTAGAAAATAAACGAAGTTACTACAAACAAAAAAACAGCACTACAAACAAAATATCGCTACTACAATCGAAACTAAGCTACTACGAACGAAAAAAACGGCACTACAAACGACTAGAAAGTAAACGAAATTACTACGAACGAAAGAGAAAATACTACAAACGAAACTGAGTTACTACAAACAAAACTAGGTTAATACAAACGGAACTACGCTACTACAGACAAAAAAAACGGCACTACAAACAAAATATCGCAACTACAATCAAAACTAAGCTACTACAAATAATAACGGCACTACAAACGACTAGAAGGTAAACGAAGTTACTACAAACAAAAAAAAACGGCACTACACACGAAATATCGCTACCCACAATCTAAACTGAGCTACTACTCACGAAAAAGACGGCACTACAAACGACTAGAAGATAAATGAAGTTACTAAAAAACGAAAAAAAATTACAACAAACGAAAAAAACAGCACTACAAACAGAATATCGCTACTACAATCGAAACTAAGCTGCTACAAACGGAAAAAACGGTACCACAAACGACAAGAAGGTAAACGTCATTACTGCAAACGAAAAAAAATGTACTTTAAACGGAAAAAATGGCACTACAAACGACTAGAAGGTAAAGGAAGTTACTACAAACGAAAAAAAAATTACTACAAACGAAACTAAGTTACGAGAAACGAAAAAAACGGCACTACTCATGAAATATCGCTACTACAATCAACATTAAGCTACTACAAACGAAAAAAACGGCACTACAAACAAAATATCGCTGATACAATCGAAACTAAGCTACTACAAACGAAAAAAACGGCATTACAAACGACTAGAAGGTATACAAAGTTATTACAAAACGAAAAAAATTTTACTACAAACGAAAAAAAAATTACTACAAAAGAAAAAGACGGCACGACAAACGACTAGAAAGTAAACGAAGTTACTACAAACGAAAAAATTTTACGACAAACGTAAAAAACGGCACTGCAAGCGACTAAAAGGTAATCGAAATTACTACAAACCAAAAAAAAATTACTACAAACGAAACTAAGTTACGAGAAACAAAAAAAACGGCACTACTCACGAAATATCGCTACTACAATCAACACTAAGCTACTACAAACGAAAAAAACGGTACTACAAACGACTAGAAGGTAAACGAAGTTAGTACAATTGAAAAAAAATTTACTACAAACGAAACCGAGTTAATACAAACGAAACTGAGTTACTACAAACGAAACTAAGTTACTACAATAAAAAAAAACGGCACTACAAACTAAATATCGCTACCTACGATCTAAACTAAGGTACTACAAACAAAAAAAACGGCACTACAAACGATTAGACGGTAAACGAAGTTACTACAAACGAAAAAACGGCACTAAAAACAAAATATCGCTACTACAATCGAAACTAAGTTACTACAAACAAAAAAAATGACACTACAACCGACTAAAAGGTTAACGAAATTACTACAAACGAAGAAAAATTACTACAAATGAAACTGAGTTACTACAAACAAAACTAAGATAATTCAATCGAAACTAAGTCACTACAAACGAAAAAAACGGCACTACAAACGACATATCGCTACTACAATCGAAACTAAGCTACTACAAATGAATACGCCACTGCAAACGACTAGTAGGTAAGCAAAGTTACTACAAACGAAAAATTTTTACTACAACCGAAAAAAACGTCACTACAAACGACTAGAAGGTAAACGAAGTTACTACAAACGAATCTGAGTTACTATAAGCGAAACTAAGTTACTACAAATGGAACTAAGTTATTACAAATGAAAAAAACGGCACTACTCACGAAATAACGCTACTACAATCGAAACTAAGCTACTACAAAAAAAAACGGCATTACAAACGACTAGAAGGTAAACGAAGTTACTACAAACGAAAAAACGGCACTCAAAACAAAACATCGCTAATACAATCGAAACTAAGTTACTACAAACCAGAAAAACAGCACTACAACCGACTAAAAGGTTAACGAAATTACTACAAAGGAAAAAAAAATTACTACTAATGAAACTGAGTTACTACAAACGAAACCAAGTTAATTCAAACGAAACTAAGTTACTACATACACAAAAAACGGCACTACAAACGAAATAACACTACTACAATCGAAACTAAGCTACTACAAATAAATACGACTAGTAAGTAAGCAAGATTACTACAAACGAAAAAAACGGCACTACAAACGATATATCGCTACTACAATCGAAACTAAGCTACTACAAATGAATACGGCACTGCAAACGACTAGTAGGTAAGCAAAGTTACTACAAACGAAAAAAATTTTACTACAACCGAAAAAAACGTCACTACAAACGACTAGAAGGTAAACGAAGTTACTACAAACGAATCTGAGTTACTATAAGCGAAACTAAGTTACTACAAACGGAACTAAGTTACTACAAACGAAAAAAACGGCACTACTCACGAAATAACGCTACTACAATCGAAACTAAGCTACTACAAAAAAAAAACGGCACTACAAACGACTAGAAGGTAAACGAAGTAACTACAAACGAAAAAACGGCACTAAAAACAAAACATCGCTAATACAATCGAAACTAAGTTACTACAAACCAGAAAAACGGCACTACAACCTACTAAAAGGTTAACGAAATTACTACAAACGAAAAAAAAATTACTACAAATGAAACTGAGTTACTACAAACGAAACTAAGTTACTACAAACGAAAAAAACGGCACTTTAAATTACTAGAAGGTATCTTAAGTTACTACAAACGAAAAAAACGGCACTTTGAATTACTAGAAGGTATCCTAAGTTACTACAAACGAAAAAGCGGCACTACAAACTACTGCAAGGTAAACGAAGTAAGTACAAACAAAAAAAAATTTACTACATACGGAAAAAACGTAACTACCAACGACGAGAAGGTAAACGAAGTTACTACAAAAAAAAAATGTACTACAAACGGAAAAAAACGGCACTACAAACGACTAGAAGGTAAACAAAGTTACTATAAACGAAAAAAAAATTACAACAAACGGAAAAAACGTCACTACAATCGACTAGAAGGTAAACGAAGTTACTACAAACGAAAAAAAATGTAGTACAAACGGAAATAAACGGCACTACAAACGACTAGAAGGTGAACGAAGTTACTACAAACATAAAAAAATTTACTACAAACGAAACTGAGTGACTACAAATAGAACTAAGTTACTGCAAACGAAATATCGCTACCCACAATGTAAACTAAGCTTTTACAAACGAAAAGAACCGCACTACAAACGACTAAAAGGTTAACGAAGTTACTACAAAACGAAAAATATTTACAGCAAACGAAAAAAACGGCACTACAAACGACTAGAAGGTAAGCGAAGTTACTACAAACGAAACGGAGTTACTACAGACGAAACTAAATTACTTTAAACCAAACTAAATTACTACAAACGAAAAAAACGGCACTACAAACAACTAGAAGGTAAGGGAAGTTACTACAAACGAAACGGAATTACTACAGACGAAACTAAGTTACTTCAAACCCAACTAAGTTACTACAAACGGAAAAAACCGCACTATAAACGAAATATCGCTACTACAATCGAAACTAAACTACTACAAACGAAAAAAACGGCACTACAAACGATTAGAAGGTAAACGAAGTTACTATGAACGAAAAAAAAATTACTACAAACGGAAAAAACGTCACTAAAAGACTAGAAGGTAAACGATGTTACTACAAATGAATCTGAGTTACTATAAACAAAACTAAGTGACTACAAACGAAACTAAGCTACTACAAACGATTAAACGGCATTACAAACGAAATATCGCTAATTAAATCGAAACTAAGCTACTACAAACGAAAAAAACTGCATCACAAACGACTAGAAGGTAAACGAATTTACTACAATTGAAAAAAAATTTACTACAACCGAAAAAAACGTCACTACAAACGACTAGAAGATAAACGAAGTTACTAAAAACGAATCTGAGTTACTATTAGCGAAACTAAGTTACCACAGACGAAACTAAGTTACTACGAACGAAAGAAACGGGACTACAAACTCCAAGAAGGTGAACGATGTTACTGCAAACGAAAAAAAATGTACTACAAACGGAAAAAACGGCACTACAAACGACTAGAAGGTGAAGGAAGTTACTTTAACCTAAAAAAAATTTACTACAAACGAAACTAAGTTTCTACAAATGAAACTAAGTTACTACAAACGAAACTAAGTAATTACAAATGCAAGAAACGGCACTACAAACAAAATATCTCTACTCACAATGTAAACAAAGCTACTACAAACGACAAAAACAGCACTACAAACGACTAGATGTTAAACGAAGTTACTACAAACGAAAAAACGGAACTACAAACAAAATATCGCTGATACAATCAAAACTAAGCTACTACAAACGAAAAAAACCGCACTACGAACGACTAGAATGTATACAAAGTTACGAAAAACAAAAAAAATTGTATCACAAACGAAAAAAAAATTACGACAAACAAAAAAGCGGCACGACAAACGACTAGAAAATAAACGAAGTTACTACAAACGGAAAAAAGTGTACTACAAACAAATCGGAGTTATTACAGACGAAACTAAGTTACTTCAAACAAAACTAAGTTACTACAAATAAAAAAAACGGCACTACAAACGAAATATCGCTACTGCAATCGAAATTAAGCTACTACAAACGAAAAAGACTGCTCCACAAACGACTAGAAAGTAAACGAAGTTATTACGAACGAAAAAAAAATTTACTACAAACGAAAAAAACGTCAGTACAAACGACTAGAAGGTAAACGAAGTTACTACAAAGGAAAAAACGGCACTACAAACAAAATATCGCGACTACAATCGAAACTAAGCTGCTACAAACGACTAGAAGGTAAACGAAATTATTACAAACGAAAAAAAATTTACTACAAACAAAAAAAAAGTCACTACAAACGACTAGAAGGTAAACGAAATTACTACAATTGAATCTGAGTTACTATAAACGAAACTAAGTTACTACAAACGAAAGAAACGGGACTACAAACTCCAAGAAGGTAAACGAAGTTACTGCAAACGAAAAAAAATGTACTTTAAACGGAAAAAATGGCACTACAAACGACTAGAAGGTAAAGGAAGTTACTACAAACGAAAAAAAAATTACTACAAACGAAACTAAGTTACGAGAAACGAAAAAAACGGCACTGCGCACGAAATATCGCTACTACAATCAACACTAAGCTACTACAAACGAAAAAAACGGCACTACAAACAAAATATCGCTGATACAATCGAAACTAAGCTACTACAAACGAAAAAAACGGCATTACAAACGACTAGAAGGTATACAAAGTTATTACAAAACGAAAAAAATTTTACGACAAACGAAAAAAAAATTACTACAAAAGAAAAAGACGGCACGACAAACGACTAGAAAGTAAACGAAGTTACTACAAACGAAAAAATTTCACGACAAACGTAAAAAACGGCACTGCAAACGACTAGAAGGTAATCGAAATTACTACAAACCAAAAAAAAATTACTACAAACGAAACTAAGTTACGAGAAACGAAAAAAACGGCACTACTCACGAAATATCGCTACTACAATCAACACTAAGCTACTACAAACGAAAAAAACGGCACTACAAACGACTAGAAGGTAAACGAAGTTAGTATCAGGGGTACAAATTGAAAATGCGGGTTTGATAACAGATGGCGTTACTAACGCTATACGCATCAGGCAGTACTGTGACTATGTTCATGTCAAAGCTACGTCTTATAGCTTTAATTTTCAGTATGTGTCAATTTGTCGCAGTGTCAAATTCATAGTTTTTTTGAGCTCTCAATATGTCGAGTTTCGTGCCAACAAAACAGCATTTGCGGGAAGTTTTAATTTACTTCTTTAATTTGAAGAAAAGTGCTGCTGAAGCACATCGATTGGTCTCCGAGGCTTATCCGAGTCATGTTCCATCGGTTTCAACGTGCGAGAGATGGTTTGTGCGGTTTAGAAGTGGTGATTTTGACGTTGAGGACAAAGAGCGGCCGGGCCAAGTGAAAAAGTTTGAGAATGCTGAATTGGAGGCAATACTCAATGAAGACTCGTGTCAAACTCAACAAGAGCTCGCAGATTCATTGGGAGTGACACAACAAGCCATTTCCCATCGTATAAAAGCCCTCGGAATGATCCAAAAGCAAGGACATTGGGTGCCGTATGAGCTGAAGCCGAGAGACGTCGAGCGCCGTTTTTTTGCATGCGAACTGCTGCTCGAACGGCAAAAACGGAAGGGTTTTTTGCATCGCATTGTCACTGGTGATGAAAAGTGGATCCATTACGATAACCCGAAGCGCAAAAAATCATATGGTTACCCCGGCCATGCATCATCATCGACGGCCAAACCAAATATTCACGGCGCCAAGCTCATGCTCTGTATTTGGTGGGACCAGCTAGGTGTGGTGTATTATGAGCTATTGAAATCGAACGAAACCATCACAGGAGCACTATACCGAACTCAATTGATGCGTTTGAGCCGCGCACTCAAAGAAAAACGGCCACAATACGAGCAAAGACACGACAAAGTAATTTTGCAACATGACAACGCTCGGCCACATGTTGCAGCGCCGGTCAAAACATACCTACAAACGCTGAAATGGGAAGTCTTACCCCACCCGCCGTATAGCCCAGATATTGCTCCTTCCGATTACCACCTTTTCCGATCGATGACACATGGCCTAGCTGACCAGCGCTTCCATTCTTACGAAGAAGCCCAAAAATGGGTCGATGACTGGATAGCAGCCAAGCCGGCCGAATTTTTTCGCGACGGTATCCGTAAATTGCCAGAAAGATGGGAAAAAGTTGTGGCTAGCGATGGACAATACTTTGAATAATTCATTTGTTACCATTTTTTCAGAATAAACGTTCAAAAATAGAAAAAAATCCCGCATTTTCAATTTGTACTCCTGATACAATTGAAAAAAAATTTACTACAAACGAAACCGAGTTAATACAAACGAAACTAAGTTACTACAAACGAAACTAAGTTACTACAATAAAAAAAAACGGCACTACAAACTAAATATCGCTACCTACGATCTAAACTAAGCTACTACAAACAAAAAAAACGGCACTACAAACGATTAGACGGTAAACGAAGTTACTACAAACGAAAAAACGGCACTAAAAACAAAATATCGCTACTACAATCGAAACTAAGTTACTACAAACAAAAAAAATGACACTACAACCGACTAAAAAGTTAACGAAATTACTACAAACGAAGAAAAATTACTACAAATGAAACTGAGTTACTACAAACGAAAAAAACGGCACTACTCACGAAATATCGCTACTAGCATCAAAACTAAGCTACTACAAACGAAAAAAACGGCACTACGAACGACTAGAATGTATACAAAGTTACTACAAAACGAAAAAAATTGTACCACAAACGAAAAAAAAATTACGACAAAAGAAAAAAGCGGCACGACAAACGACTAGAAAATAAACGAAGTTACTACAAACGGAAAAAAGTGTACTACAAACAAATCGGAGTTATTACAGACGAAACTAAGTTACTTCAAACGAAACTAAGCTACTACAAACAAAAAAAACGGCACTACAAACTATTAGACAGTAAACGAAGTTACTACAAACGAAAAAATGGAACTACAAACAAAATATCGCTACTACAATCGAAACTAAGTTACTACAATTAAAAAAAACGACATTACAACCGACTAAAAGGTTAACGAAATTACTACAAACGAAAAAAAAATTACTACAAATGAAACTGAGTTACTACAAACGAAACTAAGTTAATTCAATCGAAACTAAGTCACTACAAACGAAAAAAACGGCACTACAAACGATATATCGCTACTACAATCGAAACTAAGCTACTACAAATGAATACGGCACTGCAAATGACTAGTAGGTAAGCAAAGTTACTACAAACGAAAAAAATTTTACTACAACCGAAAAAAACGTCACTACAAACGACAAGAAGGTAAACGAAGTTACTACAAACGAATCTGAGTTACTATAAGCGAAACTAAGTTACTACAAACGAAACTAAGTTACTACAAACGAAAAAAACGGCACTACTCACGAAATAACGCTACTACAATCGAAACTAAGCTACTACAAAAAAAAAACGGCATTACAAACGACTAGAAGGTAAACGAAGTCACTACAAACGAAAAAACGGCACTCAAAACAAAACATCGCTAATACAATCGAAACTAAGTTACTACAAACCAGAAAAACAGCACTACAACCGACTAAAAGGTTAACGAAATTACTACAAAGGAAAAAAAAATTACTACAAATGAAACTGAGTTACTACAAACGAAACTAAGTTACTACAAACGAAAAAAACGGCACTTTAAATTACTAGAAGGTATCTTAAGTTACTACAAACGAAAAAAACGGCACTTTAAATTACTAGAAGGTATCCTAAGTTACTACAAACGAAAAAAACGGCACTACAAACTACTGCAAGGTGAACGAAGTAAATACAAACAAAAAAAAATTTACTACATACGGAAAAAACGTAACTACCAACGACGAGAAGGTGAACGAAGTTACTACAAAAAAAAATGTACTACAAACGGAAAAAAACAGCACTACAAACGACTAGAAGGTAAACAAAGTTACTATAAACGAAAAAAAAATTACAACAAACGAAAAAAACGTCACTACAAACGACTAGAAGGTAAACGAAGTTACTACAAATGAAAAAAAATGTAGTACAAACGGAAATAAACGGCACTACAAACGACTAGAAGGTAAACGAAGTTACTACATACGAAAAAACGGCACTCAAAACAAAACATCGCTAATACAATCGAAACTAAGTTACTACAAACCAGAAAAACAGCACTACAACCGACTAAAAGGTTAACGAAATTACTACAAAGGAAAAAAAAATTACTACTAATGAAACTGAGTTACTACAAACGAAACCAAGTTAATTCAAACGAAACTAAGTTACTACATACACAAAAAACGGCACTACAAACGAAATAACACTACTACAATCGAAACTAAGCTACTACAAATAAATACGACTAGTAAGTAAGCAAGATTACTACAAACGAAAAAAACGGCACTACAAACGATATATCGCTACTACAATCGAAACTAAGCTACTACAAATGAATACGGCACTGCAAACGACTAGTAGGTAAGCAAAGTTACTACAAACGAAAAAAATTTTACTACAACCGAAAAAAACGTCACTACAAACGACTAGAAGGTAAACGAAGTTACTACAAACGAATCTGAGTTACTATAAGCGAAACTAAGTTACTACAAACGGAACTAAGTTACTACAAACGAAAAAAACGGCACTACTCACGAAATAACGCTACTACAATCGAAACTAAGCTACTACAAAAAAAAAACGGCACTACAAACGACTAGAAGGTAAACGAAGTAACTACAAACGAAAAAACGGCACTAAAAACAAAACATCGCTAATACAATCGAAACTAAGTTACTACAAACCAGAAAAACGGCACTACAACCTACTAAAAGGTTAACGAAATTACTACAAACGAAAAAAAAATTACTACAAATGAAACTGAGTTACTACAAACGAAACTAAGTTACTACAAACGAAAAAAACGGCACTTTAAATTACTAGAAGGTATCTTAAGTTACTACAAACGAAAAAAACGGCACTTTGAATTACTAGAAGGTATCCTAAGTTACTACAAACGAAAAAGCGGCACTACAAACTACTGCAAGGTAAACGAAGTAAGTACAAACAAAAAAAAATTTATTACATACGGAAAAAACGTAACTACCAACGACGAGAAGGTAAACGAAGTTACTACAAAAAAAAAATGTACTACAAACGGAAAAAAACGGCACTACAAACGACTAGAAGGTAAACAAAGTTACTATAAACGAAAAAAAAATTACAACAAACGGAAAAAACGTCACTACAATCGACTAGAAGGTAAACGAAGTTACTACAAACGAAAAAAAATGTAGTACAAACGGAAATAAACGGCACTACAAACGACTAGAAGGTGAACGAAGTTACTACAAACATAAAAAAATTTACTACAAACGAAACTGAGTGACTACAAATAGAACTAAGTTACTGCAAACGAAATATCGCTACCCACAATGTAAACTAAGCTTTTACAAACGAAAAGAACCGCACTACAAACGACTAAAAGGTTAACGAAGTTACTACAAAACGAAAAATATTTACAGCAAACGAAAAAAACGGCACTACAAACGACTAGAAGGTAAGCGAAGTTACTACAAACGAAACGGAGTTACTACAGACGAAACTAAATTACTTTAAACCAAACTAAATTACTACAAACGAAAAAAACGGCACTACAAACAACTAGAAGGTAAGGGAAGTTACTACAAACGAAACGGAATTACTACAGACGAAACTAAGTTACTTCAAACCCAACTAAGTTACTACAAACGGAAAAAACCGCACTATAAACGAAATATCGCTACTACAATCGAAACTAAACTACTACAAACGAAAAAAACGGCACTACAAACGATTAGAAGGTAAACGAAGTTACTATGAACGAAAAAAAAATTACTACAAACGGAAAAAACGTCACTAAAAGACTAGAAGGTAAACGATGTTACTACAAATGAATCTGAGTTACTATAAACAAAACTAAGTGACTACAAACGAAACTAAGCTACTACAAACGATTAAACGGCATTACAAACGAAATATCGCTAATTAAATCGAAACTAAGCTACTACAAACGAAAAAAACTGCATCACAAACGACTAGAAGGTAAACGAATTTACTACAATTGAAAAAAAATTTACTACAACCGAAAAAAACGTCACTACAAACGACTAGAAGATAAACGAAGTTACTAAAAACGAATCTGAGTTACCATTAGCGAAACTAAGTTACCACAGACGAAACTAAGTTACTACGAACGAAAGAAACGGGACTACAAACTCCAAGAAGGTGAACGATGTTACTGCAAACGAAAAAAAATGTACTACAAACGGAAAAAACGGCACTACAAACGACTAGAAGGTGAAGGAAGTTACTTTAACCTAAAAAAAATTTACTACAAACGAAACTAAGTTTCTACAAATGAAACTAAGTTACTACAAACGAAACTAAGTAATTACAAATGCAAGAAACGGCACTACAAACAAAATATCTCTACTCACAATGTAAACAAAGCTACTACAAACGACAAAAACAGCACTACAAACGACTAGATGTTAAACGAAGTTACTACAAACGAAAAAACGGAACTACAAACAAAATATCGCTGATACAATCAAAACTAAGCTACTACAAACGAAAAAAACCGCACTACGAACGACTAGAATGTATACAAAGTTACGAAAAACAAAAAAAATTGTATCACAAACGAAAAAAAAATTACGACAAACAAAAAAGCGGCACGACAAACGACTAGAAAATAAACGAAGTTACTACAAACGGAAAAAAGTGTACTACAAACAAATCGGAGTTATTACAGACGAAACTAAGTTACTTCAAACAAAACTAAGTTACTACAAATAAAAAAAACGGCACTACAAACGAAATATCGCTACTGCAATCGAAATTAAGCTACTACAAACGAAAAAGACTGCTCCACAAACGACTAGAAAGTAAACGAAGTTATTACGAACGAAAAAAAAATTTACTACAAACGAAAAAAACGTCAGTACAAACGACTAGAAGGTAAACGAAGTTACTACAAAGGAAAAAACGGCACTACAAACAAAATATCGCGACTACAATCGAAACTAAGCTGCTACAAACGACTAGAAGGTAAACGAAATTATTACAAACGAAAACAAATTTACTACAAACAAAAAAAAAGTCACTACAAACGACTAGAAGGTAAACGAAATTACTACAATTGAATCTGAGTTACTATAAACGAAACTAAGTTACTACAAACGAAAGAAACGGGACTACAAACTCCAAGAAGGTAAACGAAGTTACTGCAAACGAAAAAAAATGTACTTTAAACGGAAAAAATGGCACTACAAACGACTAGAAGGTAAAGGAAGTTACTACAAACGAAAAAAAAATTACTACAAACGAAACTAAGTTACGAGAAACGAAAAAAACGGCACTGCGCACGAAATATCGCTACTACAATCAACACTAAGCTACTACAAACGAAAAAAACGGCACTACAAACAAAATATCGCTGATACAATCGAAACTAAGCTACTACAAACGAAAAAAACGGCATTACAAACGACTAGAAGGTATACAAAGTTATTACAAAACGAAAAAAATTTTACTACAAACGAAAAAAAAATTACTACAAAAGAAAAAGACGGCACGACAAACGACTAGAAAGTAAACGAAGTTACTACAAACGAAAAAATTTCACGACAAACGTAAAAAACGGCACTGCAAACGACTAGAAGGTAATCGAAATTACTACAAACCAAAAAAAAATTACTACAAACGAAACTAAGTTACGAGAAACGAAAAAAACGGCACTACTCACGAAATATCGCTACTACAATCAACACTAAGCTACTACAAACGAAAAAAACGGCACTACAAACGACTAGAAGGTAAACGAAATTAGTATCAGGGGTACAAATTGAAAATGCGGGTTTGATAACAGATGGCGTTACTAACGCTATACGCATCAGGCAGTACTGTGACTATGTTCATGTCAAAGCTACGTCTTATAGCTTTAATTTTCAGTATGTGTCAATTTGTCGCAGTGTCAAATTCATAGTTTTTTTGAGCTCTCAATATGTCGAGTTTCGTGCCAACAAAACAGCATTTGCGGGAAGTTTTAATTTACTTCTTTAATTTGAAGAAAAGTGCTGCTGAAGCACATCGATTGGTCTCCGAGGCTTATCCGAGTCATGTTCCATCGGTTTCAACGTGCGAGAGATGGTTTGTGCGGTTTAGAAGTGGTGATTTTGACGTTGAGGACAAAGAGCGGCCGGGCCAAGTGAAAAAGTTTGAGAATGCTGAATTGGAGGCAATACTCAATGAAGACTCGTGTCAAACTCAACAAGAGCTCGCAGATTCATTGGGAGTGACACAACAAGCCATTTCCCATCGTATAAAAGCCCTCGGAATGATCCAAAAGCAAGGACATTGGGTGCCGTATGAGCTGAAGCCGAGAGACGTCAAGCGCCGTTTTTTTGCATGCGAACTGCTGCTCGAACGGCAAAAACGGAAGGGTTTTTTGCATCGCATTGTCACTGGTGATGAAAAGTGGATCCATTACGATAACCCGAAGCGCAAAAAATCATATGGTTACCCCGGCCATGCATCATCATCGACGGCCAAACCAAATATTCACGGCGCCAAGCTCATGCTCTGTATTTGGTGGGACCAGCTAGGTGTGGTGTATTATGAGCTATTGAAATCGAACGAAACCATCACAGGAGCACTATACCGAACTCAATTGATGCGTTTGAGCCGCGCACTCAAAGAAAAACGGCCACAATACGAGCAAAGACACGACAAAGTAATTTTGCAACATGACAACGCTCGGCCACATGTTGCAGCGCCGGTCAAAACATACCTACAAACGCTGAAATGGGAAGTCTTACCCCACCCGCCGTATAGCCCAGATATTGCTCCTTCCGATTACCACCTTTTCCGATCGATGACACATGGCCTAGCTGACCAGCGCTTCCATTCTTACGAAGAAGCCCAAAAATGGGTCGATGACTGGATAGCAGCCAAGCCGGCCGAATTTTTTCGCGACGGTATCCGTAAATTGCCAGAAAGATGGGAAAAAGTTGTGGCTAGCGATGGACAATACTTTGAATAATTCATTTGTTACCATTTTTTCAGAATAAACGTTCAAAAATAGAAAAAAATCCCGCATTTTCAATTTGTACTCCTGATACAATTGAAAAAAAATTTACTACAAACGAAACCGAGTTAATACAAACGAAACTAAGTTACTACAAACGAAACTAAGTTACTACAATAAAAAAAAACGGCACTACAAACTAAATATCGCTACCTACGATCTAAACTAAGCTACTACAAACAAAAAAAACGGCACTACAAACGATTAGACGGTAAACGAAGTTACTACAAACGAAAAAACGGCACTAAAAACAAAATATCGCTACTACAATCGAAACTAAGTTACTACAAACAAAAAAAATGACACTACAACCGACTAAAAAGTTAACGAAATTACTACAAACGAAGAAAAATTACTACAAATGAAACTGAGTTACTACAAACGAAAAAAACGGCACTACTCACGAAATATCGCTACTAGCATCAAAACTAAGCTACTACAAACGAAAAAAACGGCACTACGAACGACTAGAATGTATACAAAGTTACTACAAAACGAAAAAAATTGTACCACAAACGAAAAAAAAATTACGACAAAAGAAAAAAGCGGCACGACAAACGACTAGAAAATAAACGAAGTTACTACAAACGGAAAAAAGTGTACTACAAACAAATCGGAGTTATTACAGACGAAACTAAGTTACTTCAAACGAAACTAAGCTACTACAAACAAAAAAAACGGCACTACAAACTATTAGACAGTAAACGAAGTTACTACAAACGAAAAAATGGAACTACAAACAAAATATCGCTACTACAATCGAAACTAAGTTACTACAATTAAAAAAAACGACATTACAACCGACTAAAAGGTTAACGAAATTACTACAAACGAAAAAAAAATTACTACAAATGAAACTGAGTTACTACAAACGAAACTAAGTTAATTCAATCGAAACTAAGTCACTACAAACGAAAAAAACGGCACTACAAACGATATATCGCTACTACAATCGAAACTAAGCTACTACAAATGAATACGGCACTGCAAATGACTAGTAGGTAAGCAAAGTTACTACAAACGAAAAAAATTTTACTACAACCGAAAAAAACGTCACTACAAACGACAAGAAGGTAAACGAAGTTACTACAAACGAATCTGAGTTACTATAAGCGAAACTAAGTTACTACAAACGAAACTAAGTTACTACAAACGAAAAAAACGGCACTACTCACGAAATAACGCTACTACAATCGAAACTAAGCTACTACAAAAAAAAACGGCATTACAAACGACTAGAAGGTAAACGAAGTCACTACAAACGAAAAAACGGCACTCAAAACAAAACATCGCTAATACAATCGAAACTAAGTTACTACAAACCAGAAAAACAGCACTACAACCGACTAAAAGGTTAACGAAATTACTACAAAGGAAAAAAAAACTACTACAAATGAAACTGAGTTACTACAAACGAAACTAAGTTACTACAAACGAAAAAAACGGCACTTTAAATTACTAGAAGGTATCTTAAGTTACTACAAACGAAAAAAACGGCACTTTAAATTACTAGAAGGTATCCTAAGTTACTACAAACGAAAAAAACGGCACTACAAACTACTGCAAGGTGAACGAAGTAAGTACAAACAAAAAAAAATTTACTACATACGGAAAAAACGTAACTACCAACGACGAGAAGGTGAACGAAGTTACTACAAAAAAAAATGTACTACAAACGGAAAAAAACGGCACTACAAACGACTAGAAGGTAAACAAAGTTACTATAAACGAAAAAAAAATTACAACAAACGAAAAAAACGTCACTACAAACGACTAGAAGGTAAACGAAGTTACTACTGTAACGTGGCAGAATACTCGAGCTGCGTCCTCCTCGCTCAACGGCTACCAGCACGATCGCCCAGGGCTGCAGGGGGTGATTTCCGTATTTTATCTGTTCTTTATTTTTATTTTTTTTTGTTGTATTTTTTTTATATATATATATAACACGTCCGATACGACCGAGGGATGGAGGGAGGAGGAGGATGACCACGCCGTATCCATAGATGGCTGACTGCGGGATTCGATATTTTACATTCGCCGATATTTTACACCTCTCCCTGTTGGAAGATACTGTCCCGCTCAACGTACCTCTACCAAGGATACCCTGTTATCCATCGTCGGCTATCAGCTACTCTCGGCACTGCCGGTGGTTAATTTAGGCGTTGTCCAGCTAAGGCGCTAGTCGCGGTCAGCGGGCGAGGCAGGTTCCCCCAATTAACCGAGTCTAGCGGGTTAAGGGGGGGCCATAGTTCACGGGCACGCGTGCCGAACGGACCTCGAGGCTTTTTTCCCGGTGATCGTCGAGCGAGGAAGACGTAGCGTCGAGAGTACCACTGTCCCGCTCTACTGTTCACATAATTATCGCCCATTGGCAAGTTGTGGATGCCCGGGAATTTCATCGGGTCGCCGAATCAAATACTTTATCGAGACGGGAACTGAAACGAGCAGCCGGACCCGACATCTAATCGAGAAAGGAATCGAATCAATCCGATCGTGGCATCGTCCCGGTATTTCAAGGAACGGCACGGCAGCATCGTCTCGGTGAGCTCTCTTCCCTTCTACGGTCTTTCGCTGTTATTTTATTATTTTATCATTCAAATTGTTGTCGGTTAATTATTTCGAGCTTGGTCACCCCTGCGACTCTGGCACACCGCGTGCAGAGTATTAATCTGTACTGGGTAGCGCGGCGTTTAGAGAGAATAACTCGAGATCGTGTAACGTATAGAGGCCGGGGAAAAAGTCACTAAATTAATTAATTGTTTTATAGTTAAATCGTGCGCGCGTTAGGCCGTTATCCCGGAGTGGTTTGAGTTTGTTAGTTGGTTGTGTGGGATCTGAACGGAATAGACCGTGTCACGTATTTTAACGAATTATGGGTTTTAGATGTACCGGATTTTGTTTGAATTTTCTTTCGTTCGGGCTAGAAGGTCGCGCGCTCGCTAGTACGTCGTCCCGTTGTATGCTTGGTGTGTGGGACTAGCACGTTATAGACCGCGTCGCGTATCGAATAGACCCATCGGCGTTTCTCTATTTTATTTATCGTTTTATTCGTTGTTTTATTGATTTATTTATCTATTTATTTGTTTAGTTCTTTATTTACATAGTTATTTATTTATTTGTATTCTTATTTCTTTATTTATTTAGTTATCCAATTATTTAGTTACTTATTTATTCATTTATTTATTTATTCATTTATGGGTTTCTTAGTTATTACTCTTTCGTTATAATTGGTTATATTTTATTTGTTATAGCTTATGCGTTATATTTTATTCGTTATATTTTCTTTGTTATATTTTATTTGTTATATTTTATTCAGGCCACGAGGGGCCGGTCGAGAGTATTACGCTCAGATTGATTACCGTCTCGCAATTATTATTCGGAATTGTAATATTTGGCAAGCCGCGGGTCGCTTCGCGTACGTGACCTTCCGACGTCCCGTTGTATGGTTTCTTTGGACGTATTGGGGATTAGCTCGGGATAGGCCGTATCGCGAACGGTGCGTGGAGACTGCCGAATATTTGATTGTAGTCGATGAATATTATTAGGAATACGTAGCGAACGAGATAGGCTATCTAGGGGCTACCGAAGTATGAGAGTGAGTGAGAGCGTGGGATAACTGCTGCCGTCGAATTAGAGATTTAAATTAGGATATCTAACCGGATTTGGAAAATTGTTAACACCGGAGAGAATAATTTTACGGGACATTTTAGTTAAATTCTAAATTGATGTTTATTGGAGAAATAAAGAAGTTTGTAAGTCCCGTACCTGCTATTGTTGTTTGAATTATTTACTGGTATTATTTTATTTATGTATTTGCTATTTATCTAACTGACCATATTTTATTTTTGACTAATTGGTGACTTGATAGTCCGAACCACCCACTCTGCCTTGAACAGCTGTAGCTGGCCTGGGTCGAGACTGGTCATCCAACTCGGTATTTTTCCTTCCGGCGCGAAAGCGCCTGGCGCCCATCTCGAAAGAGAAAATAGAAAGGAAGGGAAAATAACTTGGACCAGTCATAGGTAACGTGGTGCGTTGAGGACCAAATTTACGTTACAAATTTGGCGCCCAACGTGGGGCCCGACTGTCAAGTCTTTTATTTAATTGGAAAAATTTTAATTAACTTTCTTTTCATTCAAGTTTATTTTATTTTATTTTATTCTTTAACCATTTCCATTCTTTTAATTATTCGAGACTCTTTTATAATTTATGAATCGTACCATTTAACAATAGCAGTTCTTTTTAGATAGATATTTTTACAATTAATTTAACTGGTTTTATTTTATTGAGGAATTATTGACATCGTGATATTCGGCAGTACAGTTATCCCGCGAAGCACTGTAGCAAGCCTTCGTGAGGTATACGGTAGGCCAAGCTCGCTCGCATTGTCTAGTGCCGCGCTCGAGGCCGGCCGTGTTTACATTTTTTCTGTTGTGTGTCGCCGAGTGAGTAGCAGTCTTCGATGTTGGAAACTGGTACTCCCGGCTAATGTAATATTATCTCTCGCTTATTATAATACTGTGAAATATTATTTGGCTTTATACCGAGTCGAGCGAAGTTGCGGGTCCCGAGTCTACTGCGGCAACTATAGAAAAGGAATAATTCGATAACTTATTAGATCCTAGATTCAGTCAAGCGTTAAAAGATTTATAACATTTATAACCATCACTTTCCTTAATTAATCATTTTATTATTATTATTATTACTTTTGTTATATATATTTTCCATTTCATTTTTTTTATTCTTTCCTTCTTTCTTCATTCCATTTATTATTAACATTGGTTTATTATTATATTTTTTTTTGTAATTGAATTTATTATTATTCTTATCTTTCAATATTATTATTATTTTTTTTTTGAACAAATCGTAGACCGGGCCTCGTCCCGCTACGTGGATATAAAATTTTTTTTCTAATTCATCCTTTTCCCTGGTTAGCCTTCTATCACGATCTTGAAGGGACTCGCCGCTCCTCGTTATTGCTCTTTTGGTTCTTTTGTTTGTTAATCTCGTTTGTTTTTTTTTGTGTTTCCGACTGATTGATTTAGTTAAGCAATAGTCATTGGTTTATTTATTTATTTATTTGTTTTATTTATTCAACTGTCCTATCCTTTTTTTTAATTTTTGTTCTTTTGTTTATTCTTTGTTTATTATTACTTGCTATAATTTTTGTTATTATACAATTTTGCTTTGAATTGGTTATCCCGTCCGGACTATTTGTTAATTAATTGATCTCCTTTCGTGATTTAGTCGTTTATTTGTTTTTCCTTTTGTTTTACTTTTTTTAATTATTATTGGTTTTATTGCTTTATTCAGTCATCTTTTTTTTTGTTCTTACTCCTTATTTCGCTAATTTACATTTTGTTCGTTTATCTTTGTGTTTTATTAGGATAGGATATTTGTTTATTTAATTAATTCAGCTATTTTTGTTTATTTATTTGTTTATTTATTACCTCTAGTTATTTATTTATTTATTTATTTGTTATTATTTTTTTTTTTTTCTCTCCTTACGGGGATTATTTGTTTTCGTTTTGTGTTATTCCGTTCTCCCCTTCCACAGGAGTTACCATTGGTGAGCGAACCACGATCTTTCAGCTCGTATCCGGGGAAGAGGGAAATAACCGGTTTAAATTTTTTCGAGTGACCTTTCCGGATGGGTTCAAAAGTTTTTCTTTTATCTATTTGTTTGTTTATTTAATGAGTTTCCCTCACTTAAGTTGTTTAGTTTTCTTAATCAATTGATTAATTGAAATTATTTATTTATTGACGTGTCCATTTATTTATTTATCTATTTATTTATTTATTTAACTTATTAATTAATTTAATTATTTGTTTATTCCATTGATTTATTTATTTAACTTATTTATTTATTTAATTTATTTATTTATTCAACGGATTTATTTATTTTCCGTCCTTTTTCGCGCGAGTTAAAAATGGTTCGGTCGAGGACTCCCGGGGAAATAGCCTCGCTTACAGAGGATGAGGTTAAGGCTGAACTGGCCTCTAGGGGGTTGCCGATAGGGGGTACGTCCGCAGCTATGCGGGAGAGACTGTACTTTTCGGGGTTATTAGCGAATCCCGACGATTCCGCCGCCGGGTTAGTCACGGTACAGGAGGAAGACAACCCCCCGCCACCGAATGATGCCTTCCCATCGGCACCCGTTGAACAGGATCACGCAATGATTACGAATCCTTTCCATCATTCGTCCCCGGTCAGAACGAACCATCCGCATTCCCGTCATTCGACATCGGCAATCACCGCATGTGACATTTTGAGAAAGTGGAATGTTTCGTTTTCCGGAAAACCAGACGAGGAGGTTGATGAATTTCTGGCACGCGTTGAGGATAGTCGAGGCCTGGTAGCCATTACGGACCAGGATATGATGAATTGCCTACCCTTGTTTGTCAAGGGGATAGCATATCACTGGGTTAAGTTGGAACGTTCCCGGTGGTCTTCATGGGAACAATGCAAGGAGGCCTTTCAACAGCGTTTTGGGGATCCGGATTTCCAATTCTCGCTACGTGAGCAAATTCGAACACGAACACAGGGAACTGAGGAACGGGTGGCAGATTTTTTCACATGCATGTGGAACCTGTTCATTAGGGTCGTTCCACCGTTCTCGACAGAGGAACAGGTGAAGATCACCTTTCGAAACCTGCTGCCAAGACTCCAGGTAGCGATAACCCTCACCGACACCATGGACTTAAAGGGTTTGGAAAGAACGGCCATCCGAGTGGAGTGTAGCTACTCGGCTGCCAGCGCATATCATGCACCTCCAGCTCCTGAGAGGTCGATGCTCCCGGAGTTTGCGTATCATCCTCCGGTAAGGGCAAAGAACCGAGTCACCTTTGGAATGGTGGACCCGAGGCCAACACCCACAGGCGAGGACCTGACTTCCCGGGGGTTCATCAACCCTTTTGTGAGTGGGCAGTCGAGGAATTTTACATCCGCCTCGCCTCACCAGGCCAACTTTGTGAGTCAGCCAAGAGGAGGCTCGGCAGGGGGTTACCGGGGCCAGTATGTACCACGGCCGTCCCGACCAGCTATACGGCCGGAGAGGGCTCCAGTACCAGAGGTCACTGCCACCAGCACCAACCCATTCCTGCAGGAACCGGCCGTACCGAGGGATAACCAGGGGTCGGCAACAGGCATTCAACCTTACGACAGGCCGATCATTTGTCACAACTGCGGGATCGCGGGCCACTTTGCAAAAGGATGTGCGGTACGGAAGGCAGTTCGTTGTTACCGATGTGGTAAAGAGGGCGAGACCACCCGAACAGCCCACAACTGCACGGGAAACGCATATGGGAGTCGCCGGTGAGGGGAGAGACGACTTCCTGGATTCATAGAAATTCCCCAGTAAGGTTACCTACAGTGACCGTCCCGGAATACCTATGTAGTCCGGTCGGAGATCACCGCCAGACACGACAGGTACTAGTTATTGGCCTTGAGATTTATGGGCGACCGCTACCCGCGTTGGTGGACTGCGGGGCAACCAGCTCGTACCTTAGCGCGGAGGGACTGTTGGCGATGGACAGGCTGGGGTACTCTCGCCGGCCAACACCGGAGCGTCATAGTACTATTGCAAACGGGCAGCAGATCACTTGCACTGAGGAGGTGGAGTTCGACGTAACGTTGAAGGGTCGTGGGAGTAAGCTCACGGCAAGAGTTTATCCCGATCTTCCAGTCCCGTTGCTATTGGGGCTCGACTCTCTTTTCCTACTAGGGATTGGAGTCGATCTTAGGAGACGCAAATGGTTTTTCAGCGGGGAAGCCACAGAATTCAACTTCGAGCAGGTGGAGGTAATAGAGGATGATAACACCATGATGCCAATTACGGACCTGACGGAGGCCGAAACCGTTCGCTTGGAGGAATTCCTATCCATCCAAGTTCCAAGATTGAGATCAGCTCCCGGGGTCACTAATCTGGTAGTTCACCATATCGATGTTGGTAATGCCAGACCCATCAAACAACGATGGTATCCATTCACTCCCGTTATGAGGGAAGCGATGGATCAGGAAGTGGACCGTATGCTGGAGGCGGATGTCATCGAGCCTTCCACCAGCGAATGGAGCACTCCTATCGTAATGGCTGCCAAACCGAATGGCACCTTCCGGTTCTGCTTGGATTTCCGTAAGGTGAATGAGGTCTCGAAAAAAGACGCATACCCAATGCCGTACATGAGCCATATATTGGATTGTTTAAGGTCGGCCAAGTACATTTCTACACTAGACCTAAGTCAGGCCTTCCATCAGATCCCGCTGGACCGGGAGTCTCGAGAAATCACGGCATTTACAGTTCCCCATAGGGGGCTGTTCCAGTTCAAGAGGATGCCGTACGGGCTGACCACCGCTCCCGCTACATTTCAGAGATTATTAGACCGGGTTATTAGTCCCAATATGCAACCTCACGCGTTTGCCTATCTGGACGATATCGTCATTGCCACCGACACGTTTGAGGAACATCTGGAATGGCTGAGACGGGTCTTCGAGAAGATCATGGCGGCGGGGTTGCTGATCAACCCCGAGAAATGTGAATTCTGTCGAAAAGAATTGAAGTACTTAGGCTTCTTGATAAACCGCGAGGGTATGTTGGTTGATCCGGATAAAACATCAGCTATCCTGGAGATTCCAGCCCCGAGGACGGTTAAACAAGTCCGACGGTTCCTGGGAGCTACTTCATGGTACCGACGATTTATCCCCGAGTACGCGAAAGTAGCGGAGCCTATCACCAAGCTCACACGTAAGCGACAAGGATGGTTCTGGGGCGAGGAGCAACAGAGAGCTTTCGACCATCTTAAGAAAGCATTAACTGAGGCGCCGGTATTGGCGCGCCCCGACTATACTAAAAGGTTCACGCTGCAGACGGACGCAAGCTTAACCGGGTTGGGAGCGGTGCTCACTCAAGAACCCGATGGGGCAGAACATCCAATTGCCTACGCGAGCCGTAGCTTGACCAGTGCGGAACGTAACTACGACGTACGGGAGTTGGAGTGCCTGGCGATCCTATGGTCAGTTGAAAAATTTAAACCTTATCTGAATGGGTATCGTTTCACAGTTATCACCGATCACGCGAGTTTGAAGTGGTTGCTGTCCCAGAAGGAACCCAAGGGGAGAGTAGCCCGATGGACATGGAAACTGATGAATTCAGACTTCGATGTGTTACATCGGAGGGGCTCACAAAATCAATTGCCCGATGCTCTGTCCCGAATGTTTGAATCTACTCCTTCTGGAGACGATACCGAAGAAGATGACTGGCCTAACGTGGCAGGGTTGCCACCTCAAGCTTCTGTCAATATGTTACTCACGTTGCCTACGGGGGAGAGAGATCCTTGGTATGAGGCACGAGTCAAGGACGTACGAGAGAATCCAGCGCGCTATCACGACTGGAAATTCAGGGATGAGAAATTATTCCTGCGACGGAGAATGTCGCGTCTCGACTCGCCGGACACCGTCTGGAAACTAGTGGTCCCGCAACACCAGAGACCAGCTATTCTCTATGAGAACCACGATGTTCCGCAGGCGGGTCATCTTGGGACGGATAAGACCTTCAAGAGAATAGTAAATTCATATTACTGGCCTGGCCTGTATCGAGACGTCGCTAGATACGTCCAACACTGTGACATCTGTCAACGTACGAAGCCCCGACAGGGACCACCGAGGGGATTAATGGGCCGTCGGGTTGTGGAAGAACCTTGGACCGTCGTGGCAGCAGACATTATGGGACCCTTTCCGCCCAGTCGGTCTGGGTTTGCCTACGTTCTGGTAATCCAGGACCTATTTACTAAATGGGTGGAGTGCTGTCCGTTAAGGAAGGCGACGGGAAAGAAAATCCGAGAAGCCTTGGAAGAACTGGTGTTTTCCCGGTGGGGAGTCCCGGAGGTGCTCCTGACAGATAACGGGACGGAGTTTGTCAACATCAACTTACGACAGGTAGTGGCCGAGTACGGTATTTTCCATACTACTACCCCACCTTACCATCCTCAGGCTAACCCCGTGGAACGGGTGAACCGGGTCCTCAAGACCATGATAGTGGCATTCTTGGAGAATGATCACCGAGAGTGGGACCTGCATTTGGCCGAGTTTCGTTTCGCGTACAACACCGCTTACCACTCCTCCATAGACACGAGTCCCGCGTTTTTGAATTTCGGCAGGATGCCGCAGCCTCACCGGTTCGGTCGGAGGACCCCAGGAGAAAGGGAGGTGAGGGCCACCGACCCCCATGATTGGTCGGACCGAATGGACCAATTGCAACCTCTCAGAGACAAGGTACAACATGACCTCGAGGAGGCCTATCGGAGGCAGTCTCTGCAATACAACAAGTATCGTAGTCCCACCACCTTCAAAGTGGGAGATGAAGTACTGCGCCGACAGCGGGTGCTGTCCTCAGCGTCGCAGAACGTGGCGGCCAAGCTGGCTCCTAAGTTTCAGGGGCCATACCGTATCAGTCGAGTCCTGTCCCCTAGGGTTTACGAGCTGAAAGATCGGGAGGGGGGTATCGTTCGGAAAGTTTCAATTGATGACCTGAAGCCTTACCAGTCCCGTACCTCCTCTGTTATTGTAGATGGAACCCCTACAGCAGCTGCGTCTCCTGGTGGAGGATTTCGAGGGGCGTTGTGTGGGTCTCGCGCCGACGGGAGGCGAGGACCTGTGGCGCTGGGTTCGGGAGTGCCGGGTTCTCTCGAACCTGGTAGCCCCGAACCTGGAGACCGGGGCCTCTCCACCCCCTCTCCCGAAAGAGGAGGTGGAGAGGGCGCTGGGGGTGCTCAGGAAGGTTCGGTGGTGGCTGGCGGTGGAATTGGCACCGATCGGTTTCACCGCTGGCTACGTCGCCGGCAGGGGGCGCGGGGCAGCGGTTAAGGGAGGGGGATCGGAGACCCTCCAGAGGCCGGGCCCTGTCCCCCTGGGGGAGCACCACCAGCGGGTAGTTAGACGTCCGCCTCCCGGGGACGGGGGCCCGCAAAGGACGTGTCGCCGGTGCGGGCTGAGGGGCCACCAGATGGTGGTGTGCCGGGAACCGCTTTCCGCCATGCGGCGGTGCTTTTCCTGCGGCCGTCAGGGGGTGACGGTCCGGACGTGTCCCGTATGCGGACCAATGTACGCATCACCCCAGGGTCAGGCGGATCGGGACCCAATGAGGGGCTGGGCCAAGATGGCCGCAGAATATAAACGGAAACGCCAAGATATGAATGAATAAAAAGTCCCGGTTTCGAAAAAAAAGGGGTCTGTGATGGCTGAGTTGGTTATTGGATAGGGACACCCCACTTCCTTGCATGTCTTTCCTGGATCCTGGGGTATGGGAGTCCACGGTGGGGGGTGTGGGAATAGCGGCTCTAACCGAGAAGAGCGGGAATCAGGAGTCGTTCGCCATTTGAATAAACCCGTGCAAGCCTGCGAGATCGTGGGGTGCCGAGGTCGGACGGGTGACCGGTATTTAATTCTCCAAAGACCAAAGGAGGGGAGGATGAGTTTTCCGGCCGAGGGCGGCCGTGTCTAAGGGGGGGAGTGTTGTAACGTGGCAGAATACTCGAGCTGCGTCCTCCTCGCTCAACGGCTACCAGCACGATCGCCCAGGGCTGCAGGGGGTGATTTCCGTATTTTATCTGTTCTTTATTTTTATTTTTTTTTGTTGTATTTTTTTTATATATATATATAACACGTCCGATACGACCGAGGGATGGAGGGAGGAGGAGGATGACCACGCCGTATCCATAGATGGCTGACTGCGGGATTCGATATTTTACATTCGCCGATATTTTACACCTCTCCCTGTTGGAAGATACTGTCCCGCTCAACGTACCTCTACCAAGGATACCCTGTTATCCATCGTCGGCTATCAGCTACTCTCGGCACTGCCGGTGGTTAATTTAGGCGTTGTCCAGCTAAGGCGCTAGTCGCGGTCAGCGGGCGAGGCAGGTTCCCCCAATTAACCGAGTCTAGCGGGTTAAGGGGGGGCCATAGTTCACGGGCACGCGTGCCGAACGGACCTCGAGGCTTTTTTCCCGGTGATCGTCGAGCGAGGAAGACGTAGCGTCGAGAGTACCACTGTCCCGCTCTACTGTTCACATAATTATCGCCCATTGGCAAGTTGTGGATGCCCGGGAATTTCATCGGGTCGCCGAATCAAATACTTTATCGAGACGGGAACTGAAACGAGCAGCCGGACCCGACATCTAATCGAGAAAGGAATCGAATCAATCCGATCGTGGCATCGTCCCGGTATTTCAAGGAACGGCACGGCAGCATCGTCTCGGTGAGCTCTCTTCCCTTCTACGGTCTTTCGCTGTTATTTTATTATTTTATCATTCAAATTGTTGTCGGTTAATTATTTCGAGCTTGGTCACCCCTGCGACTCTGGCACACCGCGTGCAGAGTATTAATCTGTACTGGGTAGCGCGGCGTTTAGAGAGAATAACTCGAGATCGTGTAACGTATAGAGGCCGGGGAAAAAGTCACTAAATTAATTAATTGTTTTATAGTTAAATCGTGCGCGCGTTAGGCCGTTATCCCGGAGTGGTTTGAGTTTGTTAGTTGGTTGTGTGGGATCTGAACGGAATAGACCGTGTCACGTATTTTAACGAATTATGGGTTTTAGATGTACCGGATTTTGTTTGAATTTTCTTTCGTTCGGGCTAGAAGGTCGCGCGCTCGCTAGTACGTCGTCCCGTTGTATGCTTGGTGTGTGGGACTAGCACGTTATAGACCGCGTCGCGTATCGAATAGACCCATCGGCGTTTCTCTATTTTATTTATCGTTTTATTCGTTGTTTTATTGATTTATTTATCTATTTATTTGTTTAGTTCTTTATTTACATAGTTATTTATTTATTTGTATTCTTATTTCTTTATTTATTTAGTTATCCAATTATTTAGTTACTTATTTATTCATTTATTTATTTATTCATTTATGGGTTTCTTAGTTATTACTCTTTCGTTATAATTGGTTATATTTTATTTGTTATAGCTTATGCGTTATATTTTATTCGTTATATTTTCTTTGTTATATTTTATTTGTTATATTTTATTCAGGCCACGAGGGGCCGGTCGAGAGTATTACGCTCAGATTGATTACCGTCTCGCAATTATTATTCGGAATTGTAATATTTGGCAAGCCGCGGGTCGCTTCGCGTACGTGACCTTCCGACGTCCCGTTGTATGGTTTCTTTGGACGTATTGGGGATTAGCTCGGGATAGGCCGTATCGCGAACGGTGCGTGGAGACTGCCGAATATTTGATTGTAGTCGATGAATATTATTAGGAATACGTAGCGAACGAGATAGGCTATCTAGGGGCTACCGAAGTATGAGAGTGAGTGAGAGCGTGGGATAACTGCTGCCGTCGAATTAGAGATTTAAATTAGGATATCTAACCGGATTTGGAAAATTGTTAACACCGGAGAGAATAATTTTACGGGACATTTTAGTTAAATTCTAAATTGATGTTTATTGGAGAAATAAAGAAGTTTGTAAGTCCCGTACCTGCTATTGTTGTTTGAATTATTTACTGGTATTATTTTATTTATGTATTTGCTATTTATCTAACTGACCATATTTTATTTTTGACTAATTGGTGACTTGATAGTCCGAACCACCCACTCTGCCTTGAACAGCTGTAGCTGGCCTGGGTCGAGACTGGTCATCCAACTCGGTATTTTTCCTTCCGGCGCGAAAGCGCCTGGCGCCCATCTCGAAAGAGAAAATAGAAAGGAAGGGAAAATAACTTGGACCAGTCATAGGTAACGTGGTGCGTTGAGGACCAAATTTACGTTACAAATTTGGCGCCCAACGTGGGGCCCGACTGTCAAGTCTTTTATTTAATTGGAAAAATTTTAATTAACTTTCTTTTCATTCAAGTTTATTTTATTTTATTTTATTCTTTAACCATTTCCATTCTTTTAATTATTCGAGACTCTTTTATAATTTATGAATCGTACCATTTAACAATAGCAGTTCTTTTTAGATAGATATTTTTACAATTAATTTAACTGGTTTTATTTTATTGAGGAATTATTGACATCGTGATATTCGGCAGTACAGTTATCCCGCGAAGCACTGTAGCAAGCCTTCGTGAGGTATACGGTAGGCCAAGCTCGCTCGCATTGTCTAGTGCCGCGCTCGAGGCCGGCCGTGTTTACATTTTTTCTGTTGTGTGTCGCCGAGTGAGTAGCAGTCTTCGATGTTGGAAACTGGTACTCCCGGCTAATGTAATATTATCTCTCGCTTATTATAATACTGTGAAATATTATTTGGCTTTATACCGAGTCGAGCGAAGTTGCGGGTCCCGAGTCTACTGCGGCAACTATAGAAAAGGAATAATTCGATAACTTATTAGATCCTAGATTCAGTCAAGCGTTAAAAGATTTATAACATTTATAACCATCACTTTCCTTAATTAATCATTTTATTATTATTATTATTACTTTTGTTATATATATTTTCCATTTCATTTTTTTTATTCTTTCCTTCTTTCTTCATTCCATTTATTATTAACATTGGTTTATTATTATATTTTTTTTTGTAATTGAATTTATTATTATTCTTATCTTTCAATATTATTATTATTTTTTTTTTGAACAAATCGTAGACCGGGCCTCGTCCCGCTACGTGGATATAAAATTTTTTTTCTAATTCATCCTTTTCCCTGGTTAGCCTTCTATCACGATCTTGAAGGGACTCGCCGCTCCTCGTTATTGCTCTTTTGGTTCTTTTGTTTGTTAATCTCGTTTGTTTTTTTTTGTGTTTCCGACTGATTGATTTAGTTAAGCAATAGTCATTGGTTTATTTATTTATTTATTTGTTTTATTTATTCAACTGTCCTATCCTTTTTTTTAATTTTTGTTCTTTTGTTTATTCTTTGTTTATTATTACTTGCTATAATTTTTGTTATTATACAATTTTGCTTTGAATTGGTTATCCCGTCCGGACTATTTGTTAATTAATTGATCTCCTTTCGTGATTTAGTCGTTTATTTGTTTTTCCTTTTGTTTTACTTTTTTTAATTATTATTGGTTTTATTGCTTTATTCAGTCATCTTTTTTTTTGTTCTTACTCCTTATTTCGCTAATTTACATTTTGTTCGTTTATCTTTGTGTTTTATTAGGATAGGATATTTGTTTATTTAATTAATTCAGCTATTTTTGTTTATTTATTTGTTTATTTATTACCTCTAGTTATTTATTTATTTATTTATTTGTTATTATTTTTTTTTTTTTCTCTCCTTACGGGGATTATTTGTTTTCGTTTTGTGTTATTCCGTTCTCCCCTTCCACAGGAGTTACCATTGGTGAGCGAACCACGATCTTTCAGCTCGTATCCGGGGAAGAGGGAAATAACCGGTTTAAATTTTTTCGAGTGACCTTTCCGGATGGGTTCAAAAGTTTTTCTTTTATCTATTTGTTTGTTTATTTAATGAGTTTCCCTCACTTAAGTTGTTTAGTTTTCTTAATCAATTGATTAATTGAAATTATTTATTTATTGACGTGTCCATTTATTTATTTATCTATTTATTTATTTATTTAACTTATTAATTAATTTAATTATTTGTTTATTCCATTGATTTATTTATTTAACTTATTTATTTATTTAATTTATTTATTTATTCAACGGATTTATTTATTTTCCGTCCTTTTTCGCGCGAGTTAAAAATGGTTCGGTCGAGGACTCCCGGGGAAATAGCCTCGCTTACAGAGGATGAGGTTAAGGCTGAACTGGCCTCTAGGGGGTTGCCGATAGGGGGTACGTCCGCAGCTATGCGGGAGAGACTGTACTTTTCGGGGTTATTAGCGAATCCCGACGATTCCGCCGCCGGGTTAGTCACGGTACAGGAGGAAGACAACCCCCCGCCACCGAATGATGCCTTCCCATCGGCACCCGTTGAACAGGATCACGCAATGATTACGAATCCTTTCCATCATTCGTCCCCGGTCAGAACGAACCATCCGCATTCCCGTCATTCGACATCGGCAATCACCGCATGTGACATTTTGAGAAAGTGGAATGTTTCGTTTTCCGGAAAACCAGACGAGGAGGTTGATGAATTTCTGGCACGCGTTGAGGATAGTCGAGGCCTGGTAGCCATTACGGACCAGGATATGATGAATTGCCTACCCTTGTTTGTCAAGGGGATAGCATATCACTGGGTTAAGTTGGAACGTTCCCGGTGGTCTTCATGGGAACAATGCAAGGAGGCCTTTCAACAGCGTTTTGGGGATCCGGATTTCCAATTCTCGCTACGTGAGCAAATTCGAACACGAACACAGGGAACTGAGGAACGGGTGGCAGATTTTTTCACATGCATGTGGAACCTGTTCATTAGGGTCGTTCCACCGTTCTCGACAGAGGAACAGGTGAAGATCACCTTTCGAAACCTGCTGCCAAGACTCCAGGTAGCGATAACCCTCACCGACACCATGGACTTAAAGGGTTTGGAAAGAACGGCCATCCGAGTGGAGTGTAGCTACTCGGCTGCCAGCGCATATCATGCACCTCCAGCTCCTGAGAGGTCGATGCTCCCGGAGTTTGCGTATCATCCTCCGGTAAGGGCAAAGAACCGAGTCACCTTTGGAATGGTGGACCCGAGGCCAACACCCACAGGCGAGGACCTGACTTCCCGGGGGTTCATCAACCCTTTTGTGAGTGGGCAGTCGAGGAATTTTACATCCGCCTCGCCTCACCAGGCCAACTTTGTGAGTCAGCCAAGAGGAGGCTCGGCAGGGGGTTACCGGGGCCAGTATGTACCACGGCCGTCCCGACCAGCTATACGGCCGGAGAGGGCTCCAGTACCAGAGGTCACTGCCACCAGCACCAACCCATTCCTGCAGGAACCGGCCGTACCGAGGGATAACCAGGGGTCGGCAACAGGCATTCAACCTTACGACAGGCCGATCATTTGTCACAACTGCGGGATCGCGGGCCACTTTGCAAAAGGATGTGCGGTACGGAAGGCAGTTCGTTGTTACCGATGTGGTAAAGAGGGCGAGACCACCCGAACAGCCCACAACTGCACGGGAAACGCATATGGGAGTCGCCGGTGAGGGGAGAGACGACTTCCTGGATTCATAGAAATTCCCCAGTAAGGTTACCTACAGTGACCGTCCCGGAATACCTATGTAGTCCGGTCGGAGATCACCGCCAGACACGACAGGTACTAGTTATTGGCCTTGAGATTTATGGGCGACCGCTACCCGCGTTGGTGGACTGCGGGGCAACCAGCTCGTACCTTAGCGCGGAGGGACTGTTGGCGATGGACAGGCTGGGGTACTCTCGCCGGCCAACACCGGAGCGTCATAGTACTATTGCAAGCGGGCGAGGCAGGTTCCCCCAATTAACCGAGTCTAGCGGGTTAAGGGGGGGCCATAGTTCACGGGCACGCGTGCCGAACGGACCTCGAGGCTTTTTTCCCGGTGATCGTCGAGCGAGGAAGACGTAGCGTCGAGAGTACCACTGTCCCGCTCTACTGTTCACATAATTATCGCCCATTGGCAAGTTGTGGATGCCCGGGAATTTCATCGGGTCGCCGAATCAAATACTTTATCGAGACGGGAACTGAAACGAGCAGCCGGACCCGACATCTAATCGAGAAAGGAATCGAATCAATCCGATCGTGGCATCGTCCCGGTATTTCAAGGAACGGCACGGCAGCATCGTCTCGGTGAGCTCTCTTCCCTTCTACGGTCTTTCGCTGTTATTTTATTATTTTATCATTCAAATTGTTGTCGGTTAATTATTTCGAGCTTGGTCACCCCTGCGACTCTGGCACACCGCGTGCAGAGTATTAATCTGTACTGGGTAGCGCGGCGTTTAGAGAGAATAACTCGAGATCGTGTAACGTATAGAGGCCGGGGAAAAAGTCACTAAATTAATTAATTGTTTTATAGTTAAATCGTGCGCGCGTTAGGCCGTTATCCCGGAGTGGTTTGAGTTTGTTAGTTGGTTGTGTGGGATCTGAACGGAATAGACCGTGTCACGTATTTTAACGAATTATGGGTTTTAGATGTACCGGATTTTGTTTGAATTTTCTTTCGTTCGGGCTAGAAGGTCGCGCGCTCGCTAGTACGTCGTCCCGTTGTATGCTTGGTGTGTGGGACTAGCACGTTATAGACCGCGTCGCGTATCGAATAGACCCATCGGCGTTTCTCTATTTTATTTATCGTTTTATTCGTTGTTTTATTGATTTATTTATCTATTTATTTGTTTAGTTCTTTATTTACATAGTTATTTATTTATTTGTATTCTTATTTCTTTATTTATTTAGTTATCCAATTATTTAGTTACTTATTTATTCATTTATTTATTTATTCATTTATGGGTTTCTTAGTTATTACTCTTTCGTTATAATTGGTTATATTTTATTTGTTATAGCTTATGCGTTATATTTTATTCGTTATATTTTCTTTGTTATATTTTATTTGTTATATTTTATTCAGGCCACGAGGGGCCGGTCGAGAGTATTACGCTCAGATTGATTACCGTCTCGCAATTATTATTCGGAATTGTAATATTTGGCAAGCCGCGGGTCGCTTCGCGTACGTGACCTTCCGACGTCCCGTTGTATGGTTTCTTTGGACGTATTGGGGATTAGCTCGGGATAGGCCGTATCGCGAACGGTGCGTGGAGACTGCCGAATATTTGATTGTAGTCGATGAATATTATTAGGAATACGTAGCGAACGAGATAGGCTATCTAGGGGCTACCGAAGTATGAGAGTGAGTGAGAGCGTGGGATAACTGCTGCCGTCGAATTAGAGATTTAAATTAGGATATCTAACCGGATTTGGAAAATTGTTAACACCGGAGAGAATAATTTTACGGGACATTTTAGTTAAATTCTAAATTGATGTTTATTGGAGAAATAAAGAAGTTTGTAAGTCCCGTACCTGCTATTGTTGTTTGAATTATTTACTGGTATTATTTTATTTATGTATTTGCTATTTATCTAACTGACCATATTTTATTTTTGACTAATTGGTGACTTGATAGTCCGAACCACCCACTCTGCCTTGAACAGCTGTAGCTGGCCTGGGTCGAGACTGGTCATCCAACTCGGTATTTTTCCTTCCGGCGCGAAAGCGCCTGGCGCCCATCTCGAAAGAGAAAATAGAAAGGAAGGGAAAATAACTTGGACCAGTCATAGGTAACGTGGTGCGTTGAGGACCAAATTTACGTTACAAATTTGAAAAAAAATGTAGTACAAACGGAAATAAACGGCACTACAAACGACTAGAAGGTAAACGAAGTTACTACAAACATAAAAAAATTTACTACAAACGAAACTGAGTTACTACAAATAGAACTAAGTTACTGCAAACGAAATATCGCTACCCACAATGTAAACTAAGCTATTACAAACGAAAAGAACCGCACTACAAACGACTAAAAGGTTAACGAAATTACTACAAAACGAAAAATATTCACAACAAACGAAAAAAACGGCACTACAAACGACTAGAAGGTAAGCGAAGTTACTACAAACGAAACGGAGTTACTACAGACGAAACTAAATTACTTTAAACCAAACTAAATTACTACAAACGAAAAAAACGGCACTACAAACAACTAGAAGGTAAGGGAAGTTACTACTAACGAAACGGAATTACTACAGACGAAACTAAGTTACTTCAAACCCAACTAAGTTACTACAAACGAAAAAAACCGCACTATAAACGAAATATCGCTACTACAATCGAAACTAAACTACTACAAACGAGAAAAACGGCACTACAAACGATTAGAAGGTGAACGAAGTTACTATGAACGAAAAAAAAATTACTACAAACGGAAAAAACGTCACTACAAAGACTAGAAGGTAAACGAAGTTACTACAAATGAATCTGAGTTACTATAAACGAAACTAAGTGACTACAAACGAAACTAAGCTACTACGAACGATTAAACGGCCCTACAAACGAAATATCGCTAATTAAATCGAAACTAAGCTACTACAAACGAAAAAAACTGCATCACAAACGACTAGAAGGTAAACGAATTTACTACAATTGAAAAAAAATTAACTACAAACGAAACTGAGTCAATACAAACAAAACTAAGTTTCTACAAACGAAACTAAGTTATTACAATAAAAAAAAACGGCACTAAAAACTAAATATCGCTACCTACAATCTAAACTAAGCTACTACAAACGAAAAAAACGGATCTACAAATGACTAGACGGTAATCAAAGTTACTACAAACGAAAAAACGGCACTAAAAACAAAATATCGCTACTACAATCGAAACTAAGTTACTACAAACGAAAAAAACGGCACTACAACACACTAAACGGTTAACGAAATTACTACAAACGGAATAAAAATTACTACAAATGATACTGAGTTACTACAAACGAAACTAAGTTAATTTAAACGAAACTAAGTTACTACAAACGAAAAAAACGGCACTACAAACGAAATATCGCTACTTGAAACGAAACTAAGCTACTACAAACGAAAAAAACAGCATTGCAAACGACTAGAAGGTAAACGAATTTACTACAATTGAAAAAATGTACTACAAACGAAACTGAGTTAATACAAACGAAACTAAGTTACTACAAACGAAATTAAGTTACTACAATAAAATAAAACGGCACGACAAACTAATTATCGCTACCTAGAATCCGAACTAAGCTACTACAAACGAAGAAAACGGCACTACAAACGACTAGATGGTAAACGAAGTTACTACAAACTTAAAAACGGCACTAAAAACAATATATCGCCACTACAATCGAAACTAAGTTACGAGAAAGGAAAAAAAAAAATACTACAAATGAAACTGAGTTACTACAAACGAAACTAAGTTAATTCAAACAAAACTAAGTTACTACAAACAATAAAAACGGCACTACAAACAGAATATCACTACTACAATCGAAACTAAATTACTACGAATGAATACGGCACTACAAACGACTAGTAGGTATGCAAAGTTACTACAAACGAAAAAAAATTTACTACTACCGAAAAAAACGTCACCACAAACGACTAGAAGATAAACGAAGTTACTACAAACGAATCTGAGTTACTATAAGCGAAACTAAGTTACCACAAACGAAACTAAGTTACTTCGAACGAAAGAAACGGGACTCCAAACTCCAAGAAGGTGAACGATATTACTGCAAACGAAAAAAAATGTACTACAAACGGAAAAAACAACACTACAAACGACTAGAAGGTAAAAGAAGTTACTTCAAACGAAAAAAATTTACTACAAACGAAACTGAGTTTCTGCAAATGAAACTAAGTTACTACAAACGAAACTAAGTAAATACAAATGCAAGAAACGGCATTACAAACAAAATATCTCTACTCACAGGGTAAACAAAGCTACTACAAACGAAAAAAACAGCACTACAAACGACTAGATGGTAAACGAAGTTACTACAAACGAAAAAACGGAACTACAAACAAAATATCGCTGATACAATCAAAACTAAGCTACTACAAACGAAAAAAACGGCACTACGAACGACTAGAATGTATACAAAGTTACTACAAAACGAAAAAAATTGTACCACAAACGAAAAAAAAATTACGACAAAAGAAAAAAGCGGCACGACAAACGACTAGAAAATAAACGAAGTTACTACAAACGGAAAAAAGTGTACTACAAACAAATCGGAGTTATTACAGACGAAACTAAGTTACTTCAAACGAAACTAAGCTACTACAAACAAAAAAAACGGCACTACAAACTATTAGACAGTAAACGAAGTTACTACAAACGAAAAAACGGCACTACAAACAAAATATCGCTACTACAATCGAAACTAAGTTACTACAATTAAAAAAAACGACATTACAACCGACTAAAAGGTTAACGAAATTACTACAAACGAAAAAAAAATTACTACAAATGAAACTGAGTTACTACAAACGAAACTAAGTTAATTCAATCGAAACTAAGTCACTACAAACGAAAAAAACGGCACTACAAACGATATATCGCTACTACAATCGAAACTAAGCTACTACAAATGAATACGGCACTGCAAACGACTAGTAGGTAAGCAGAGTTACTACAAACGAAAAAAATTTTACTACAACCGAAAAAAACGTCACTACAAACGACTAGAAGGTAAACGAAGTTACTACAGACGAATCTGAGTTACTATAAGCGAAACTAAGTTACTACAAACGGAACTAAGTTACTACAAACGAAAAAAACGGCACTACTCACGAAATAACGCTACTACAATCGAAACTAAGCTACTACAAAAAAAAACGGCACTACAAACGACTAGAAGGTAAACGAAGTAACTACAAACGAAAAAACGGCACTAAAAACAAAACATCGCTAATACAATCGAAACTAAGTTACTACAAACCAGAAAAACGGCACTACAACCTACTAAAAAGTTAACGAAATTACTACAAAAGAAAAAAAAATTACTACAAATGAAACTGAGTTACTACAAACGAAACTAAGTTACTACAAACGAAAAAAACGGCACTTTAAATTACTAGAAGGTATCTTAAGTTACTACAAACGAAAAAAACGGCACTTTAAATTACTAGAAGGTATCCTAAGTTACTACAAACGAAAAAAACGGCACTACAAACTACTGCAAGGTGAACGAAGTAAGTACAAACAAAAAAAAATTTACTACATACGGAAAAAACGTAACTACCAACGACGAGAAGGTAAACGAAGTTACTACAAAAAAAAAATGTACTACAAACGGAAAAAAACGGCACTACAAACGACTAGAAGGTAAACAAAGTTACTATAAACGAAAAAAAAATTACAACAAACGAAAAAATCGTCACTACAAACGACTAGAAGGTAAACGAAGTTACTACAAACGAAAAAAAATGTAGTACAAACGGAAATAAACGGCACTACAAACGACTAGAAGGTAAACGAAGTTACTACAAACATAAAAAAATTTACTACAAACGAAACTGAGTTACTACAAATAGAACTAAGTTACTGCAAACGAAATATCGCTACCCACAATGTAAACTAAGCTATTACAAACGAAAAGAACCGCACTACAAACGACTAAAAGGTTAACGAAGTTACTACAAAACGAAAAATATTTACAACAAACGAAAAAAACGGCACTACAAACGACTAGAAGGTAAGCGAAATTACTACAAACGAAACGGAGTTACTACAGACGAAACTAAATTACTTTAAACCAAACTAAATTACTACAAACGAAAAAAACGGCACTACAAACAACTAGAAGGTAAGGGAAGTTACTACAAACGACACGGAATTACTACAGACGAAACTAAGTTACTTCAAACCCAACTAAGTTACTACAAACGAAAAAAACCGCACTATAAACGAAATATCGCTACTACAATCGAAACTAAACTACTACAAACGAGAAAAACGGCACTACAAACGATTAGAAGGTGAACGAAGTTACTATGAACGAAAAAAAAATTACTACAAACGGAAAAAACGTCACTACAAAGACTAGAAGGTAAACGAAGTTACTACAAATGAATCTGAGTTACTATAAACGAAACTAAGTGACTACAAACGAAACTAAGCTACTACGAACGATTAAACGGCCCTACAAACGAAATATCGCTAATTAAATCGAAACTAAGCTACTACAAACGAAAAAAACTGCATCACAAACGACTAGAAGGTAAACGAATTTACTACAATTGAAAAAAAATTAACTACAAACGAAACTGTGTCAATACAAACAAAACTAAGTTTCTACAAACGAAACTAAGTTATTACAATAAAAAAAAACGGCACTAAAAACTAAATATCGCTACCTACAATCTAAACTAAGCTACTACAAACGAAAAAAACGGATCTACAAATGACTAGACGGTAATCAAAGTTACTACAAACGAAAAAACGGCACTAAAAACAAAATATCGCTACTACAATCGAAACTAAGTTACTACAAACGAAAAAAACGGCACTACAACACACTAAACGGTTAACGAAATTACTACAAACGGAATAAAAATTACTACAAATGATACTGAGTTACTACAAACGAAACTAAGTTAATTTAAACGAAACTAAGTTACTACAAACGAAAAAAACGGCACTACAAACGAAATATCGCTACTTGAAACGAAACTAAGCTACTACAAACGAAAAAAACAGCATTGCAAACGACTAGAAGGTAAACGAATTTACTACACTTAAAAAAATGTACTACAAACGAAACTGAGTTAATACAAACGAAACTAAGTTACTACAAACGAAATTAAGTTACTACAATAAAAAAAAACGGCACGACAAACTAATTATCGCTACCTACAATCCGAACTAAGCTACTACAAACGAAGAAAACGGCACTACAAACGACTAGATGGTAAACGAAGTTACTACAAACTTAAAAACGGCACTAAAAACAATATATCGCCACTACAATCGAAACTAAGTTACGAGAAAGGAAAAAAAAAATACTACAAATGAAACTGAGTAACTACAAACGAAACTAAGTTAATTCAAACAAAACTAAGTTACTACAAACAAAAAAAACGGCACTACAAACAGAATATCACTACTACAATCGAAACTAAATTACTACGAATGAATACGGCACTACAAACGACTAGTAGGTATGCAAAGTTACTACAAACGAAAAAAAATTTACTACAACCGAAAAAAACGTCACCACAAACGACTAGAAGATAAACGAAGTTACTACAAACGAATCTGAGTTACTATAAGCGAAACTAAGTTACCACAAACGAAACTAAGTTACTTCGAACGAAAGAAACGGGACTCCAAACTCCAAGAAGGTGAACGATGTTACTGCAAACGAAAAAAAATGTACTACAAACGGAAAAAACAGCACTACAAACGACTAGAAGGTAAAGGAAGTTACTTCAAACGAAAAAAATTTACTACAAACGAAACTGAGTTTCTACAAATGAAACTAAGTTACTACAAACGAAACTAAGTAAATACAAATGCAAGAAACGGCATTACAAACAAAATATCTCTACTCACAATGTAAACAAAGCTACAACAAACGAAAAAAACAGCACTACAAACGACTAAATGGTAAACGAAGTTACTACAAACGAAAAAACGGAACTACAATCAAAATATCGCTACTACAATCGAAACTAAGCTGCTACAAACGACTAGAAGGTAAAGAAAATTATTACAAACGAAAAAAAATTTACTACAAACAAAATAAAAGTCACTACAAACGACTAGAAGGTAAATGAAATTACTACAAATGAATCTGAGTTACTATAAACGAAACTAAATTACTACAAACAAAACTAAGTTACTACAAACGAAAGAAACGGGACTACAAACTCCAAGAAGGTAAACGAAGTTACTGCAAACGAAAAAAAATGTACTACAAACAAAAAGAACGGCACTACAAACAACTAGAAGGTAAAGGAAGTTACTACAAACGAAAAAAAAATACTACAAATGAAACTGAGTTTCTACAAATGAAACTAAGTTACTACAAACGAAACTAAGATACTGCAAATTCAGAAAACGGCACTACAAACGAAGTATCGCTACTCACAATGTAAACAAAGCTACTACAAACGAAAAAAACGGCACTACAAACGACTAGAAGGTAAACGAAGTTACTACAAACGAAAAAACGGCACTACAAACAAAATATCACTACTTAAATCGAAGCTAAGCTACTACAGACGAAAAAAACGGCACTACAAACGACAAGAAGGTGAACGAAGTTACTACAAAGAAAGAAACGGCACTACAAACAAAATATCGCTGATACAATCGAAACTAAGCTACTACAAACGAAAAAAACGGCATTACAAACGACTAGAAGGTATACGAAGTTATTACAAAACGGAAAAAATTTTACTACAAACGAAAAAAAAATAACTACAAAAGAAAAAAACGGCACGACAAACGACTAGAAAGTAATCGAAGTTACTACAAACGAAAAAATTTAACGACAAACGTAAAAAACGGCACTGCAAACGACTAGAAGGTAATCGAAATTACTACAAACCAAAAAAAAATTACTACAAACGAAACTAAGTTACGAGAAACGAAAAAAACAGCACTACAAACGACTAGAAGGTAAACGAAGTGACTACAATTGAAAAAAAATTAACTACAAATGAAACCGAGTTAATACAAACGAAACTAAGTTACTACAAACGAAACTAAGTTACTACAATAAAAAAAAACGGCACTACAAACTAAATATCGCTACCTACAATCTAAACTAAGCTACTACAAACAAAAAAAACGGCACTACAAATGATTAGACGGTAAACAAAGTTACTACAAACGAAAAAACGGCACTAAAAACAAAATATCGCTACTACAATCGAAACAAAGTTACTACAATTAAAAAAAACGACATTACAACCGACTAAAAGGTTAACGAAATTACTACAAACGAAAAAAAAAATACGACAAATGAAACTGAGTTACTACAAACGAAACTAAGTTACTATAAACGAAAAAAACGGCACTTCAAATTACTAAAAGGTATCCTAAGTTACTACAAACAAAAAAAACGGCACTACAAACTACTGCAAGGTAAACAAAGTTAGTACAAACAAAAAAAAATTTACTACAAACGAAACTGAGTTACTACAAATGAAACTAAGTTACTGCAAACGAAATATCGCTACCCACAATGTAAACAAAGCTATTACAAACGAAAAAAATTGCACTACAAACGAATTATCGCTACTTAAATCGGAACTAAGCTACTACAAACAAAAAAAACGGCACCATAAACGAATTATCGCGATTAAATATAGAACGAAGCTACTACAAACGAAAAAAACGTCACTACCAACGACGAGAAGGTAAACGAAGTTACTACAAACGAAAAAAAATGTACTACAAACGGAAAAAAACGGCACTACAAACGACTAGAAGGTAAACAAAGTTACTATGAACGAAAAAAAAATTACTACAAACGGAAAAAACGTCACTACAAACGACTAGAAGGTAAACGAAGTTACTGCAAACGAAAAAAAATGTACTACAAACGGAAATAAACGTTACTACAAACGACAAGAAGGTAAACGAAGTTACTACAAACGAAAAAAAAATTACTACAAACGAAACTGAGTTACTACAAATGAAACGAAATTACTGCAAACGAAATATCGCTACCCACAATGTAAACTAAGGTATTACAAACAAAAAAAATCGCACTACAAGTGACTAAAAGGTTAACGAAGTTACTACAAAACGAAAAATATTTACTACAAACGAAAAAAACGGCACTACAAACGACTAGAAGGTAAGCGAAGTTACTACAAACGAATCGGAGTTACTACAGACGAAACTAAATTACTTTAAACCAAACTAAGTTACTACAAACGAAAAAAACGGCACTACAAACAACTAGAAGGTAAGGAAAGTTACTACAAACGAAACGGAGTTACTACAGACGAAATTAAGTTACTTCAAACGAAATTAAGTTACTACAAACGAAATTAAGTTACTACAATAAAAAAAAAAACGGCACGACAAACTAATTATCGCTACCTACAATCTAAACTGTGCTACTATAAACAAAAAAAACGGATCTACAAATGACTAGACGGTAATCAAAGTTACTACAATCGAAAAAACGGCACTAAAAACAAAATATCGCTACTACAATCGAAACTAAGTTACTACAAACGAAAAAAACGGCACTACAACACACTAAAAGGTTAACGAAATTACTACAAACGAAATAAAAATTACTACAAATGATACTGAGTTACTACAAACGAAACTAAGTTAATTCAAACGAAACTAAGTTACTACAAACGAAAAAAACGGCACTACAAACGAAATATCGCTACTTGAAACGAAACTAAGCTACTACAAACGAAAAAAACAGCATTGCAAACGACTAGAAGGTAAACGAATTTACTACAATTAAAAAAATGTACTACAAACGAAACTGAGTTAATATAAACGAAACTAAGTTACTACAAACGAAATTAAGTTAATACAATAAAAAAAAAAACGGCACGACAAACTAATTATCGCTACCTACAATCCAAACTAAGCTACTACAAAAAAAAACGGCACTACAAACGACTAGAAGGTAAACGAAATTACTACAAACGAAAAAACGGCACTCAAAACAAAACATCGCTACTACAATCGAAACTAAGTTACTACAAACGAAAAAAACGGCACTACAACCGACTAAAAGTTTAACGAAATTACTACAAACGAAAAAAAAATTATTACAAATGAAACTGAGTTACTACAAACGAAACCAAGTTAATTCAAACGAAACTAAGTTACTACAAACAAAAAAAACGGCACTACAAACAAAATATCACTACTACAATCGAAACTAAGCTTCTACAAATAAATACGGCACCACAAACGACTAGTAGGTAAGCAAAGTTACTACAAACGAAAAAAAATTTACTACAACCGGAAAAAACGTCACTACAAACGACTAGAAGATAAACGAAGTGACTACAAACAAATCTGAGTTACTATAAGCGAAACTAAGTTACCACAGACGAACCTAAGTTACTACGAACGAAAGAAACGGGACTACAAACTCCAAGAAGGTGAACGATGTTACTGCGAACGAAAAAAAATGTACTACAAATGGAAAAAACGGCACTACAAACGACTAGAAGGTAAAGGAAGTTACTTCAAACGAAAAAAAATTTACTACAAACGAAACTGAGTTTCTACAAATGAAACTAAGTTACTACAAACGAAACTAAGTAAATACAAATGCAAGAAACGGCACTACAAACAAAATATCTCTATTCACAATGTAAACAAAGCTACTACAAACGAAAAAAACAGCACTACAAACGACTAGATCGTAAACGAAGTTACTACAAACGAAAAAACGGAACTACAAACAAAATATCGCTGATACAATCAAAACTAAGCTACTACAAACGACAAAAACGGCACTACGAACGACTAGAATGTATACAAAGTTACTACAAAACGAAAAAAATTGTACCACAAACGAAAAAAAAATTACGACAAAAGAAAAAAGCGGCACGACAAACGACTAGAAAATAAACGAAATTACTACAAACGGAAAAAAGTGTACTACAAACAAATCGGAGTTATTACAGACAAAACTAAGTGACTTCAAACGAAACTAAGATACTACAAACGAAAAAAACGGCACTACAAACGAAATATCGCTACTGCAATCGAAATTAAGCTACTACAAACGAAAAAAACGTCAGTACAAACGACTAGAAGGTAAACGAAGTTACTTCAAAGGAAAAAACGGCACTACAAACAAAATATCGCTACTACAATCGGAACTAAGCTGTTACAAACGACTAGAAGGTAAACGAAGTTATTACAAACGAAAAAAAATTTACTACAAACAAAAAAAAAGTCACTACAAACGACTAGAAGATAAACGAAATTACTACAAATGAATCTGAGTTACTATAAACGAAACTAAATTACTACAAACGAAACTAAGTTACTACAAACGGAAAAAACGGCACTACAAACGACTAGAAGGTAAAGGAAGTTACTACAAACGAAGTAAAAATTACTACAAACAAAACTGAGTTTCTACAAATGAAACTAAGTTACTACAAACGAAACTAATATGCTACAAATGCAAAAAACTGCACTACAAACGAAGTATCGCGACTCACAATGTGAACAAAGCTACTACAAATGAAAAAAATGGCACTACAAACGACTAGAAGGTAAACGAAGTTACTACAAACGAAAAAACGGCACTACAAACGAAATATCGCTGATACAATCGGAACTAAGCTACTACAAACAAAAAAAACGGCATTCCAAACGACTAGAAGGTATACAAAGTTATTACAAAACGAAAAAAAATTAACTACAAACGAAAAAAAAATTACTACAAAAGAAAAAGACGGCACGACAAACGACTAGAAAGTAAACGAAGTTACTACAAACGAAAAAATTTTACGACAAACGTAAAAAACGGAACTGCAAACGACTAGTAGGTAATCGAAATTACTACAAACCAAAAAAAAATTATCAGGGGTACAAATTGAAAATGCGGGTTTGATAACAGATGGCGTTACTAACGCTATACGCATCAGGCAGTACTGTGACTATGTTCATGTCAAAGCTACGTCTTATAGCTTTAATTTTCAGTATGTGTCAATTTGTCGCAGTGTCAAATTCATAGTTTTTTTGAGCTCTCAATATGTCGAGTTTCGTGCCAACAAAACAGCATTTGCGGGAAGTTTTAATTTACTTCTTTAATTTGAAGAAAAGTGCTGCTGAAGCACATCGATTGGTCTCCGAGGCTTATCCGAGTCATGTTCCATCGGTTTCAATGTGCGAGAGATGGTTTGTGCGGTTTAGAAGTGGTGATTTTGACGTTGAGGACAAAGAGCGGCCGGGCCAAGTGAAAAAGTTTGAGAATGCTGAATTGGAGGCAATACTCAATGAAGACTCGTGTCAAACTCAACAAGAGCTCGCAGATTCATTGGGAGTGACACAACAAGCCATTTCCCATCGTATAAAAGCCCTCGGAATGATCCAAAAGCAAGGACATTGGGTGCCGTATGAGCTGAAACCGAGAGACGTCGAGCGCCGTTTTTTTGCATGCGAACTGCTGCTCGAACGGCAAAAACGGAAGGGTTTTTTGCATCGCATTGTCACTGGTGATGAAAAGTGGATCCATTACGATAACCCGAAGCGCAAAAAATCATATGGTTACCCCGGCCATGCATCATCATCGACGGCCAAACCAAATATTCACGGCGCCAAGCTCATGCTCTGTATTTGGTGGGACCAGCTGGGTGTGGTGTATTATGAGCTATTGAAATCGAACGAAACCATCACAGGAGCACTATACCGAACTCAATTGATGCGTTTGAGCCGCGCACTCAAAGAAAAACGGCCACAATACGAGCAAAGACACGACAAAGTAATTTTGCAACATGACAACGCTCGGCCACATGTTGCAGCGCCGGTCAAAACATACCTACAAACGCTGAAATGGGAAGTCTTACCCCACCCGCCGTATAGCCCAGATATTGCTCCTTCCGATTACCACCTTTTCCGATCGATGACACATGGCCTAGCTGACCAGCGCTTCCATTCTTACGAAGAAGCCCAAAAATGGGTCGATGACTGGATAGCAGCCAAGCCGGCCGAATTTTTTCGCGACGGTATCCGTAAATTGCCAGAAAGATGGGAAAAAGTTGTGGCTAGCGATGGACAATACTTTGAATAATTCATTTGTTACCATTTTTTCAGAATAAACGTTCAAAAATAGAAAAAAATCCCGCATTTTCAATTTGTACTCCTGATACTACAAACGAAACTAAGTTACGAGAAACGAAAAAAACGGCACTACTCACTCAATATCGCTACTACAATCAAAACTAAGCTATTACAAAAGAAAAAAACGGCACTACAAACGACTAGAAGGTAAACTAAGTTACTACAATTGAAAAAAAATTTACTACAAACGAAATTAAGTTACTACAATAAAAAAAAACGGCACTACAAACTAAATATCGCTACCCACAATCTAAACTAAGCTACTACAAACAAAAAAAACGGCACTACAAACGATTAGACGGTGAACGAAGTTACTACAAACGAAAAAACGGCACTAAAAACAAAATATCGCTCCTACAATCGAAATTAAGTTACTACAAACAAAAAAAACGACACTACAACTGACTAAAAGGTTAACGAAATTACTACAAACGAAAAAAAAATTACTACAAATGAAACTGAGTTACTACAAACGAAACTAAGTTAATTCAATCGAAACTAAGTTAATTCAATCGAAACTAAGTCACTACAAACAAAAAAAACGGCACTACAAATGATATATCGCTACTACAATCGAAACTAAGCTACTACAAATGAATACGGCACTGCAAACGACTAGTAGGTAAGCAAAGTTACTACAAACGGAAAAAATTTTACTACAACCGAAAAAAACGTCACTACAAACGACTAGAAGGTAAACGAAGTTACTACAAACGAATCTTAGTTACAATACGCGAAACTAAGTTACTACAAGTGGAACTAACTTACTACATACGAAAAAAACGGCACTACTCACGAAATAATGCTACTACAACCGAAACTAAGCTACTACAAAAAAAAACGGCACTACAAACGACTAGAAGGTAAACGAAGTTACTACAAACGAAAAAACGGCACTCAAAACAAAACATCGCTAATACAATCGAAACTAAGTTACTACAAACCAGAAAAACGGCACTACAACCGACTAAAAGGTTAACGAAATTACTACAAACGAAAAAAAAATTACTACAAATGAAACTGAGTTACTACAAACGAAACCAAGTTAATTCAAACGAAACTGAGTTACTACATACACAAAAAACGGCACTACAAACGAAATATCACTACTACAATCGAAACTAAGCTACTACAAATAAATACGACTAGTAGGTAAGCAAGATTACTACAAACGAAAAAAAATGTAGTACAACCGAAAGAAACGTCACTACAAACGACTAGAAGATAAATGAAATTACTACAAACGAATCTGAGTTACTATAAGCGAAACTAAGTTACTACAAACGAAAGAAACGGGACTACAAACTCCAAGAAGGTAAACGAAGTTACTGCAAACGAAAAAAAATGTACTACCAACGGAAAAAACGGCACTACAAACGACTAGAAGGTAAAGGAAGTTACTACAAACGAAAAAAAAATTACTACAAACGAAACTGAGTTTCTACAAATGAAACTCAATTACTACAAACGAAACTAAGATACTACAAATGCAAAAAACGGCACTACAAACGACTAGAAGGTAAACGAAGTTACTACAAACGAAAAAACGGCACTACAAACAAAATATCGCTGATACAATCGAAACTAAGTTACTACAAACGAAAAAAACGGCATTACAAACGACTAAAAGGTATACGAAGTTATTACAAAACGAAAAAAATTTTACTACAAACGAAAAAAAAATTACTACAAAAGAAAAAGACGGCACGACAAACGACTAGAAAGTAAACGAAGTTACTACAAACGAAAAAATTTAACGACAAACGTAAAAAACGGCACTGCAAACGACTAGAAAGTAATCGAAATTACTACAAACCAAAAAAAAATTACTACAAACGAAACTAAGTTACGAGAAACGAAAAAAACGGCACTACTCACGAAATATCGCTACTACAATCAAATCTAAGCTACTACAAACAAAAAAAACGGCACTACAAACGACTAGAAGGTCAACGAAGTGACTACAATTAAAAAAAAATTAAGTACAAACGAAACCGAGTTAATACAAACGAAACTAAGTTACTACAAACGAAACTAAGTTACTACAATAAAAAAAAACGGCACTACGAACTAAATATCGCTACCTATATCTAAACTAAGCTACTACAAACAAAAAAAACGGCACTACAAACGATTAGACGGTAAACGAAGTTACTACAAACGAAAAAACGACACTTAAGACAAAATATCGGTACTACAATCGAAACTAAGTTACTACAATTAAAAAAAACGACATTACAACCGACTAAAAGGTGAACGAAATTACTACAAACGAAAAAAAAATTACTACAAATGAAACTGAGTTACTACAAACGAAACTAAGTTAATTCAATCGAAACTAAGTCACTACAAACGAAAAAAACGGCACTACAAACGATATATCGCTACTACAATCGAAACTAAGCTACTACAAATGAATACGGCACTGCAAACGACTAGTAAATAAGCAAAGTTACTACAAACGAAAAAAATTTTACTACAACCGAAAAAAACGTCACTACAAACGACTAGAAGGTAAACGAAGTTACTACAAACGAATCTGAGTTACTATAAGCGAAACTACGTTACTACAAACGGAACTAAGTTACTACAAACGAAAAAAACTGCACTACTCACGAAATAACGCTACTACAATCGAAACTAAGCTACTACAAAAAAAAACGGCACTACAAACGACTAGAAGCTAAACGAAGTTACAACAAACAAAAAAACGGCACTAAAAACAAAACATCGCTAATACAATCGAAACTAAGTTACTACAAAATAGAAAAACGGCACTACAACCGACTAAAAGGTAAACGAAATTACTACAAACGAAAAAAAAATTACTACAAACGAAACTGAGTTACTACAATAGAAACTAAGTTACTGCAAACGAAATATCGCTACCCACAATGTGAACAAAGCTATTACAAACGAAGAAAATTGCACTACAAACGAATTATCGCTACTTAAATCGGAACTAAGCTACTACAAACGAAAAAACGGCACCACAAACGAATTATCGCGATTAAATATAGAACGAAGCTACTACAAACGAAAAAAACGTCACTACCAACGACGAGAAGGTAAACAAAGTTACTACAAACAAAAAAAAATGTACTACAAACGGAAAAAAACGGCACTACAAACGACTAGAAGGTAAACAAAGTTACTATAAACGAAAAAAAAATTACTACAAACGGAAAAAACGTCACTACAAACGACTAGAAGGTAAACGAAGTTACTGCAAACGAAAAAAAATGAACTACAAACGGAAATAAACGGCACTACAAACGACTAGAAGGTAAACGAAGTTACTACGAACGAAAAAAAATTTACTACAAACGAAACTGAGTTACTACAAATGAAACGAAATTACTGCAAACGAAATATCGCTACCCACAATGTAAACTAAGCTATTACAAACGAAAAAAATCGCACTACAAACGACTAAAAGTTTAACGAAGTTACTACAAAACGAAAAATATTTACTACAAATGAAAAAAACGGCACTAAAAACGACTAGAAGGTAAGCGAAGTTACTACAAACGAAACGGAGTTACTACAGACAAAACTAAATTACTTTAAACCAAACTAAGTTACTACAAACGAAAAAACCGCACTACAAACAACTAGAAGGTAAGGGAAGTTACTACAAACGAAACGGAGTTACTACAGACGAAACTAAGTTACTTCAAACCAAACTAAGTTACTACAAACGATAAAAACCGCACTATAAACGAAATATCGCTACTACAATCAGAACTAAACTACTACAAACGAAAAAAACGGCACTTCAAACGATTAGAAAGTAAACGAAGTTAGTATGAACGAAAAAAAAATTACTACAAACGGAAAAAACGTCACTACAAAGACTAGAAGTTAAACGATGTTTCTACAAATGAATCTAAGTTACTATAAACAAAACTAAGTGACTACAAACAAAACTAAGCTACTACAAAGGAAAAAAACGGCACTACAAAAGGAATGTCCCTACTACAATTGAAACTAAGCTACTACAAACGGAAAAACGGCACTACAAACGACCAGATATTATACGAAGTTACTATAAACGGAAAAAACGATAATACAAACGAATACAAAATAAACGAACTCACTACATGCAAAAAAAATTTACTACATACGAAAAAAACTTCACTACGGACGACTGGAAGGTAAACAAATTTACTACAAACGAATCTAAGTTACTATAAACGAAACTAAATTACTACAAACGAAACTAAGTTACTACAAACGAAAGAAACGGCACTAAAACGAAATATCGATACTTAAATGGAAACTAGGCTACTACAAACAAAAAAAACGGCACTACAAACGACTAGAAGGTAAACGAAGTTCCTACAAACGAAAAAAACGGCACTACAAACGAAATATCACTACTTAAATCGAAGCTAAGCTAATACAAACAAAAAAAACGGCACAACAAACGACTAGAAGGTTAACGAAGTTACTACAAACGAAGAAACGGCACTACAAACAAAATATCGCTACTACAATCGAAACTAAGCTACTACAAACGAAAAAAACGGTACGACAAACGACAAGAAGGTAAACGAAGTTACTACAAAACGAAAAAAAAATTACTACGAACGAAAAAAACGGCACTACAAACGAAATATCACTTTTTAAATCGAAACTAAGCTACTAGAAACAAAAAAACGGCACTACAAACGAAATATCGCTACTACAATCGAAACTAACCTACTACAAAAAAGAACGGCACTACAAACGACTAGAAGGTAACCTAATTTACTTCAAACGAAAAAAACGGCACTACTCACGAAATATCGCTACTACAATCGAAACTAAGCTACTACAAAAAAAACGGCACTACAAACGACTAGAAGAAAAACTAAGTTACTACAAACGAAAAAATCTGCACTACCAACAAAATATCGCTACTACTACAATCGAAAGTCAGCCACTACAAACGAAAAAAGCGGCACTACAACCGACTAGACGGTAAACGAAGTTACTACAAAACAAAGAAAAATTTACTACAAACGAAAAAAACGGCACAACAAACGACTAGAAGGTAAGCGAAGTTACTACAAACGAAACCGAGTTACTACAGACGAAATTAAGTTACTTCAAACGAAACTTAGTTACTACAAACGAAAAAAACGGCACTACAAATGAAATATCGCTACTACATCCGAAACTAAGCTACTACAAACGAAAAGAACGGTACTACAAACGACTAGAAGGTAAACGAAGTTACTACAAAACGAAAAAATATTTACTACAAACGAAAAAAACGGCACTACAAACGACCAGAAGGTAAACGAAGTTACTACAAACGAAAGAAAATTTACTACAGACGAAAAAAACGTCACTAAAAACGACTAGAAGGTAAACGAAGTCACTACATACAAAAAAAATTAACTACATACGAAAAAAACTTCCTTACGGACGACTGGAAGGTAAACAAAATTATTACAAACGAATCTAAGTTACTATAAACGAAACTAAGTTACTACAAACGCATCTAAGTTACTACAAACGAAAAAAACGGCACTAAAACGAAATATCGGTACTTAAATCGAAACTAAACTACTACAAACGAAAAAAACGGCACTACAAACGACTAGAAGGTAAACGGAGTTCCTACAATCGAAAAAAACGGCACCACAAACGAAGTATCACTACTTAAATCGAAGCTAAGCTACTACAAACAAAAAAAACGGCACTACAAACGACTAGAAGGTAAACGAAGTTACTACAAACGAAGAAACGGCACTACAAACAAAATATCGCTACGACAATCGAAACTAAGTTACTACAAACGAAAAAAATAGCACTACAAACGACTAGAAGGTAAACGAAGTTACTACAAACGAAGAAACGGCACTACAAACAAAATATCGCCACTACAATCGAAACTAAGCTACTACAAACGAAAAAAACGGCACGACAAACGACAAGAAGGTAAACGAAGTTACTACAAAACGAGAAAAAAATTACTACAAACGAAAAAAACGGCACTACAAACGAAATATCACTTCTTAAATCGAAACTAGGCTACTACAAACGAAAAAAACGGCACTACAAACGAAATATCGCTACTACATCCGAAACTAAGCTACTACAAACGAAAAGAACGGTACTACAAACGACTAGAAGGTAAACGAAGTTACTACAAAACGAAAAAATATTTACTACAAACGAAAAAAACGGCACTACAAACGACCAGAAGGTAAACGAAGTTACTACAAACGAAAGAAAATTTACTACAAACGAAAAAAACGTCACTAAAAACGACTAGAAGGTAAACGAAGTCACTACATACAAAAAAAATTAACTACATACGAAAAAAACTTCCTTACGGACGACTGGAAGGTGAACAAAATTATTACAAACGAATCTAAGTTACTATAAACGAAACTAAGTTACTACAAACGCATCTAAGTTACTACAAACAAAAAAAACGGCACTACAAACGACTAGAATGTAAACGAAGTTACTACAAACGAAGAAACGGCACTACAAACAAAATATCGCTACGACAATCGAAACTAAGTTACTACAAACGAAAAAAATTGCACTACAAACGACTAGAAGGTTAACGAAGTTACTACAAACGAAGAAACGGCACTACAAACAAAATATCGCCACTACAATCGAAACTAAGCTACTACAAACGAAAAAAACGGCACGACAAACGACAAGAAATTAAACGAAGTTACTACAAAACGAGAAAAAAATTACTACAAACGAAAAAAACGGCACTACAAACGAAATATCACTTCTTAAATTGAAACTAGGCTACTACAAACGAAAAAAACGGCACTACAAACGAAATATCGCTACTACAATCGAAACTAAGCTACTACAACTAAAACGGCACGACCAACGACAAGAAGGTATCCTAAGTTACTACAAACGAAAAAAACGGCACTACAAACGACTGCAAGGTAAACGAAGTTAGTACGAACAAAAAAAAATTTACTACATACGAAAAGAACGACACCACAAACGACTAGAAGGTAAACGAAGTTAATACAAACGAATCTGAGTTACTACAAACGAAACTAAGTTACTAGAAACGAAACAAAGTTACTCCAAACGAAAAAAACGGCACTACAAACGAAATATCACTAATTAAATCGAAGGTAAGCTACTAAAAACGAAAAAAACGGCACTACAAACGACTAGAAGATAAACGAAATTGCTACAAACGAAAAAAAATATATTACAAACAAAACTGAGTTATTACAGACGGAACTAAATTACTTCAAACGAAACTAAGTTATACAAACGAAAAAAATTGCACTACAACCGACTAAAAGGTAAACGAAATTACTACAAACGAAAAAAAATTTACTACAAACGAAATTGAATTATTACAGACGAAACTAAGTTACTTCAAACGAAACTAAGTTGATATAAACGAAAACAAATGGACCACAAACGAAAAAAACGGCTTTACAAACGACTAGAAGGTAAACGAAATTACTACAAACGAAAAAAAACTTTACGACAAACGAAACTGAGTTATTACAGACAAAACTAAGTTACTTCAAACGAAACTAAGTTACTACAAACGAAAAAAAATGAACTACAAACGAAAAAAACGGCACTACAATCGAAATATCACTACTTAAATCGAAACTAAGCTACTAGAAACAAAAAAACGGCACTACAAACGAAATATCGCTACTACAATCGAAACTAAGCTACTACAAAAAAGAACGGCACTACAAACGACTAGAAGGTAACCTAATTTACTTCAAACGAAAAAAAAGGCACTACTCACGAAATATCGCTACTACAATCGAAACTAAGCTACTACAAAAAAAAAAAACGGCACTACAAACGACTAGAAGAAAAACTAAGTTACTACAAACGAAAAAAGCGGCACTACAACCGACTAGACGGTAAACGAAATTACTACAAAACAAAAAAAAATTTACTACAAACGAAAAAAACGGCACAACAAACGACTAGAAGGTAAGCGAAGTTACTACAAACGAAACCGAGTTACTACAGACGAAATTAAGTTACTTCAAACGAAACTTAGTTACTACAAACGAAAAAAACGGCACTATAAACGAAATATCGCAACTATAATCGAAACTAAGCTACTACAAACTAAAAGGACGGTACTACAAACGACTAGAAGGTAAACGAAGTTACTACAAAACGAAAAAATATTTACTACAAACGAAAAAAACGGCACTACAAACGACTAGAAGGTAAACGAAGTTACTACAAACGAAAGAAAATTTACTACAAACGAAAAAAACGTTACTAAAAACGACTAGAACGTGAACGAAGTCACTACATACAAAAAAAATTAAATACATACGAAAAAAACTTCACTACGGACGACTGGAAGGAAAACAAAATTACTACAAACGGATCTAAGTTACTATAAACGAAACTAAGTTACTACAAACGCATCTAAGTTACTACAAACGAAAAAAACGGCACCAAAACGAAATCTCGGTACTTAAATCGAAACTAAACTACTATAAACGAAAAAAACCACACTACAAACGACTAGAAGGTAATCGAAGTTCCTACAAACGAAAAAAACGGCGCTACAAACGAAGTATCACTACTTAAATCGAAGCTAAGCTACTACAAACGAAAAAAACGGCACTACAAACGACTAGAAGGTAAACGACGTTACTACAAACGAAGAAACGGCACTACAAACAAAATATCGCTACGACAATCGAAACTAAGTTACTACAAACGAAAAAAATGGCACTACAAACGACAAGAAGGTAAACGAAGTTACTACAAACGAAGGAACGGCACTACAAACAAATTATCGTTACTACAATCGAATCTAAGCTACTACAAACGAAAAAAACGGCACGACAAACGACAAGAAGGTAAACGAAGTTACTACAAACGAAAAAAACAGCACTACAAACGAAATATCACTACTTAAATCGAAACTAAGCTACTACAAACGAAAAAAATGGCACTACAAACGAAATATCGCTACTACAATCGAAACTAAGCTACTACAAAAAAAACGGCACGACCAACGACAAGAAGGTATCCTAAGTTACTACAAACGAAAAAAACCGCACTACAAACGACTGCGAGGTAAACGAAGTTAGTACAAACAAAAAAAAATTTACTACATACGAAAAAAACGTCACCACAAACGACTAGAAGGTAAACGAAGTTAATACAAACGAATCTGAGTTACTATAAACGAAACTAAGTTACTAGAAACGAAACTAAGTTACTAGAAACGAAACTAAGTTACTAGAAACGAAACTAAGTTACTACAAACGAAAAAAACAGCGCTACAGACGAAATATCGCTATTTAAATCGAAAGTAAGCTACTAAAAACGAAAAAAACGGCACTACAAATGACTAGAAGGTAAACGAAGTGACTACAACGAAGAAAGGGCACTACAAACAAAATATCGCTACTACAATTGAAACTAAGCTACTACAAACGAAAAAAACGGCACTACAAACGACTAGAAGGTAAACGAAATTACTACAAACGAAAAAAAATGTATTACAAACAAAACTGAGTTATTACAGACGAAACTAAATTCCTTTAAACGAAACTAAGTTATAAAAACGAAAAAAACGGCACTACAAACGACTAAAAAGTAAACGAAGTTATAACAAACAAAACAATTACTACAAACGGAACTGAGGTACCACAAACGAAACTAAGTTACTACAATCGAAACTAAGTTACTACAAAGGAAAAAAACGGCACTACAAATTAAAAATCGCTACTCACAATCTAAACTAAGCTACTAAAAAGAAAAAAACGGCACTACGAAAAAAAACTTACTACAAACGAAACGGAGTTATTACAGACGAAACTAAGTTACTACAAACAAAAAAAACAGCACTAAAAACAAAATATCGCTACCACAATCGAAACTAAGCTACTACAAACGAAAAAAACGGTACTACAAACGACGAGATTGTGAATGAATTTACTACAATTGAAAAAAAATTTACTACAAACGAAACTGAGTTATTAGAAACGAAACTAAGTTACTTCAAATGAAACTAATGTACTAAAATAAAAAAAAAACCACACTACAAATTAAATATCGCTACCCACAATTTAAACTAAGCTACTACATACGAAAAAAACGTCACCACAAACGACTAGAAGGTAAACGAAATTAATACAAACGAATCTGAGTTACTATAAACAAAACTAAGTTACTAGAAACAAAACTAAGTTACTACAAACGAAAAAAACGGCACTATAAACGAAATATCACTACTTAAATCGAAGGTAAGCTAGTACGAACGAAAAAAACGGCACTACAAACGAAGAAACGGCACTACACACAAATTATCGCTACGACAATCGAAACTAAGCTACTACAAACGAAAAAAACGGAATACAGACGACTAGAAGGTAAATGAATTTAATACGATATAAAAAAAATTTACTACAAACGAAACTGAGTTAATAGAAACGAAACTAAGTTACTTCAAACGAAACTAAGTTACTACGATAAAAAAACCACTACAAACGAAATATCGCTACTTAAATCGAAAGTGAGCTACTACAAACGAAAAAAACAGCATCTTAAACGACTAGAATGTAAACGAATTTTGAAACTACAATTGAAAAAAAATTTACTACAAACGAAACTGAGTTAATACAAACGAAACTAAGTTACTACAAACGAAACTAAGGTACAACAATGAAAAAAACGGCACTACAAACTAAATATCTCCATCCACAATCTAAATTAAGCTACTACGAACGAAAAAAACGGCACTACAAACGACTAGACGGTAAACGAAGTTACTACAAACGAAAAAACGGCACTACAAACAAAATATCACTACTGCAATCGAAACCAAGTTACTACAAACGACTAGACGGTGAACGAAGTTACTACAAACGAAAAAACGGCACTACAAACAAAATATCAATACTGCAATCGAAACCAAGTTACTACAAACGAAAAAAACGGCACTACAAACGACTAGAAGGTAAACGAATTTATTACAGAGCAAAAAAAAAAAACTACAAATGAAACTGAGTTACTACAAACGAAACTAAGTTACTACAAACGAAAAAAAACGGCACTACAAACAAAGTATCACTACTTAAATCGAAACTAAGCTACTACAAAGGAAAAAAACGACATTACAAACGGAATGTCCCTACTACAATCGAAACTAAGCTACTACAAACGGAAAAACGGCACTACAAACGACCAGATGGTATACGAAGTTACTATAAACGGAAAAAACGATAATACAAATGAATACAAAATAAACAAAGTCACTACATACAAAAAAAATTTACTACATACGAAAAAAACATCACTACGGACGATTGGAAGGTAAACAAAATTACTACAAACGAATCTAAGTTACTATAAACGAAACTAAGTTACTACAAACGAAACTAAGTTACTACAAACGAAAGAAACGGCACTAAAACGAAATATCGGTACTTAAATCGAAACAAGGCTACTACAAACGAAAAAAACGGCACTACAACTGACTAGAAGGTAAACGAAGTTCCTACAAACGAAAAAAACGGCACTACAAACGAAATATCACTACTTAAATCGAAGCTAAGCTACTACAAATGAAAAAAACCGCACAACAAACGACTAGAAGGTAAACGAAGTTACTACAAACGAAGAAACGGCACTACAAACAAAATATCGCTACGACAATCGAAACTAAGTTACTACAAACGAAAAAAATGCACTACAAATGACTAGAAGGTAAACGAAGTTACTACAAACGAAGAAACGGCACTACAAACAAAATATCGCCACTACAATCGAAACTAAGCTACTACAAACGAAAAAAACGGGTCGACAAACGACAAGAACGTAAACGAAGTTACTATAAAACGAAAAAAAAACTACTACAAACGGAAAAAACGGCACTACAAACGAAATATCACTACTCAAATCGAAACTAAGCTACTAGAAACAAAAAAAACGGCACTACAAACGAAATATCGCTACTACAATCGAAACTAAGCTACTACGAAAAAGAACGACACTACAAACGACTAGACGGTAACCTAATTTACTTCAAACGAAAAAAACGGCACTACTCACGAAATATCACTACTCAAATCGAAACTAAGCTACTAGAAACAAAAAAAACGGCACTACAAACAAAATATCGCTTCTACAATCGAAACTAAGCTACTACAAAAAAAACGGCACTACAAACGACTAGAAGAAAAACTAAGTTACTACAAACGAAAAAAATTGCACTACAAACAAATCATCGCTACTACTACAATCGAAACTCAGCCACTACAAACAAAAAAAGCGGCACTACAACCGACTAGACGGTAAACGAAGTTACTACAAAAGAAAAAAAATTTACTACAAACGAAAAAATGGGCACAACAAACGACTAGAAGGTAAGCGAAGTTACTACAAACGAAACCGAGTCACTACAGACGAAATTAAGTTACTTCAAACGAAACTTAGTTACTACAAACGAAAAAAACGGCACTACAAACGAAATATCGCTACTAGAATCGAAACTAAGCTACTACAAACGAAAAGAACGGTACTGCAAACGACCAGAAGGTAAACGAAGTTACTACAAAACGAAAAAATATTTACTACAAACGAAAAAAACTGCACTACAAACGACTAGAAGGTAAACGAAGTTACTACAAACGAAAGAAAATTTACTACAAACGAAAAAAACGTCACTGAAAACGACTAGAAGGTAAACAAAGTCACTACATACAAAAAAAATTAACAACATACGAAAAAAACTACACTACCGACGACTGGAATGTGAACAAAATTACTACAAACGGATCTAAGTTACTATAAACGAAACTAAGTTACTACAAACGCATGTAAGTTAATACAAACGAAAAAAACGGCACTGAAACGAAATATCGGTACTGAAATCGAAACTAAACTACTACAAACGAAAAAAACGGCACTACAAACGACTAGAAAGTAAACGAAGTTACTACAAACGAAGAAACAGCACAACAAACAAAATATCGCTACGACAATCGAAACTAAGTTATTACAAACGAAAAAAACGGCACTACAAACGACTAGAAGGTAAACAAACTTACTACAAACGAAGAAACGGCACTACAATCAAATTATCGCCATTACAATCGAAACTAATCTACTACAAACGAAAAAAAAGGCACGACAAACGACAAGAAAGTAAACGAAGTTACTACAAAACGAAAAAAAAATTATTACAAACGAAAAAAACGGCACTACAAACGAAATATCACTACTTAAATCGAAACTAAGCCACTACAAGCGAAGAAAATTGTACTACAAACGAAATATCGCTACTACAATCGAAACTAAGCTACTACAAAAAAAAACGGCACGACCAACGACAAGAAGGTATCCTAAGTTACTACAAACGAAAAAAACAGCACTACAAACGAAATATCACCATTTAAATCGAAGGTAAGCTACTAAAAACGAAAAAAACGGGACTACAAATGACTAGAAGGTAAACGAAGTAACTAGTACGAAGAAAGGGCACTACAAACAAAATATCGCTACGACAATCGAAACTAAGCTACTACAAACGAAAAAAACGGCACTACAAACGACTAGAAGGTAAACGAAATTACTACAAACGAAAAAAAATGTATTACAAACAAAACTGAATTATTACAGACGAAACTAAATTACTTCAAACGAAACTAAGTTATACAAACGAAAAAAACGGCACTACAAACGACTAAAAGGTAAACGAAATTACTACAAACGAAAAAAATTTACTGCAAACGAAAAAAAAATTTACTACAAACGAAAAAAAATTTACTACAAACGAAATTTAATTATTACAGACGAAACTAAGTTACTTCAAACGAAACTAAGTTGATATAAACAAAAACAAATAGACTACGAACGAAAAAAACGGCACTACAAACGACTAGACGGTAAACGAAATTACTACAAACGAAAAAAACTTTACTACAAACGAAACTGAGTTATTACAGACAAAACTAAGTTACTTCAAACGAAACTGAGTTACTAAAATAAAAAAAAACCGCACTACAAACTAAATATCGCTACCCACAATTTAAACTAAGCTACTACATACGAAAAAAACGGCACTACAAGCGACTAGACGGTAAACGAAGTTATTACGAACGAAAAAATGGCACTACAAACAAAATATTGATACTCAAACCGAAACTAAGTTACGACAAACAAAAAAAACGGCATTACAAACGACTAGAAGGTAAACGAAGTTATAACAAACAAAACAATTACTACAAACGGAACTGAGGTACCACAAACGAAACTAAGTTACTACAAACGAAACTAAGTTACTACAAAGGAAAAAAACGGCACTACCAATTAAAAATCGCTATCCACAATCTAAACTAAGCTACTAAAAACGAAAAAAACGGCACTACGAAAAAAAATTTACTACAAACGAAACGGAGTTATTACAGACGAAACTAAGTTACTTCAAACAAAACTAAGTTACTACAAACGAAAAAAACGGCACTACAAACAAAATATCGCTACTGCAATCGAAATTAAGCTATACAAACGAAAAAAACGGCACTACAAACGACTAGAAGGTGAACGAAGTTACTACAAACGAAAAAACGGCACTACAAATAAAATATCGCTACTACAATCGAAACTAAGCTACTACAAACGAAAAAAACGGTACTACAAACGACGAGATCGTAAACGAATTTACTACAATTGAAAAAAAATTTACTACAAACGAAACTGAGTTAATAGAAACGAAACTAAGTTACTTCTAACAAAACTAAGTTACTAAAATAAAAAAAAACCGCACTACAAATTGAATATCGCTACCCACAATTTAAACTAAGCTACTACATACGAAAAAAACGTCACCACAAACGACTAGAAGGTAAACGAAGTTAATACAAACGAATCTGAGTTACTATAAACGAAACTAAGTTACTAGAAACAAAACTAAGTTTCTATTAACGAAAAAAACGCTACTACAAACGAAATATCACTACTTAAATCGAAGGTAAGTTACTACAAACGAAAAAAATGGCACTACAAACGAAAAAACGGCACTAAACACAAAATATCGCTACGACAATCGAAACTAAGCTACTACAAACGAAAAAAACGGCATTACAGACGACTAGAATGTAAACGAATTTAATACAATAGAAAAAAAATTTACTACAAACGAAACTGAGTAAATACAAACGAAACTAAGTTACTTCAAACGAAACTAAGTTACTACGATAAAAAAACCGCACTACAAACGAAATATCGCTACTTAAATCGAAAGTAAGCTACTACAAACGAAAAAAACAGCATCTTAAACGACTAGAATGTAAACGAATTTTGAAACTACAATTAAAAAAAAATTTACTACAAACGAAACTGAGTTAATACAAACGAAACAAAGTTACTACAAACGAAACTAAGTTACTACAAACGAAACTAAGGTACAACAATGAAAAAAACGGCACTACAAAGTAAATATCGCCATCCACAATCTATACTAAGCTACTACGAACGAAAAAAACGGCATTACAAACGACTAGACGGTAAACGAAGTTACTACAAACGAAAAAACAGCACTACAAACAAAATATCACTACTGCAATCGAAACCAAGTTACTACAAAGGACGAGACGGTAAACGAAGTTACTACAAACGAAAAAACGGCACTACAAACAAAATATCACTACTGCAATCGAAACCAAGTTACTACAAATAAAAAAAACGGCACTACAAACGACTAGAAGGTAAACGAAATTATAACAAAGCAAAAAAAAATTACTACAAATGAAACTGAGTTACTACAAACGAAACTAAGTTACCACAAACGAAAAAAACGGCACTACAAACAAAGTATCACTACTTAAATCGAAACTAAGCTACTACAAAGGAAAAAAACGGCACTACAAACGGAATGTCCCTACTACAATTGAAACTAAGCTACTACAAACGGAAAAACGGCACTACAAACGACCAGATAGTATACGAAGTTACTATAAACGGAAAAAACGATAATACAAACGAACACAAAATAAACGAAGTCACTACATGCAAAAAAAATTTACTACATACGAAAAAAGCTTCATTACGGACGACTGGTAGGTAAACAAAATTACTACAAACGAATCTAAGTTACTATAAACGAAACTAAGTTACTACAAACGAAACTAAGTTACTACAAACGAAAGAAACGGCACTAAAACGAAATATCGGTACTCAAATCGAAACTAGGCTACTACAAACAAAAAAAACAGCACTACAAACGACTAGAATGTAAACAAAGTTCCTCCAAACGAAAAAAACGGCACTACAAACGAAATATCACTACTTAAATCAAAGCTAAGCTACTACAAACGAAAAAAACGGCACAACAAACGACCAGAAGGTAAACGAAGTTACTACAAACGAAGAAACGGCACTACAAACAAAATATCGCTACGGCAATCGAAACTAAGTTACTACAAACGAAAAAAATGCACTACAAACGACTGCGAGGTAAACGAAGTTAGTACAAACAAAAAAAAATTTACAACATACGAAAAAAACGTCACCACAAACGACTAGAAGGTAAACGAAGTTAATACAAACGAATCTGAGTTACTATAAACGAAACTAAGTTACTAGAAACGAAACTAAGTTACTACAAACGAAAAAAACAGCACTACAAACGAAATATCGCTATTTAAATCGGAGGTAAGCTACTAAAAACGAAAAAAACGGCACTACAAATGACTAGAAGGTAATCGAAGTGACTACAACGAAGAAAGGGCACTACAAACAAAATATCGCTCCGACAATCGAAACTAAGCTACTACAAACGAAAAAAACGGCACTACAAACGACTAGAAGGTAAACGAAATTACTACAAACGAAAAAAAATGTATTACAAACAAAACTGAGTTATTACAGACGAAACTAAATTACTTTAAACGAAACTAAGTTATACAAACGAAAGAAACAGCACTACAAACGACTAAAAAGTAAACGAAGTTATAACAAACAAAACAATTACTACAAACGGAACTGAGGTACCACAAACGAAACTAAGTTACTACAATCGAAACTAAGTCACTACAAAGGAAAAAAACGGCACTACAAATTAAAAATCGCTACCCACAATCTAAACTAAGCTACTAAAAAAGAAAAAAACGGCACTACGAAAAAAAACTTACTACAAACGAAACGGAGTTATTACAGACGAAACTAAGTTACTTCAAACGAAACTAAGTTACTAAAACAAAAAAACAGCACTACAAACAAAATATCGCTACTACAATTGAAACTAAGCTACTACAAACGAAAAAAACGGTACTACAAACGACGAGATTGTAAACGAATTTACTACAATTGAAAAAAAATTTACTACAAACGAAACTGAGTTATTAGAAACGAATCTAAGTTACTTCAAACGAAACTAAGTTACTAGAATAAAAAAAAACCGCACTTTAAATTAAATATCGCTACCCACAATTTAAACTAAGCTACTACATACAGAAAAAAAGTCACCACAAACGACTAGAAGGTAAACGAAATTAATACAAACGAATCTGAGTTACTATAAACAAAACTAAGTTACTAGAAACAAAACTAAGTTACTACAAACGAAAAAAACGGCACTATAAACGAAATATCACTACTTAAATCGAAGGTAAGCTACTACGAACGAAAAAAACGGCACTACAAACGAAGAAACGGCACTACACACAAATTATCGCTACGACAATCGAAACTAAGCTACTACAAACGAAAAAAACGGAATACAGACGACTAGAAGGTAAATGAATTTAATACGATATAAAAAAAATTTACTACAAACGAAACTGAGTTAATAGAAACGAAACTAAGTTACTTCAAACGAAACTAAGTTACTACGATAAAAAAACCACTACAAACGAAATATCGCTACTTAAATCGAAAGTGAGCTACTACAAACGAAAAAAACAGCATCTTAAACGACTAGAATGTAAACGAATTTTGAAACTACAATTGAAAAAAAATTTACTACAAACGAAACTGAGTTAATACAAACGAAACTAAGTTACTACAAACGAAACTAAGGTACAACAATGAAAAAAACGGCACTAAAAACTAAATATCTCCATCCACAATCTAAATTAAGCTACTACGAACGAAAAAAACGGCACTACAAACGACTAGACGGTAAACGAAGTTACTACAAACGAAAAAACGGCACTACAAACAAAATATCACTACTGCAAACGAAACCAAGTTACTACAAACGACTAGACGGTAAACGAAGTTACTACAAACGAAAAAACGGCACTACAAACAAAATATCAATACTGCAATCGAAACCAAGTTACTACAAACGAAAAAAACGGCACTACAAACGACTAGAAGGTAAACGAATTTATTACAGAGCAAAAAAAAAAAACTACAAATGAAACTGAGTTACTACAAACGAAACTAAGTTACTACAAACGAAAAAAACGGCACTACAAACAAAGTATCACTACTTAAATCGAAACTAAGCTACTACAAAGGAAAAAAACGACATTACAAACGGAATGTCCCTACTACAATCGAAACTAAGCTACTACAAACGGAAAAACGGCACTACAAACGACCAGATGGTATACGAAGTTACTATAAACGGAAAAAACGATAATACAAATGAATACAAAATAAACAAAGTCACTACATACAAAAAAAATTTACTACATACGAAAAAAACATCACTACGGACGATTGGAAGGTAAACAAAATTACTACAAACGAATCTAAGTTACTATAAACGAAACTAAGTTACTACAAACGAAACTAAGTTACTACAAACGAAAGAAACGGCACTAAAACGAAATATCGGTACTTAAATCGAAACTAGGCTACTACAAACGAAAAAAACGGCACTACAACTGACTAGAAGGTAAACGAAGTTCCTACAAACGAAAAAAACCGCACTACAAACGAAATATCACTACTTAAATCGAAGCTAACCTACTACAAATGGAAAAAACGGCACAACAAACGACTAGAAGGTAAACGAAGTTACTACAAACGAAGAAACGGCACTACAAACAAAATATCGCTACGACAATCGAAACTAAGTTACTACAAACGAAAAAAATGCACTACAAATGACTAGAAGGTAAACGAAGTTACTACAAACGAAGAAACGGCACTACAAACAAAATATCGCCACTACAATCGAAACTAAGCTACTACAAACGAAAAAAACGGGTCGACAAACGACAAGAAGGTAAACGAAGTTACTATAAAACGAAAAAAAAACTACTACAAACGGAAAAAACGGCACTACAACCGACTAGACGGTAAACGAAGTTACTACAAAACAAAAAAAAATTTACTACAAACGAAAAAATGGGCACAACAAACGACTAGAAGGTAAGCGAAGTTACTACAAACGAAACCGAGTCACTACAGACGAAATTAAGTTACTTCAAACGAAACTTAGTTACTACAAACGAAAAAAACGGCACTACAAACGAAATATCGCTACTAGAATCGAAACTGAGCTACTACAAACGAAAAGAACGGTACTGCAAACGACCAGAAGGTAAACGAAGTTACTACAAAACGAAAAAATATTTACTACAAACGAAAAAAACTGCACTACAAACGACTAGAAGGTAAACGAAGTTACTACAAACGAAAGAAAATTTACTACAAACGAAAAAAACGTCACTGAAAACGACTAGAAGGTAAACAAAGTCACTACATACAAAAAAAATTAACAACATACGAAAAAAACTACACTACCGACGACTGGAATGTGAACAAAATTACTACAAACGGATCTAAGTTACTATAAACGAAACTAAGTTACTACAAACGCATGTAAGTTAATACAAACGAAAAAAACGGCACTGAAACGAAATATCGGTACTGAAATCGAAACTAAACTACTACAAACGAAAAAAACGGCACTACAAACGACTAGAAAGTAAACGAAGTTACTACAAACGAAGAAACAGCACAACAAACAAAATATCGCTACGACAATCGAAACTAAGTTATTACAAACGAAAAAAACGGCACTACAAACGACTAGAAGGTAAACAAACTTACTACAAACGAAGAAACGGCACTACAATCAAATTATCGCCATTACAATCGAAACTAATCTACTACAAACGAAAAAAAAGGCACGACAAACGACAAGAAAGTAAACGAAGTTACTACAAAACGAAAAAAAAATTATTACAAACGAAAAAAACGGCACTACAAACGAAATATCACTACTTAAATCGAAACTAAGCCACTACAAACGAAGAAAATTGTACTACAAACGAAATATCGCTACTACAATCGAAACTAAGCTACTACAAAAAAAAACGGCACGACCAACGACAAGAAGGTATCCTAAGTTACTACAAACGAAAAAAACAGCACTACAAACGAAATATCACCATTTAAATCGAAGGTAAGCTACTAAAAACGAAAAAAACGGGACTACAAATGACTAGAAGGTAAACGAAGTAACTAGTACGAAGAAAGGGCACTACAAACAAAATATCGCTACGACAATCGAAACTAAGCTACTACAAACGAAAAAAACGGCACTACAAACGACTAGAAGGTAAACGAAATTACTACAAACGAAAAAAAATGTATTACAAACAAAACTGAATTATTACAGACGAAACTAAATTACTTCAAACGAAACTAAGTTATACAAACGAAAAAAACGGCACTACAAACGACTAAAAGGTAAACGAAATTACTACAAACGAAAAAAATTTACTGCAAACGAAAAAAAAATTTACTACAAACGAAAAAAAATTTACTACAAACGAAATTTAATTATTACAGACGAAACTAAGTTACTTCAAACGAAACTAAGTTGATATAAACAAAAACAAATAGACTACGAACGAAAAAAACGGCACTACAAACGACTAGACGGTAAACGAAATTACTACAAACGAAAAAAACTTTACTACAAACGAAACTGAGTTATTACAGACAAAACTAAGTTACTTCAAACGAAACTGAGTTACTAAAATAAAAAAAAACCGCACTACAAACTAAATATCGCTACCCACAATTTAAACTAAGCTACTACATACGAAAAAAACGGCACTACAAGCGACTAGACGGTAAACGAAGTTATTACGAACGAAAAAATGGCACTACAAACAAAATATTGATACTCAAACCGAAACTAAGTTACGACAAACAAAAAAAACGGCATTACAAACGACTAGAAGGTAAACGAAGTTATAACAAACAAAACAATTACTACAAACGGAACTGAGGTACCACAAACGAAACTAAGTTACTACAAACGAAACTAAGTTACTACAAAGGAAAAAAACGGCACTACCAATTAAAAATCGCTATCCACAATCTAAACTAAGCTACTAAAAACGAAAAAAACGGCACTACGAAAAAAAATTCACTACAAACGAAACGGAGTTATTACAGACGAAACTAAGTTACTTCAAACAAAACTAAGTTACTACAAACGAAAAAAACGGCACTACAAACAAAATATCGCTACTGCAATCGAAATTAAGCTATACAAACGAAAAAAACGGCACTACAAACGACTAGAAGGTGAACGAAGTTACTACAAACGAAAAAACGGCACTACAAATAAAATATCGCTACTACAATCGAAACTAAGCTACTACAAACGAAAAAAACGGTACTACAAACGACGAGATCGTAAACGAATTTACTACAATTGAAAAAAAATTTACTACAAACGAAACTGAGTTAATAGAAACGAAACTAAGTTACTTCTAACAAAACTAAGTTACTGAAATAAAAAAAAACCGCACTACAAATTGAATATCGCTACCCACAATTTAAACTAAGCTACTACATACGAAAAAAACGTCACCACAAACGACTAGAAGGTAAACGAAGTTAATACAAACGAATCTGAGTTACTATAAACGAAACTAAGTTACTAGAAACAAAACTAAGTTTCTATTAACGAAAAAAACGCTACTACAAACGAAATATCACTACTTAAATCGAAGGTAAGTTACTACAAACGAAAAAAATGGCACTACAAACGAAAAAACGGCACTAAACACAAAATATCGCTACGACAATCGAAACTAAGCTACTACAAACGAAAAAAACGGCATTACAGACGACTAGAATGTAAACGAATTTAATACAATAGAAAAAAAATTTACTACAAACGAAACTGAGTAAATACAAACGAAACTAAGTTACTTCAAACGAAACTAAGTTACTACGATAAAAAAACCGCACTACAAACGAAATATCGCTACTTAAATCGAAAGTAAGCTACTACAAACGAAAAAAAACAGCATCTTAAACGACTAGAATGTAAACGAATTTTGAAACTACAATTAAAAAAAAATTTACTACAAACGAAACTGAGTTAATACAAACGAAACTAAGTTACTACAAACGAAACTAAGTTACTACAAACGAAACTAAGGTACAACAATGAAAAAAACGGCACTACAAAGTAAATATCGCCATCCACAATCTATACTAAGCTACTACGAACGAAAAAAACGGCATTACAAACGACTAGACGGTGAACGAAGTTACTACAAACGAAAAAACAGCACTACAAACAAAATATCACTACTGCAATCGAAACCAAGTTACTACAAAGGACGAGACGGTAAACGAAGTTACTACAAACGAAAAAACGGCACTACAAACAAAATATCACTACTGCAATCGAAACCAAGTTACTACAAATAAAAAAAACGGCACTACAAACGACTAGAAGGTAAACGAAATTATAACAAAGCAAAAAAAAATTACTACAAATGAAACTGAGTTACTACAAACGAAACTAAGTTACCACAAACGAAAAAAACGGCACTACAAACAAAGTATCACTACTTAAATCGAAACTAAGCTACTACAAAGGAAAAAAACGGGTCTACAAACGGAATGTCCCTACTACAATTGAAACTAAGCTACTACAAACGGAAAAACGGCACTACAAACGACCAGATAGTATACGAAGTTACTATAAACGGAAAAAACGATAATACAAACGAACACAAAATAAACGAAGTCACTACATGCAAAAAAAATTTACTACATACGAAAAAAACTTCATTACGGAAGACTGGAAGGTAAACAAAATTATCATAGTTTTGTTTATAGTAACTCAGATTCGTTTGTATTAATTTCGTTTACCTTCTAGTCGTTTGTGGTGACGTTTTTTTTGTATGTAGTAGCTTAGTTTAAATTGTCGGTAGCGATATTTAATTTGTAGTGCGGTTTTTTTTTATTCTAGTAACTTAGTTTCGTTTGAAGTAACTTAGATTCGTTTCTAATAACTCAGTTTCGTTTGTAGTAAATTTTTTTTTTAATTGTAGTAAATTCGTTTACAATCTCGTCGTTTGTAGTACCGTTTTTTTCGTTTGTAGTAGCTTAGTTTCGATTGTCGTAGCGATATTTTGTGTTTAGTGCCGTTTTTTCGTTTGTAGTGCCATTTTTTTCGTTTGTAGTAACTTACCTTCGATTTAAGTAGTGATATTTCGTTTGTAGTAGCGTTTTTTTCGTTAATAGTAACTTAGTTTTGTTTCTAGTAACTTAGTTTCGTTTATAGTAACTCAGATTCGTTTGTATTAACTTCGTTTACCTTCTAGTCGTTTGTGGTGACGTTTTTTTCGTATGTAGTAGCTTAGTTTAAATTGTGGGTAGCGATATTCAATTTGTAGTGCGGTTTTTTTTTATTTTAGTAACTTAGTTTTGTTTGAAGTAACTTAGTTTCGTTTCTATTAACTCAGTTTCGTTTGTAGTAAATTTTTTTTCAATTGTAGTAAATTCGTTTACAATCTCGTCGTTTGTAGTACCGTTTTTTTCGTTTGTAGTAGCTTAGTTTCGATTGTAGTAGCGATATTTTATTTGTAGTGCCGTTTTTTCGTTTGTAGTAACTTCGTTCACCTTCTAGTCGTTTGTAGTGCCGTTTTTTTCGTTTGTATAGCTTAATTTCGATTGCAGTAGCGATATTTTGTTTGTAGTGCCGTTTTTTTCGTTTGTAGTAACTTAGTTTCGTTTGAAGTAACTTAGTTTCGTCTGTAATAACTCCGTTTCGTTTGTAGTAAATTTTTTTTCGTAGTGCCGTTTTTTTCGTTTTTAGTAGCTTAATTTAGATTGTGGATAGCGATTTTTAATTGGTAGTGCCGTTTTTTTCCTTTGTAGTAACTTAGTTTCGTTTATAGTAACTTAGTTTCGTTTGTGGTACCTCAGTTCCGTTTGTAGTAATTGTTTTGTTTGTTATAACTTCGTTTACCTTCTAGTCGTTTGTGATGCCGTTTTTTTTTGTTTGTCGTAACTTAGTTTCGATTTGAGTATCAATATTTTGTTTGTAGTGCCATTTTTTCGTTCGTAATAACTTCGTTTACCGTCTAGTCGCTTGTAGTGCCGTTTTTTTTCGTATGTAGTAGCTTAGTTTAAATTGTGGGTAGCGATATTTAGTTTGTAGTGCGGTTTTTTTTTATTTTAGTAACTCAGTTTCGTTTCAAGTAACTTAGTTTTGTCTGTAATAACTCAGTTTCGTTTGTAGTAAAGTTTTTTTCGTTTGTAGTAATTTCGTTTACCGTCTAGTCGTTTGTAGTGCCGTTTTTTTCGTTCGTAGTCTATTTGTTTTCGTTTATATCAACTTAGTTTCGTTTGAAGTAACTTAGTTTTGTCTGTAATAATTTAATGTCGTTTGTAGTAAATTTTTTTTTCGTTTGTAGTAAATTTTTTTCGTTTGTAGTAATTTCGTTTACCTTTTAGTCGTTTGTAGTGCCGTTTTTTTTGTTTGTATAACTTAGTTTCGTTTGAAGTAATTTAGTTTCGTCTGTAATAATTCAGTTTTGTTTGTAATACATTTTTTTTCGTTTGTAGTAATTTCGTTTACCTTCTAGTCGTTTGTAGTGCCGTTTTTTTCGTTTGTAGTAGCTTAGTTTCGATTGTCGTAACGATATTTTGTTTGTAGTGCCCTTTCTTCGTTGTAGTTACTTCGTTTACCTTCTAGTCATTTGTAGTCCCGTTTTTTTCGTTTTTAGTAGCTTACCTTCGATTTAAATGGTGATATTTCGTTTGTAGTGCTGTTTTTTTCGTTTGTAGTAACTTAGGATACCTTCTTGTCGTTGGTCGTGCCGTTTTTTTTTGTAGTAGCTTAGTTTCGATTGTAGTAGCGATATTTCGTTTGTAGTACAATTTTCTTCGTTTGTAGTGGCTTAGTTTCGATTTAAGTAGTGATATTTCGTTTGTAGTGCCGTTTTTTTCGTTTGTAGTAATTTTTTTTTCGTTTTGTAGTAACTTCGTTTACTTTCTTGTCGTTTGTCGTGCCTTTTTTTTCGTTTGTAGTAGATTAGTCTCGATTGTAATAGCGATAATTTGTTTGTAGTGCCGTTTCTTCGTTTGTAGTAAGTTTGTTTACCATCTAGTCGTTTGTAGTGCCGTTTTTTTCGTTTGTAATAACTTAGTTTCGATTGTCGTAGCGATATTTTGTTTGTTGTGCTGTTTCTTCGTTTGTAGTAACTTCGTTTACTTTCTAGTCGTTTGTAGTGCCGTTTTTTTCGTTTGTAGTAGTTTAGTTTCGATTTCAGTACCGATATTTCGTTTCAGTGCCGTTTTTTTCGTTTGTATTAACTTACATGCGTTTGTAGTAACTTAGTTTCGTTTATAGTAACTTAGATCCGTTTGTAGTAATTTTGTTCACATTCCAGTCGTCGGTAGTGTAGTTTTTTTCGTATGTTGTTAATTTTTTTTGTATGTAGTGATTTTGTTTACCTTCTAGTCGTTTTCAGTGACGTTTTTTTCGTTTGTAGTAAATTTTCTTTCGTTTGTAGTAACTTCGTTTACCTTCTAGTCGTTTGTAGTGCCGTTTTTTTCGTTTGTAGTAAATATTTTTTCGTTTTGTAGTAACTTCGTTTACCTTCTAGTCGTTTGCAGTACCGTTCTTTTCGTTTGTAGTAGCTTAGTTTCGATTCTAGTAGCGATATTTCGTTTGTAGTGCCGCTTTTTTCGTTTGTAGTGGCTGAGTTTCGATTGTAGTAGTAGCGATATTTTGTTTGTAGTGCAATTTTTTTCGTTTGTAGTAACTTAGTTTTTCTTCTAGTCGTTTGTAGTGCCGTTTTTTTTTGTAGTAGCTTAGTTTCGATTGTAGTAGCGATATTTCGTTTGTAGTGCCGTTTTTTTTGTTTCTAGTAGCTTAGTTTCGATTTGAGTAGTGATATTTCGTGAGTAGTGCCGTTTTTTTCGTTTGAAGTAAATTAGGTTACCGTCTAGTCGTTTGTAGTGCCGTTCTTTTTCGTAGTAGCTTAGTTTCGATTGTAGTAGCGATATTTCGTTTGTAGTGCCGTTTTTTTTGTTTCTAGTAGCTTAGTTTCGATTTGAGTAGTGATATTTCGTTGGTAGTGCCGTTTTTTTCGTTTGTAGTAGTTTTTTTTTCGTTTTATAGTAACTTCGTTTACCTTCTCGTCGTTTGTCGACACGTTTTTTTCGTTTGTAGTAGCTTAGTTTCGATTGTAGTGGCGATATTTTGTTTGTAGTGCCGTTTCTTCGTTTGTAGTAACTTCGTTTACCTTCTAGTCATTTGTAGTGCATTTTTTTCGTTTGTAGTAACTTAGTTTCGATTGTCGTAGCGATATTTTGTTTGTAGTGCCGTTTCTTCGTTTGTAGTAACTTCGTTTACCTTCTAGTCGTTTGTTGTGCCGTTTTTTTCATTTGTAGTAGCTTAGCTTCGATTTGAGTAGTGATATTTCGTTTGAAGTGCCGTTTTTTTCGTTTGTAGGAACTTCGTTTACCTTCTAGTCGTTTGTAGTGCCGTTTTTTTCGTTTGTAGTAGCTTAATTTAGATTGTGGATAGAGATATTTAGTTTGTTGTGCCGTTTTTTTCATTGTTGTACCTTAGTTTCGTTTGTAGTAACTTAGTTTCGTTTGTATTAACTCAGTTTCGTTTGTAGTAAATTTTTTTTCAATTGTAGTTTCAAAATTCGTTTACATTCTAGTCGTTTAAGATGCTGTTTTTTTCGTTTGTAGTAGCTCACTTTCGATTTAAGTAGCGATATTTCGTTTGTAGTGTGGTTTTTTTATCGTAGTAACTTAGTTTCGTTTGAAGTAACTTAGTTTCGTTTCTATTAACTCAGTTTCGTTTGTAGTAAATTTTTTTTATATCGTATTAAATTCATTTACCTTCTAGTCGTCTGTAATGCCGTTTTTTTCGTTTGTAGTAGCTTAGTTTCGATTGTCGTAGCGATAATTTGTGTGTAGTGCCGTTTCTTCGTTTGTAGTGCCGTTTTTTTCGTTCGTAGTAGCTTACCTTCGATTTAAGTAGTGATATTTCGTTTATAGTGCCGTTTTTTTTGTTTGTAGTAACTTAATTTTGTTTCTAGTAACTTAGTTTTGTTTATAGTAACTCAGATTCGTTTGTATTAATTTCGTTTACCTTCTAGTCGTTTGTGGTGACGTTTTTTTCGTATGTAGTAGCTTAGTTTAAATTGTGGGTAGCGATATTTAATTTGTAGTGTGGTTTTTTTTTTATTTTAGTACATTAGTTTCATTTGAAGTAACTTAGTTTCGTTTCTAATAACTCAGTTTCGTTTGTAGTAAATTTTTTTTCAATTGTAGTGAATTCATTTACAGTCTCGTCGTTTGTAGTACCGTTTTTTTCGTTTGTAGTAGCTTAGTTTCGATTGTAGTAGCGATATTTTGTTTGTAGTGCTGTTTTTTTTGTTTGTAGTAACTTAGTTTCGTCTGTAATAACTCCGTTTCGTTTGTAGTAAGTTTTTTTTCGTAGTGCCGTTTTTTTCTTTTTTAGTAGCTTAGTTTAGATTGTGGGTAGCGATTTTTAATTTGTAGTGCCGTTTTTTTCCTTTGTAGTAACTTAGTTTCGATTGTAGTAACTTAGTTTCGTTTGTGGTACCTCAGTTCCGTTTGTAGTAATTGTTTTGTTTTTTATAACTTCGTTTACTTTTTAGTCGTTTGTAGTGCCGTTTTTTTCGTTTGTATAACTTAGTTTCGTTTAAAGTAATTTAGTTTCGTCTGTAATAACTCAGTTTTGTTTGTAATACATTTTTTTTCGTTTGTAGTAATTTCGTTTACCTTCTAGTCGTTTGTAGTGCCGTTTTTTTCGTTTGTAGTAGCTTAGTTTCCATTGTAGTAGCAATATTTTTTTTGTAGTGCCCTTTCTTCGTTGTAGTCACTTCGTTTACCTTCTAGTCATTTGTAGTGCCGTTTTTTTCGTTTTTAGTAGCTTACCTTCGATTTAAATAGCGATATTTCGTCTGTAGCGCTGTTTTTTTCGTTTGTAGTAATCTAGTTTCGTTTCTAGTAACTTAGTTTCGTTTATAGTAACTCAGATTCGTTTGTATTAACTTCGTTTACCTTCTAGTCGTTTGTGGTGACGTTTTTTTCGTATGTTGTAAATTTTTTTTTGTTTGTACTAACTTCGTTTACCTCGCAGTCGTTTGTAGTGCATTTTTTTCGTTTGTAGTAACTTAGTTTCGATTGTCGTAGCGATATTTTGTTTGTAGTGCCGCTTCTTCGTTTGTAGTAACTTCGTTTACCTTCTGGTCGTTTGTTGTGCCGTTTTTTTCGTTTGTAGTAGCTTAGCTTTGATTTAAGTAGTGATATTTCGTTTGTAGTGCCGTTTTTTTCGTTTGGAGGAACTTTGTTTACATTCTAGTCGTTTGTAGTGCTGTTTTTTTTGTTTGTAGTAGCCTAGTTTCGATTTGAGTACCGATATTTCGTTTTAGTGCCGTTTCTTTCGTTTGTAGTAACTTAGTTTCGTTTGTAGTAACTTAGTTTCGTTTATAGTAACTTAGATTCGTTTGTAGTATCAGGAGTACAAATTGAAAATGCGGGATTTTTTTCTATTTTTGAACGTTTATTCTGAAAAAATGGTAACAAATGAATTATTCAAAGTATTGTCCATCGCTAGCCACAACTTTTTCCCATCTTTCTGGCAATTTACGGATACCGTCGCGAAAAAATTCGGCCGGCTTGGCTGCTATCCAGTCATCGACCCATTTTTGGGCTTCTTCGTAAGAATGGAAGCGCTGGTCAGCTAGGCCATGTGTCATCGATCGGAAAAGGTGGTAATCGGAAGCAGCAATATCTGGGCTATACGGCGGGTGGGGTAAGACTTCCCATTTCAGCGTTTGTAGGTATGTTTTGACCGGCGCTGCAACATGTGGCCGAGCGTTGTCATGTTGCAAAATTACTTTGTCGTGTCTTTGCTCGTATTGTGGCCGTTTTTCTTTGAGTGCGCGGCTCAAACGCATCAATTGAGTTCGGTATAGTGCTCCTGTGATGGTTTCGTTCGATTTCAATAGCTCATAATACACCACACCCAGCTGGTCCCACCAAATACAGAGCATGAGCTTGGCGCCGTGAATATTTGGTTTGGCCGTCGATGATGATGCATGGCCGGGGTAACCATATGATTTTTTGCGCTTCGGGTTATCGTAATGGATCCACTTTTCATCACCAGTGACAATGCGATGCAAAAAACCCTTCCGTTTTTGCCGTTCGAGCAGCAGTTCGCATGCAAAAAAACGGCGCTCGACGTCTCTCGGCTTCAGCTCATACGGCACCCAATGTCCTTGCTTTTGGATCATTCCGAGGGCTTTTATACGATGGGAAATGGCTTGTTGTGTCACTCCCAATGAATCTGCGAGCTCTTGTTGAGTTTGACACGAGTCTTCATTGAGTATTGCCTCCAATTCACCATTCTCAAACTTTTTCACTTGGCCCGGCCGCTCTTTGTCCTCAACGTCTAAATCACCACTTCTAAACCGCACAAACCATCTCTCGCACGTTGAAACCGATGGAACATGACTCGGATAAGCCTCGGAGACCAATCGATGTGCTTCAGCAGCACTTTTCTTCAAATTAAAGAAGTAAATTAAAACTTCCCGCAAATGCTGTTTTGTTGGCACGAAACTCGACATATTGAGAGCTCAAAAAAACTATGAATTTGACACTGCGACAAATTGACACATACTGAAAATTAAAGCTATAAGACGTAGCTTTGACATGAACATAGTCACAGTACTGCCTGATGCGTATAGCGTTAGTAACGCCATCTGTTATCAAACCCGCATTTTCAATTTGTACCCCTGATAAGTTACTAGAAACAAAACTAAGTTACTACAAACGAAAAAAACGGCACTACAAACGAAATATCACTACTTAAATCGACGGTAAGCTACTACGAACGAAAAAAACGGCACTACAAACGAAGGAACGGCACTACACACAAAATATCGCTACGACAATCGAAACTAAGCTACTACAAACGAAAAAAACGGCATCTTAAACGACTAGAATGTAAACGAATTTTGAAACTACAATTGAAAAAAAATTTACTACAAACGAAACTGAGTTAATACAAACGAAACTAAGTTACTACAAACGAAACTAAGGTACAACAATGAAAAAAACGGCACTACAAACTAAATATCGCTATCCACAATCTAAATTAAGCTACTACGAACGAAAAAAACGGCACTACAAACGACTAGACGGTAAACGAAGTTACTACAAACGAAAAAACGGCACTACAAACAAAATATCACTACTGCAATCGAAACCAAGTTACTACAAACGACTAGACGGTAAACGAAGTTACTACAAACGAAAAAACGGCACTACAAACAAAATATCACTACTGCAATCGAAACCAAATTACTACAAACGAAAAAAACGGCACTACAAACGACTAAAACGTAAACGAAATTATTACAAAGCAAAAAAAAATTACTACAAATGAAACTGAGTTACTACAAACGAAACTAAGTTACTACAAATGAAAAAAACGACACTACAAACAAAGTATCACTACTTAAATCGAAACTTAGCCACTACAAAGGAAAAAAACGGCACTTCAAACGGAATGTCCCTACTACAATCGAAACTAAGCTACTACAAACGGAAAAACGGCACTACAAACGACCAGATGGTATACGAAGTTACTATAAACGGAACAAACGGCAATACAAACGAATACAAAATAAACGAAGTCACTACATACAAAAAAAATTTACTACATACGAAAAAAACTTCACTACGGACGACTGGAAGGTAAACAAAATAACTACAAACGAATCTAAGTTACTATAAACGAAACTAAAATACTACAAACGAAACTAAGTTACTACAAACGAAACTAAGTTACTACAAACAAAGAAACGGCACTAAAACGAAATATCGGTACTTAAATCGAAACTAGGCTACTACGAACGAAAAAAACGGCACTACAAACGACTAAAAGGTAAACGAAGTTACTACAGAACGAAAAAATATTTACTACAAACGAAAGAAAATTTACTACAAACGAAAAAATATTTACTACAAACGAAAGAAAATTTACTACAAACGAAAAAAACGTCACTAAAAACGACTAGAAGGTAAAATAAGTCACTACATACAAAAAAAATTAACTACATATGAAAAAATTTTCACTACGGACGACTGGAAGGTAAACAAAATTACTACAAACGAATCTGAGTTACTACAAACGCATCTAAGTTACAACAAACGAAAAAAACGGCACTAAAACGAAATATCGGTACTTAAATCGAAACTAAACTACTACAAACGAAAAAAACGGCACTACAAACGACTAAAAGGTAAACGAAGTTCCTACAAACGAAGTATCATTACTTAAATCGAAGCTAAGCTACTACAAACGAAAAAAACGGCACTACAAACGACTAGAAGGTAAACGAAGTTACTACAAACGAAGTATCACGACTTTAATCGAAGCTAAGCTACTACAAACGAAAAAAACGGCACTACAAACGACTAGAAGGTAAACGAAGTTACTACAAACGAAGAGACATCACTACAAACAAAATATCGCTACGACAATCGAAACTAAGTTACTACAAACAAAAAAAACGGCACTACAAACGACTAGAAGGTAAACGAAGTTACGACAAACGAAGAAACGGCACTACAAACAAAATATCGCCACTACAATCGAAACTACGCTACTACAAACGAAAAAAACGGCACGACAAACGACTGCATGGTAAACGAAGTTATCATCATAGTACAAACAAAAAAAAATTTACTACATATGAAAGAAACGTCATCACAAACGACTAGAAGTAAAACGGAGTTAATACAACCGAATCTGAGTTACTCTAAACGAAAATATGTTACTAGAAACGAAACTAAGTTATTACAAACGAAAAAAACGGCACTACAAACGAAACATCACTACTTAAATTGAAGCTAAGCTACTACAGACGAAAAAAACTGCACTACAAACGACTAGAAGGTAAACGAAGTTCTTACAAACGAAGAAACGGCACTACAAACGAAATATCGCTACTACATCCGAAACAAAGCTACTACAAACGAAAAAAACGGCACGACAAACGACTAGAAGGTAAACGAAGTTACTACAAACGAATCTGAGTTACTATGAACGAATCTAAGTTACTACGAACAAAACTAAGTTACTACAAACAAAACTAAGTTACTACAAACGAAAAAAACGGCACTGCAATCGAAATTAAGCTACTACAAACGAAAAAAACGGCACTATAAACGAAATATCGCTACTACAATCGAAACTAAGCTACTACAAACGAAAAATACGGCACTACAAACGATTAGAAGGTAAACGAAGTTACTATGAACAAAAAAAATTACTACAAACGGAAAAAACGTCACTACAAACGACTAGAAGGTAAACGATGTTACTACAAATGAATCTGAGTTATAATAAACGAAAATAAGTTACTACAAACGAAACTAAGTTACTACAAACGAAAAAAACGGCACTACAAACAAAATATCGCTACTTAAATCGAAAGTAAGCTACTACAAACGAAAAAAACAGCATCACAAACGACTAGAATGTAAACGAATTTTGAAACTACAATTGAAAAAAAAATTTACTACAAACGAAACTCAGTTAAAACAAACGAAACTTAGTTACTACAAACGAAACTAAGGTACAACAATGAAAAAAAACGGCACTACAAACTAAGTATCACTACCGACAATCTAAACTAAGCTACTACAAACGAAAAAAATTGCACTACAAACGACTAGACGGTAAACGAAGTTACTACAAACGAAAAAACGGCACTACAAACAAAGTATCACTACTGCAATCGAAACCAAGTTACTACAAACGACTAGACGGTAAACGAAGTTACTACAAATAAAAAAACGGCACTACAAACAAAATATCACTACTGCAATCGAAATCAAGTTATTACAAACGAAAAAAACGGCACTACAAACGACTAGAAGGTGAATGAAATTACTACAAAGGAAAAAAAAATTACTACAAATGAAACTGAGTTACTACAAACGAAACTAAGTTAATACAAACGAAACTAAGTTACCACAAACGAAAAAAACAACACTACAAACAAAATATCACTACTTAAATCGAAACCAAGTTACTACAAACGACTAGACGGTAAACGAAGTTACTACAAATAAAAAAACGGCACTACAAACAAAATATCACTACTGCTATCGAAATCAAGTTATTACATACGAAAAAAACTTCACTACGGACGTCTGGAAGGTAAACAAAATTACTATAAACGAATCTAAATTACTATAAACGAAACTAAGTTACTACAATCGCAACTAAATTACTACGAACGAAAAAAACGGCACTGAAACGAAATATCGGTACTTGAATCGAAACTAAGCTACTACAAACGAAAAAAACGGAACGACAAACGACTAGAAGGTAAACGAACTTACTACAAACGAAGAAACGGCACTAAACAAAATTATTACAAACGAATCTAAGTTACTATAAATGAAACTAAGTTACTACAAACGCAACTAAGTTACTACAAACGAAAAAAACATCACTAAAACGAAATATCGGTACTTAAATCGAAACTAAGCTACTACAAACGAAAAAAACGGCACTACAAACGACTAGAAAGTAAACGAAGTTCTTACAAACGAAAAAAACGGCACAACAAACGACTGCATGGTAAACGAAGTTAGTACAAACAAAAAAAAATTAACTACATACGAAAAAAACGTCACCACAAACGACTAGAAGTAAAACGAAGTTAATACAAACGAATCTGAGTTACTATAAACGAAACTAAGTTACTAGAAACGAAACCAAGTTACCACAAACGAAAAAAACGGCACTACAAACGAAATATCACTACTTAAATCGAAGCTAAGCTACTACAGACGAAAAAAACGGCACTACAAACGACAAGAATGTGAACGAAGTTACTACAAACGAAGAAATTGCACTACAAAAAAAATATCGCTACGACAATCGAAACTAAGCTACTACAAACGAAAAAAACGGCACTACAAACGACTAGAAGGTAAACGAAGTTCTTACAAACGAAGAAACGGCACTACAAACAAAATATCGCTACTACATCCGAAACTAAGCTACTACAAACGAAAAAAACGGCACTACAAACGACTAGAAGGTAAACGAAGTTACTACAAACGAAGAAACGGCACTACAAACAAAATATCGATACTTCAATCGAAACTAAGCTACTACAAACGAAAAAAGCGGCACGACAAATGACAAGAAGGTAAACGAAGTTACTACAATACGAAAAAAAAATTACTACAAACGGAAAAAACGGCACTACAAACAAAATATAACTACTTAAATTAAAACTAAGCTACTACAAACGAAAATAACGGCACTACAAACGACTGCATGGTAAACGAAGTTAGTACAAACAAAAAAAAATTCACTACATACGAAAAAAACGTCACCACAAACGACTAGAAGTAAAACGGAGTTAATACGAACGAATCTGAGTTACTATAAACGAAACTAAGTTACTAGAAACGAAACTAAGTTACTACAAATGAAAAAAACGGCACTACAAACGAAACGTCACTACTTAAATCGAAGCTAAGCTACTACAGACGAAAAAAACCGCACTACAAACGACAAGAAAGTGAACGAAATTACTACAAACGAAGAAACGGCACTACAAACGAAATATCGCTACGACAATAGAAACTAAGCTACTACAAACGAAAAAAACGGCACTACAAACGACTAGAAAGTAAATGAAGTTCTTACAAACGAAGAAACGGCACTACAAACGAAATATCGCCACTACATCCGAAACTAAGCTACTACAAACGAAAAAAACGGCACGACAAACGACTAGAAGGTAAACGAAGTTACTACAAACGAATCTGAGTTACTATGAACGAATCTAAGTTACTACAAACAAAACTAAGTTACTACAAACGAAACTAAGTTACTACAAACGAAAAAAACGGCACTCCCAACGAAATATCGCCACTGCAATCGAAATTAAGCTACTACAAACGAAAAAAACGGCACTATAAACGAAATATCGCTACTACAATCGAAACTAAGCTACTACAAACGAAAAATACGGCACTACAAACGATTAGAAGGTAAACGAAGTTACTATGAACGAATCTGAGTTACTATGAACGAATCTAAGTTACTACAAACAAAACTAAGTTACTACAAACGAAACTAAGTTACTACAAACGAAAAAAACGGCACTCCCAACGAAATATCGCTACTGCAATCGAAATTAAGCTACTACAAACGAAAAAAACGGCACTATAAACGAAATATCGCTACTACAATCGAAACTAAGCTACTACAAACGAAAAATACGGCACTACAAACGATTAGAAGGTAAACGAAGTTACTATGAACGAAAAAAAAATTACTACAAACGGAAAAAACGTCACTACAAACGACTAGAAGGTAAACGATGTTACTACAAATGAATCTGAGTTACTATAAACGAAAATAAGTTACGACACACGAAACTAAGTTACTACAAATGAGAAAAACGGCACTACAAACGAAATATCGCCACTTAAATCGAAAGTAAGCTACTACAAACGAAAAAAACAGCATCACAAACGACTAGAATGTAAACGAATTTTGAAACTACAATTAAAAAAAAATTTACTACAAACGAAACTGAGTTATTACAAACGAAACTTAGTTACTACAAACGAAACTACGGTACAACAATGAAAAAAACGGCACTACAAACTAAATATCGCTACCCACAATCTAAACTAAGCTACTACAAACGAAAAAAACGGCACTACAAACGACTAGACGGTAAACGAAGTTACTACAAACGAAAAAACGGCACTACAAACAAAGTGTCACTACTGCAATCGAAACCAAGTTACTACAAACGACTAGACGGTGAACGAAGGTACTACAAACGAAAAAACGGCACTACAAACAAAATATCACTACTGCAATCGAAACCAAGTTACTACAAACGAAAAAAACGGCACTACAAACGACTAGAAGGTGATCGAAATTACTACAAAGGAAAAAAAATTACTACAAGTGAAACTGAGTTACTACAAACGAAACTAAGTCAATACAAACGAAACTAAGTTACCACAAACGAAAAAAACAACACTACAAATAAAATATCACTACTTAAATCGAAACTAAGCTACTACAAACAAAAAATCGGCACTACAAACGGAATATCCCTACTACAATCGAAACTAAGCTACTACAAACGGAAAAACGGCACTACAAACGACCAGATGGTATACGAAGTTTTTATAAACGGGAAAAACGGCACTACAAACGAATACAAGGTGAACGAAGTCACTACATACGAAAAAAAATTAACTACATACGAAAAAAACTTCACTACGGACGACTGGAAGGTAAACAAAATTACTACAAACGAATCTAAGTTACTATAAATGAAACTAAGTTACTAGAAACGAAACTAAGTTACCACAAACGAAAAAAACGGCACTACAAACGAAATATCACTACTTAAATCGAAGCTAAGCTACTACAGACAAAAAAAACGGCACTACAAACGACAAGAAGGTGAACGAAGTTACTACAAACGAAGAAATTGCACTACAAACAAAATATCGCTACGACAATCGAAACTAAGCTACTACAAACGAAAAAAACGGCACTACAAACGTCTAGAAGGTAAACGAAGTTCTTACAAACGAAGAAACGGCACTACAAACAAAATATCGCTACTACATCCGAAACTAAGCTACTACAAACGAAAAAAACGGCACTACAAACGATCAGAAGGTAAACGAAGTTACTACAAACGAAGAAACGGCACTACAAACAAAATATCGATACTTCAATCGAAACTAAGCTACCACAAACGAAAAAAGCGGCACGACAAATGACAAGAAGGTAAACGAAGTTACTACAATACGAAAAAAAAATTACTACAAACGGAAAAAACGTCACTACAAACGAAATATAACTACTTAAATTAAAACTAAGCTACTACAAACGAAAAAAACGGCACTACAAACGACTGCATGGTAAACGAAGTTAGTACAAACAAAAAAAAATTTACTACATACGAAAAAAACGTCACCACAAACGACTAGAAGTAAAACGGAGTTAATACGAACGAATCTGAGTTACTATAAACGAAACTAAGTTACTAGAAACGAAACTAAGTTACTACAAACGAAAAAAACGGCACTACAAACGAAACGTCACTACTTAAATCGAAGCTAAGCTACTACAGACGAAAAAAACGGCACTACAAACGACAAGAAAGTGAACGAAATTACTACAAACGAAGAAACGGCACTACAAACGAAATATCGCTACGACAATAGAAACTAAGCTACTACAAACGAAAAAAACGGCACTACAAACGACTAGAAAGTAAACGAAGTTCTTACAAACGAAGAAACGGCACTACAAACAAAATATCGCTACTACATCCGAAACTAAGCTACTACAAACGAAAAAAACGGCAGGACAAACGACTGGAAGGTAAACGAAATTACTACAAACGAAAAAAAATTTACTACAAACGGAATTGAGTTTTTACAGACGGAACTAAGTTACTTCAAAAGAAACTAAGTTGACATAAACGAAAACAAATGGACTACAAACGAAAAAAACGGCACTACAAACGACTAGAAGGTAAACGAAATTTCTACAAACGAAAAAAAATGTATTACAAACAAAACTGAGTTATTACAGACGAAATTAAGTTACTTCAAACGAAACTAAGTTATACAAACGAAAAAAACGGCACTACAAACGACTAAAAAGTAAACGAAATTACTACAAACAAAAAAAAAATTACTACAAACGAAATTGAGTTATTACAGACGAAACTAAGTTACTTCAAAAGAAACTAAGTTGATGTAAACGAAAACAAATGGACTACAAACGAAAGAAACGGCACTACAAACGACTAGAAAGTAAACGAAATTACTACAAGCGAAAAAAACTTTACTACAAACGAACCTGAGTTATTACAGACACAACTAAGTTACTTCAAACGAAATTAAGTTGCCACAAACGAAAAAAAATGTACTACAAACGAAAAAAACGGCTCTACAAACGACTAGAAGGTAAACGAAGTTACTACAAACGAATCTGAGTTACGATGAACGAATCTAAGTTACTACAAACAAAACTAAGTTACGACAAACGAAACTAAGTTACTACAAACGAAAAAAACGTCACTCCTAACGAAATATCGCTACTACAATCGAAACTAAACTACTACAAATGAAAAAAACGGCACTACAAACGACTAGAAGGTAAACGAAGTTGCTACAAAACAAAAATGAAATTAATGCAATACCGCGTGAAATGTGTGAGAATGTAACGAAAAATGTGCTCAAAAGGGCTCGCATTTGTGAGGCTAACAGAGGCGGACATTTATCTGATACTGTTTTCCATACATAATTGCCGACATTAAATAAAACATTTATCAATATAAGATCCATTCTCTTTCATTTAATCAAAAATTATGAACAAACAAAGTAGTATACCTTCCCGGCGGACACCCTGTATGTGCTTTAAAGAAAAAATTACTTGCATGTAACTGAAGTACATTCACTTCAATAAAAAAAGGGAATGTAACTTGTAAATAGTATAAAATAAGTCTTTTAAAAGTGATTTTTATCAATACAATTATAGATGTTAAAGTAGATGTTTTATTACTTTTTATCAAATATACAATTTACTTAGAGATTTATAAAAAGTTAATAAATTTTTATAATCGCTATTTTGGATCTGCTATTTTGAATTTTTTCTTTTTAACATCGGATTCATGTTCAGCGACCTCAAAAACCCCCGAGTAACAAGTTTCAAGCAAATCCGGTTGATTTCGAAAATTGCGTCCGCTATATTGTATCCACCATTTTGATTTTTGTTTGTTTCACACCGGATTCATATTCAGCGACCTCGAAAACCCCCAAATAACAAATTTCAAGCGAATCCGGACGATTACGAAAATTGCGTCCGCCATATTGGATCCGCCATTTTGAATTTTGTTTTTTTCACATCGGATTCGTATTCAGCGACCTCAAAAACCCGCAAATAACTAGTTTCAAGCGAATCCGGCCGATTACAAAAATTGTGTCCGCTATATTGGATCCGCCATTTTGAATTTTGTTTTTTTCACACCGGATTCGTATTCAGCGACCTCAAAAACTCACAGAAACCAAGTTTCATACAAATTCGATGAACATTCCGTATTATAAAAAGTATTTTCGGTCTACTATCGCCATTTTGAACCCGCCATTTTGTTTTTTTACAATTTTGACAATTTTGACTTCAGGATCGGCCCAACTGTGTGCCAGTTCAAAATCCACACCATTTAATTTATTCTCTTATACACTACTCGCTTATTTCGATGCACTTAATTTCCTAGGCTTACATTTATCCACTTAATCTTATCCATCTTATCCCTAGCTACCTCTAAAGCTATTTCACTTCAAATCTGTCGACTAATTATTTCTTCCTGATCTCTTCAAATATCTTTCCTGTTTAACTCCAAAATTTATAGACTTTTATAGACTTTCCCCCACCCTGGTTCCCTCTACGTCATTAGCAGCTTGGATTTTTTAATTCTGCTAAACTCAAACGATTATGCGAGCTACCGTTGTCATGCCCCCCTGTCTCTTCCTCGTCGCCGAGCAAGGCCAGCTGGTCGCTGACCTGCTGTTTTCGTCGACGAACGAATTCCGGAGGCGTGACGTAGCTCGTTTTTACGCTAGGTCCGGGTCCGGTGGCCTAGCGTCCGCTTTACTTGTCGCTCCGAAATATACTGTTTGGCTCTTATAGCCGTTCGATATAGTAGATCATGCTAACAGTCGTAATTATGTTACAGTACAAAATCTCAAAATTAAATAATTCAAATAACAAGTGAAAATAACATATACAAAATTGATATTGACTTTAAAATAATTAAACAATAAAGGCACACTGTTAGAATTTATTGTTATGTGTTGTTCCGGTGAATTGCTTGAGTAGCACACAATTAATATAATATAATTAATATAATTGTGTGCTATATGTACTGAGAGCGGTGTACGTACTGTAGCCAGCGCTGCGGAGCACGCCACGCTATAAGACATGTGAGTGCGCAGGTTGGTTGTATTAATCCCAGCAATTTCTTAGCAAGATAGAGAAAAATAATGTACAGAGAGCGAATGCTTGCACATGCACTCTGGTACTTGAGTGCTGGAATCTTATGACTGACTGTGAAGCAGCCAAGCTTGGTTGGGGGAAAGTACAGTGAACTGATATGCACACACGCAATTGTATTAATTGGGTGAGCAACAAATGGTGTGGAAAACGTGGTGCAGCCCGTGCTACAGAGCACGTTGACGGGTGAGATCTTTATGAGGATGCACCGACTTATTTTTTACTCCTCACCGTCAGTGAATTACACAGAATTATGACGGTGTACTCTTACCTAAGTTTTAAGTCCTAGTGAGCACAGAATGTTGAGTGAGTCCAGTGAATTCAGTGAAAAGGTCCGAGATGTGCTGTAGATGCGAGCGCTGTTTCCGTTGATTTTTCAGAAAGTGTCTAAATTTCCGACATGGCTGCGGGATACGAAATCGACGTTGAGCGCTGGATAGAAATTAGTGAGATAGCCGCTGAGCGTAGCCGAAGTCAAGCGAGGGAGACAACCTCTCGCATAACGCGACATGCATGCGAGCCTCGGCTCTGCGAGGCCCGCCTCGGCTATCTCCGGTGTAGACGAACGCAGCGTGCTACACCGCAGCAACAGGTCGACGCACGGCGAATATCGATCGCCGTGCGCCAGCAGATTATCCAACAGTGTTTTCTTTTCTTGTGTATTCCCGAATCTAACTGTACCTATAAGTTAAGATAAATTCATCAAACTTGATCCTAATAATACCCTGAGTAGTAAGAAATTCATTTACGATTGCTTCAGCAATCTCTCTAGTAGTAAACCTTAATCGAATCTTTCGGTTATTTCGTTAATTAACCTATCTCATATATGTATGTATAAATATATAATTTTTATTTTATTTGTTCAAAAATTATTATTGATTCGAGATACAACGGTCGATGATACTGCCGATAGACTTGATGCAGGCGGCGAAATCGTGGACGCTTTCTGTTTGAGAATGCTTGAGCATTCTGCTACGCGTAGCTAGACTGCGCACTGCAGGCTTGCATGGGCAACTGCTTGCCGCTGCCACTCAGCGGCAGCACCACGCAGAAGCTGTAAATCTCGCACTAGGTCTGCGTGCCGAGCAACAGGTCGCTACGCACAAGCGCTCTACGATTGGTTGGTTTGACAACGGCTGCTTCGTATAACGCAGCCATCTTGCGTCTTGCTCTTGCACGGTTTACACCGTCACCGTGTTCGTGCGTGCTCATCAAATTTCTGTGAATCTTAATTAAAGTTCTTATCGTTCAACTCGGCCGACCTACAGTCCCTACAACTCAGCCATCATATCAGCAGTGATATATCGACGTCGGCACACCAGTACATATATATTTGGCTCATCTTGTCATGCACCCGGCGTCAGCTTCACAGCGAGGCCCAGTCGTGACAGAACTTCTCAACGATTACACACGATTAATATAATCGTGTGTGGTAGAAGCTCACCACATTTCATTCTTATATTTTTCTATCTCTTTCTGTGCTCATTTTAATCTATTATTTTCTATATTTTACTTGTTCATTTGTATATTTGTGTCGGCTGCACTTGACAGGTGAAGCAATAAATGCTATTGTAATTAACATCAGTGTACTGCGTTTTCATTTAACCTTCTATATTACAGTCCACTTTCTCTCCATCATACTGAATTCTCGAACACTTTCCTTGAAACCTTGAGGTATGTCTTAGGGGTATAGAAGATACGCAAGTCTTTAAGCAGCTTAGTAACGTTTTCGTAAGTACGACGCCTGGGTTGGATTTGTCGACGGGCGTCTCCTTTCAGTTTATCGATTAGGAAATATAGAAATTTATTCAGGTCCGCAGCTGCGAACGTTCCCATTACATGCTCGACATCGCCAACAAAATCTTCGACAGGTATGTTCTTACCGTCGAAATCGGGTATTGGGATTAAGGCTTTTGTAATCCAATCGGTTCCGCCATAGAAAATATTGTTGCGGTTCTAAGCACACGTCACGAGATCATCCATACGGGCTTCTAAGCCTGATTGCGATTCAGGTCCCGAGCAAGCCTGTGTATCAGGGTTGTTTGGTAGAAAATTGTGTGGAGAAGGGAAAGGCCTGTTTGAGTGAAAGTTAGTTGTTACAAAGGTGGGATCAGAGGCAGGTCCCCGGTTGAAATATTAGTACTTGATGAGAATCCGTCCGATGTGCCTTGACAGATCTTGAACCTGCGAATATATTGGAAAAGAATGAAGCCTCACTCGATACAAGAGGGAAAGTAAACCAGACACAGAGATGTTATATTAAGGAAGTGGTTTATTCTACCTTCCATTATGTGGTATACAAAATATTACTTAAATATAATTTGGAAAAATATAAAAGCTAAAAATAAATACAATTTTGGTTATAATTTTGAGAAAAATGTTAAAAGTTAAAATAAGTTATATTTGTAAAACACCAAAATTGATATAAAATAATTGTCACAAAAATCAGAAAGTTTCCATGTAAATAAATTTAGTTGAATTTTGTTATGAAACTTGAGCAACACACAATTATATTAATTTGTGTGCTGGATGCGATAGCTTGAGCTTTGAGAGCAGTGCGTGTACCGCAGTCAGTAGTGCGTAGCACGACACGCTGTGAGTAATGAGTGTGAAAGTATATGTCAGTGATTCACTGCAAACTCTTAGCAGTGTATTGCAGAGAGGTTGCAATGAATTAATGAGAGCACTTGCAATTAACATTGCTTGAGTGCTGTGACTGTATGTGAGAACAGCTACGCAGTCAGCACTGCGTAGCACAATACAACATAGAATGAGGATGCATAGTTGAGCAGAAAGTATTCACTGTACTTTCCCAGCAGATTTACTGGGGGAAAATACAGTGAATATAAGGCACATACTTAATTATATTAATTAAGCCGGAATAATACAGTGAGGAGAACGTGGTGCAGCATGTGCTGCAGCGCATGCCACAGAGTGAGACAAGAATGATGATGTACCGCTATTTTCTACTCCTCACCGACATTGAATTGCACTGAATTGTGACGGTGTACTCTTACCGTGTATTTGAGTCCCGTTGAGCTTGGAAGTTGAGTGAATCCGGTGTATGGTGCCAATGAAAACGGTTCGAGAGTCCTTTTGTGCGTGATGTTCTACTGGTGTCAAGCCAAAAAGTGTCACATTTTCAATATGGCTGCGGAATATGAAATTAACGTTGAGCGCTGAAGTCAGTTGAGCGAGATAGCCGGTGAGCGAAACCGAAGTCAAGCGAGAGAGACGCCCTCTCGCTCGACGCGGAATGCCAACGAGGCACATCCTCGGCTTCGCGAAGCCCTGCCTCGGCTATCTTCGGCTCAACCGCATGACGTGTGCTAGAGCACCGCAACAGGTAGGCGCACGACGAATATCGATCGCCGTGCGCGAGCTGATGCTCCAACAGTACTGACCGTTGTATCTTTTTGAGCTACGTCGTGAGCCATGGCCTCGAACTTGAGGGTAGTGGTTATATTAAGAAGTATTAGTAACCTATACATATATGGTCAAGGAGGTAGTTAAGGAGGTGAGAATTGATTACGTTGCCGAGGGCGGTCCGGAGGAAAATTATTATTGTGAGGAGGACTTTGATGGCGCTCCGAGGCAAAATCTAGTAAGAGAGCACTCGATGATCTGCTGATTAAAGCGTCATCCTGTGGCAAACCTTCGTCTAGCATCACTCGAGGATGGGGAGTAACAGTACGATTAGCGTTGGTGTGGTATCTCCGCGATAGCTCTCCTCCCGGGTTATCTCGGGTCACGAGGTGACTATGCACGGATCGCGAGGCATGGTGGGATACGAGTAGTAGCGAAGTCGGTGGTGGAGAGAAAGGACGAAAGAAAAGCGGAATGAAAGATTAGATAGTAATTTGAGAGAGTATGAAGGACTATGGAACGTGTTCAAATTTAGAGAGGTTTCGCGTTTACAATCGTTTATCAATTGGGCCGCGCAAATCTCTGGAATTTCTCAAGTCTTGTGCAAGCACGTGAGGCTTACGGTGACAGCTGTCAGCTGGTCCGTGGACGTACTACTCACAGCTGAGCCGCAGGAGCGAAGAGTGTGCACGAACCTGAATAGAACAAGTAGGTAGAAGGTAGAGGTTACGATTCCAGAGGCTCTGGTTTATAGTTGCTGGCCGGTAAGGGTTGCCTGCACCAGTAACTAGTCTACATGGGTCTCGGAGGATTTCTGTTACCGTTGCGCTTCTGGGGTCTACGATGAGAGCTGTCAGCTAGTTGTAGGCCTAGTACTGATAATTGGGCCATGGACCTAGTACCAACAACTGGGCTGTAGGGGCCGAGATGTATGTGCTGAGAATTTAAAGTTTAAGATCTAGTAAATAGTGATTGTAGGGGTAGAGTCGATGTCTGCCTCTACGGAATACAGCAACTAGCCGCTAGTAGGGTTATTATAGTGCTCTGTTCTAAACGAGTAATCGACGATAACCAGAGACTCGTGTACGATTTCACGAGGATATTCGAATTGGATGCGGAACTCCGTGCTGAGTGAAATACGCAACTGAGCACAAATATCTTCCTTGCACTTTCGGATGTGCTTACGGAACCAGCTGCGATTTATCTTACGTTTCCTAGTAAAACGGTTGGGGGAATAAGGAACCAGATCCATACTCTCATGAAAAATAAGAAATGTTCGGAAATATTTTAATGGGTCTGGGAAAAAGTTCGTGGCGTTTTTCCCGATAGATGGCATCAATTGCAAATAAGTCAGGAAACACAGATCGCAGCGACACCACTAAACGCTCGTTGGAAAGGTGACACTTCGAGCGTTACTTTGAGTGTAAAAACATCGAAATTGGTGCAGTAGTTGGAAAGTTGTTTGCGTTTGAAAATGGAGAAAAGTAATGAAAAATTGCGCTATATTTTGGAATATTATTACGGCAAAGGGAAGAACGATGTGCAGGCTTGTAAAAAATTTTTTGCTGTGTACGGTGAAAGTACTTTATCAAAATCTGCTGCGCGGAAGTGGTTCGCCCGCTTTCGTTCTGGTAATTTTTATGTGAAAGATGAGTCACGCTCTGGTCGTCCAATCACTGAAAAAGTTGATGAAAATCTTGAAAAAGTCCAGCAAGATAAGCATATCAGCAGTGTCGATATTGGTATGGAGCTAAGCATTGACCACAAAACTGTTTTGAACAATTTACACAAAGCTGGCTACAAAAAGAAGCTCGATATATGGGTTCCTCATGAGTTGAGCGCGAAAAACAAGATAGACCGAATTAAGATCTGCGATCCGCTGCTGAAGCACAGTGAAACCAAGCCATTTCTGAAACGTGTCTTAACCGGTGATGAAAAATGGATCAAGTACGACAATCGGAAGCGTCAAAGACCGTGAACAAGGGATAGTGAGCTGTCTGAAGCATTCGCGAAGCCAGGATTGACGGCGAAAAAGGTGATGCTGTGAGTCTCGTGGGACTGGAAGGGAATCGTCTACCATGAGCTACTACCAGTTGGTCAGACGATTAATTCTCAACTCTACTGTGGACAACTAGAGAGATTACGCCAAGTAATTAAAAGAAAACCGGCCCGCATTGATTAATAGGAAAGGTGTTGTCTTCCACCATAATAACGCTCGACCACACACTTGTTTGATGACCCGTCAAAAATTGCGAGAGCTTATTTGGGAAGTTTTGATGCAACTACCGTATGCAGTCCAGACATATCACCCTCTGACTATCACTTATTCCGATCTCTGCAGAACTCTCTCAATGGAATGAAGCTGCTTTCAAAAGAAGCCTGTGAAAATCACTTGGTTCAGTTTTTCAACCAGAAACCACAGAAGCTCTTCACCGATGGCATCATGGCTCTACCCGAAAAATGGCGAAACATAGTCGATAATAATGGAGCATATTTCGGCTAAGTAAATTAATTTTCATACTATAAGAAAAACAGTTAAATTTTACTAAAAAAACGCCACGAACTTTTTCCCAGACCTAACATTTGTTGTTGATAAGGTGAATAGAAAGTTTATCGTTATCGTATTATTAATATTATTATTTCTTTATACTGAATATATGTATCATTTCTAAGGTCGTGGCTGATCCTTTTATATAGGTGTACGAACTGATTGTAACGTTCAGTAGAAGACAACTTTATTCACAATATTCTTATTTATTATTATTATTATTATTATTATTATTATTATTATTATTATTATTATTATTATTATTATTATTATTATTATTATTATTATTATTATTATTATTATTATTATTATTATTATTATTATTATTATTATTATTATTATTATTATTATTATTAATGACAGAGGAGGAAAATGCGTTAAGCACCGTAGGAGAGTCACACGGACTCCCCCGTGTGTCGGACTCTCCTTGGTTGGCCTACCGACTAAAAACCTCCTCTGTCCCGTCTCCGCGGGGTGGAAACACGTTAGTATAACTTCACCTCCGCGGCACCTGTCCATCGTCTCGTTCGTTTCAGGTCTCAGTCCAAGTTCCCTGTCTCTACCCGTCTGTCGTTCAGTCCATGCTCATTCATACTCCAAGCATCCATCCTCTTTCTTACCTCTCAGCACGATCTCGACGAATACTGCGAAACGCGTCCACTGTTCCTCGTTCCGTAACATCAGTCCGATAATGTTGTCCGGTGTGATGTCCCCGGTCGTTCGTTCTAAGTCTCGTCTCTGTATCGTCGTTCTGTCACACATGAAAAACGTGTGTTCAGCGTCGTCTTGTGCATGTCCGCAGTATTTGCAGTCCGCTGTCCGTACTTTTCCCATGTCACTTAGATATTGCCGGAAATACCCATGGCCTGTGAGGAATTGAGTAAGGAAGAAATTTACCTCCCCAAACTCCCGTTCAGTCCACAGTTTCAGGTCAAGTATCAGGCGTCTCGTCCAGCGTCCGGTTGTCTCCGTCGTCCATCGTGCGTGCCAGTCCGTCAAAGTCTTTTCCCTCTCCCGTCTTGCCGCGCCATCCCTTTCGGTCCCTTCGTCGCGTTCGTAAATCCGTTTCCGTTCAGTCGCCAGTAAGTCGATGGGAATCACGCCCGCCACCACGAGTACCGCCTCCGCTGAGATGGTCCTGTAGGCGCACGCTATCCTCAGTGCTCCTCGTCTTTGTACGTCCGTCATCGCCTTCCGGTATTTTTTGACTGCGAGCGCATCAGCCCATATCTCCGCTCCGTACAGGAGGATGGAGTGTGTTGTCGTCATGAGCAGTCTGCGTGTTGACGGTCTCGGTCCGTGCGTATTTGCCATCAGGCGGCTGAGCAAAGCTACCTTCGCCGCCGCCTTCTCGGCCGTCCCTTTGATATGAGCCCAGAAGGTCAGCTTCGTATCGAGGGTCACCCCTAGATACTTCACCTCTCCTCTGGTCTCAATCTGTTCCGTTCCGACTGTCATCGGTATGATCGTCGGAGTCCATCGTCTAGTCAGCATGACGATTTCCGTCTTGTGCAGTGCTAGGCTCAGTCCGTGTTTCGTCATCCATCTGTCCACACGTCTCATCACCTGATTCGACGTAAGCTGGGCCAGGTCTGCAGTGCGTTCCACGATCACTACCACCACGTCATCGGCGTAGGCAACCAGTGATGCGTTACGCGGCATCTCCAGCCTCAGCAGGCTGTCGTACGTCACGTTCCATAGGTCAGGTCCCAGTATAGAACCCTGAGCGACCCCCGCGGTGATCCTTCTTGTTCTCTGTCCTTCCTGCGTCTCGTACGTTATGTATCTGTCGCTGAGGTAGTCCTCCATTACCCGGAAAAGGTAGTAAGGGATATGAAGGTCGTCCTGCAACGCTCCCAGGATGTCCCCCCACCTCGCCGAGCTAAAGGCGTTCCTCACGTCCAGAGTCACCAGTACCGTGATGGGTCTTGCTGCGTGGCAAGCCTCGTCCGTCTTCCGAAAGGTCTCAAGGACCTCTCGGATTGCTCCTATGGTCGATCGCCCTTTGCGGAAACCGTGCTGCTTATCAGACAGACCTCCGGCCGCCTCTATCGCGTACGTTAGTCGTGGTCGTAGTAACAGTTCGTACAGTTTTCCCGTCGTGTCCAACAGACTCAGTGGTCTGTAGGAAGACGGCGCGTCAGGATCTCCCTTGCCTTTGCTCAGAAGAACCAATCTCGCCGTCTTCCAGCGCATGCTGAATGTCCCAGTCTTAAGGCATTGATTGTACATCTCGAGGAGTATGCCTGGCCTGGAGCAAGCTATCAGTCGCAGGACCTCCCCGGGCATGCCGTCTGGTCCCGGTGCTTTTCTCATCTTCATAGAGGACGTAGCTTCAATAAGCTCCTCCTCAGTGAAGACAGGAACGTCGAGTCCCTCGTCTGCGTCCGTCACTTTTTCCCTCCTCGGATGAGTCGGGAAGAGTTCATCAACAATTTGTCTTATTGTCGTCAGTTCTTGAGTTCGGGCGGACCGTGGGCCCCGAGCCTTTGGGTCACAATCCTGTAACCCAAGCCCCAAGGGTCCCGGTCCACTTCCTCGCATAACTGTCTCCAGCAGCGCTTCTTACTGTCCTTAATAGCGTAAGTCAACGTCTTCCGTGCCGTTTTGTACTGTACAGTAAGAGCGGCCGTGGACGGTTGGTGTTTTTCCCGTGCTCGATACATTCTTCTCTTTGCCGCAATGCACAGTCGCCGCAGTTGGGCGATCTCGTCCGTCCACCAGTACGTCGTTCGTCTGGGGTGTCGGGGGGTCTTGCGCGGCATTGAAGCCTTACATAGACGTCCCATCAGTCCCATCGTCTCGTCAACGAGTCGTTCGGTTCGTCTCTGTCCCGTCAGTTCGTCAGGTATGGCCTCTCCAGGGTCTGCTGCTTCCAGCAGCTCCCTCGAGAACCTGTCTCTGTCCAGTTTACGTACGTTCCACCGCGGTGCCCGCTCAGGTCCGTCGCGTCGCGTCTGTGTAAGTCTCGCCACTTCAAAGACGATGTATTGGTGATCGCTGGCCGTGTAATCATCGGTCACCCGCCATCGCCTCATCCGCGACAAGATGCTGTCCAAGATCATAGTCACGTCCGGTATCGAGGAGCCTACCCCCGGTCGGATGTACGTTGGTTTCCGTCCCGTGTTTGCAACCGTCAGACCTGTTCGAGCTGCCATCTCCAATAGCAGCCGTCCGCGTTTGTCAGTCCGTGTCATGCCCCACTCCACCGCCCTAGAGTTGAGGTCGCCCGCGACCACCAGATCTCCTGGTAGCTCCCGCAGGGCGTCCTCGAGTCTATTTACCCGGTCCTCGAACGCTCCAGCAGAGCAGTTCGGGGTCAGGTAAACGCTGACGTAGGTCAGATCGTTCACCCTCACCCAGACGTAATCGTTTCCCGCTCCACTGTCGAGAACGCGAACATCGGTGTTTTTGACCCAAATGGCTGACGTGCCCGCGTCATTCGCGAACCACGTCGGGGTCGTCGTGTTCTTGTACTGTTCGCTCAGTATTAGTATGTCGACGTCGTGTTCAGTCGCGATTTGAGGAAGCAGGAGATGTGCTTCCTCGCATCTGTGCATGTTGCCTTGTAAGACAATCATGCCCTCGTCTCAGTCTTGGTTTTGCACTCCTCCAGTGCGGCCTTGAAAACCGCGCACGACCCGGTGCCCGGTATGTGTGCGGTGTTTTTGTGCCCCGCCTCGGTGCACAGGTAACACGTTGGGTCCTGTTGGCAGTCCTTACCAACGTGGTTCGTCTTGCCGCATTTCCAGCAGCATAGTCGTCTGTCCGGTCCTTTGCAGTCTGTCCTTGTATGACCGTATCCAAGGCACTTGTAGCACCTGGTCACGGTTGTCCTCGGTCTGACGCGGCAGTTTACCCACCCTATCCTGATCCGTCCTTTCTTGAGCAAGGCATTTGCGGCGCCTTCCTCAAGTTCACAGACCGCCATACATTGTCCGTGTCTGTTGGGCCCGAAAATGTGAACTTTCGGGTCCCTCTCGTCCTTAGTCTCCTGTTGGAGTGCCGTCGTCACTTCGTCTTTGTCCGTAACGCAGTCCAGATCAAGTATGTCCAGTCGCACGTTCATTGTCATGTCTCGTACTTGAGCGTCTTCTCCGAGGACTTGCCTGAGCTTGTCCTCGAAGGCCTGTCTATCCCCTGCTCCGCTTTTTCCGCGAAGCAAGACACCCCCGTCCTTGGTCATTCGATAGCCGTTGACCTGCACCTTGTCCGCGGTTGGGTCAACGGCTTTCATTCGTCGTAATGTGTCGGCGTACGTTTGTTCATCTTTTGGCTTGATCCAGACCACACCAACACCGGGTCTCCGGGTTGTGCGGCCCTTCTTGCCTGTCTTCACCGTGCCTGTGGGCGTCGTTGCAATGTCTGTCGACGTCGATGCCATTGGCTTTTTTGTCGTCTGTTGCCGTACGTCCGTCGTCGTCGTCCGCTTTTGTTTTTGAGCGACAGTTACCCACGAGGTGGGCCCGGTCCCGTCCGCAGGCCTTTTCGCCGGCGTTAGTTCCGGGCTCAGACTCGTAATCTCTCGTTTGCGTTTCGTCTGTGGTGTCCCAGTCTCCCTGTCCACATCGCTTCGTCCAGCCATCCCGAGCACATGCATCCTGTCGCATTCATGCCATGCCTCGTCCGCGGCTTCCCTTATCTTGGCCATATTGGTTGTGACCACCGGGCTGATATTTCTCTGCACGCGAGTCTTCTCTTCCATTTTCACGAGGCATTCGCGGATCAGCTGTAGCTGAGCCCGAATCTTGGATTCAGCCAATTCCGCAACGGACGATGGATGTTCATACTTTTGTCTCGTGTTTCCGTCCTTGGTCTCGTCTTTTCGTGCTGGGGTTGGGGGCCCCGTTGTTTTTGATGCGTTTATCGTTTGTTCCTTTTGTTTTGTTTCCATGTTTGTCTTTTCTCTTGTTCTTCCCTTTGTATGTGTATGTGTAAATGTGTAGTTTGAGAATAGACTGCAATCTCCCCTTCCGTCGCCCTGCTTCCGCCGCCGACGGCCCCACGGCAAGGCCCCAGTGGCCTCACCAAGGCCCCCCCGCTGCTGCTGAATGGCCCTATCCGGGCGCCACCCGGCACTACAACAGCATGGGGATTATACACTGGCTGATAGGGCAGCTAGGTCCACCTGGCTAAGGGGACCCGGGCCCCTGTACTATCCAGCGGCCCAGGAGCATCGAGCCTGGTTTACTTGAAGTACCCTCTAATGCCCCGCGCCAAGACCGCCCTCAGCGGAGAGCGACAGTCCGGGTTCTACAGCCATTACTCCGTGTTGAGTGTGCGTGTTGTGAGTATCCTATTTCTGCCGGTTCATTCATTCTGGGAGAGCCCGTTCATAGGGAACCCACTCACTCGCTTTTTCAGGCGTGCCCGTTTATAGGGCACCCTGAACATTCGCTTTCTCGTGGTAACCCGTTCATAGAGTTCCCGATCATTCGCATCCCCAGCATGTCATTCGGATATGTTTGAGTAGTTGTTTGTGAGTAGTGTACATGTGTGTGTTAACTGGTTTTGGTCCACCCCGAACAAGTCGGTACTCTTCATATCTGAAGAGCGTTCCCCCATCCGCCACCCGGGGAGGTGTCCGATGCGGGACCAGCAAACCCGACACGGGATTATTATTATTATTATTATTATTATTATTATTATTATTATTATTATTATTATTATTATTATTATTATTATTATTATTATTATTATTATTATTATTATTATTATTATTATTATTATTATTATTATTATTATTATTATTATTATTATTATTATTATTATTATTATTATTATTATTATTATTATTATTATTATTATTATTATTATTATTATTATTATTATTATTATTATTATTATTATTATTATTATTATTATTATTATTATTATTATTATTATTATTATTATTATTATTATTATTATTATTATTATTATTATTATTATTATTATTTCTGGATAATGTATATATCGAGAACGTGAATAAAAATTCAGTAGCAAATGGAAAATTTTGCGTATATACAGGGTGGCCGATTTATCTAAAGACATTGAAATATTTCGAAAACTACGCATCGGATCAAAAAAAGTTCTAAACAAAATTTGTTCGCCTGGAATGGAGGTCATCCAATAATACTAAAGTCGACCCCTCACCCCTACTCTCTGGGGTGGGGGTAGGGGCAACTTTGAAATCGTAAATGGGAACCCCTATTTTTTATTGCAGATTCGGATTCCCCATAAAAAAATAAGTAACTTTTATCTGAAACATTTTTTTTTGATTCGTGATAGATGGCGCTGTAATTGCAAGAAACCTGATTTTTGCGAATATCTCGAGAAATTACACATCGGATCGAAAAAAGAAAAAACACATGTTAAATTTTTCAAAAAGCTATTCAGCGATACGAAACTCGATCCATCTTACCCCTTGGGGTGGGGGTGGGGATTTCTCGAGATATTCGCAAAAATCAGGTTTCTTGCGATTACAGCGCCATCTAAAGGGTGATTTTTTAAGAGCTTGAGAACTTTTTTTTAAAAAAAAACGCATAAAATTTGCAAAATCTCATCGGTTCTTTATTTGAAACGTTAGATTGGTCCATGACATTTACTTTTTGAAGATAATTTCATTTAAATGTTGACCGCGGCTGCGTCTTAGGTGGTCCATTCGGAAAGTCCAATTTTGGGCAACTTTTTCGAGCATTTCGGCCGGAATAGCCCGAATTTCTTCGGAAATGTTGTCTTCCAAAACTGGAATAGTTGCTGGCTTATTTCTGTAGACTTTAGACTTGACGTAGCCCCACAAAAAATAGTCTAAAGGCGTCAAATCGCATGATCTTGGTGGCCAACTTACCGGGCCATTTCTTGAGATGAATTGTTCTCCGAAGTTTTCGCTCAAAATGGCCATAGAATCGCGAGCTGTGTGGCATGTAGCGCCATCTTGTTGAAACCACATGTCAACTAAGTTCAGTTCTTCCATTTTTGGCAACAAAAAGTTTGTTAGCATCGAACGATAGCGATCGCCATTCACCGTAACGTTGCGTCCAACAGCATCTTTGAAAAAATACGGTCCAATGATTCCACCAGCGTACAAACCACACCAAACAGTGCATTTTTCGGGATGCATGGGCAGTTCTTGAACGGCTTCTGGTTGCTCTTCACTCCAAATGCGGCAATTTTGCCTATTTACGTAGCCATTCAACCAGAAATGAGCCTCATCGCTGAACAAAATTTGTCGATAAAAAAGCGGATTTTCTGCCAACTTTTCTAGGGCCCATTCGCGGTCAACATTTAAATGAAATTATCTTCAAAAAGTAAATGTCATGGACCAATCTAACGTTTCAAATAAAGAACCGATGAGATTTTGCAAATTTTATGCGTTTTTTTTTAAAAAAAAGTTCTCAAGCTCTTAAAAAATCACCCTATATCACGAATCGAAAAAAATGTTTCAGATAAAAGTTACTTATTTTTTTATGAGGAATCTGAATCTGCAATAAAAAATAGGGGTTCCCATTTACGATTTCAAAGTTGCCCCAACCCGCACCCCAGAGGGTAGGGCTGAGGGATATACTTTGGTATCATTAGATGACCCTCTTCCAGGCGAACAAATTCTATAGAACTTCTTTTGATCCGATGCGTAGTTTTCGAAATATTTCAATGTCTTCAGATAAATCGGCCACCCTATATATTGTGATTATATTTATTTTCTATTTTATTTTTAATTTTTTATTCAGATACAAGAAGTTATTTCGTGCGTGTATGTGCACGTTCTCTTATTTTCGTTAGGGTATGGACTACTGATGAATCTAATGGATATGAAATAGTGAGATGGGAGCACAAAATCAAATATTTTTTTGGAGTACTCAGACTATACACTGCAGTTAGAGAACGATGATGATCCAACGCGCCATCCCGACGATGAGTCGGCGGAACTGCGATGCTGAGGTTTACAAATCTGGAGCGAATGGGAGCTGCAGCGACAGACGAGATAAGTTGTAGCGTGATAAGACCGCTGGGTCCCAATGGGTATCTCGGCAGAGACGCGTTTAATGGCCGCGGAATAATGTTAATGGTATTAACATTATTTTTAGTCAAATAGTCGCGTACAAGATCAGATGTGTGAGCCGGTGCATCATCGTGGTGAGGAAGCCACGAGTTGTTTTGGGCGCTTGAACTTGTCTCATGCACAAAACGTCGTGCATAACGCTCTGCACCGATCCGAGCGAGACACCAAGATCGGCTGCGATTTCCCTGATGCTCACACGACGATCTTCGAGCACAATTTTCTTAACTTTTTCGATGTTTTCGTCAGTCACAGAGGTGGATGGAGGACTGGAACGAGGCGAATCATCCAGCACAGTATGGCCCGCTTTAAAATCTTTGCAGCACTCGTAAGCTTGTGTTTTCGACATTGTCAAGTCCCCGTAGGCTACCGTTAACATTTTCAACGCTTCCGCACATGATATTTTGTTAGAAACACAAAATTTCAGACACACTCTTTGCTCAACTAAATTTGACATAGCGAAATTCGCAGAGTACACCAAACAATTACTTGTTTACAAAGCTATTACGCACAAACCATCTGACACATTGCGCCTAAAAGTGACATGTAAACAACTGACAGATGTACCAACCTAGAAAAAAATGATTTTGATAATATCTCAAGGGTAGCTCGTTTAAATAAGAAATTCCGGGTAGTTCGATCAGAGAATAAGTCGGTTGCGGCCCCTAATGTCCTGGAACGTCCTGTTTTGAGTCTCAATATCTTACTCTTGTGATCCATGGCGCACTCATCCCACACGATAACTTTGGCTTCTCGAAGGACCCGACCGATGTTACTCTGCTTAGAGATGTTACTAATCGTAAACTCGGATTGATTCAGGTTGAGAGGAAACTTGAAGGCACAGTGAGCCGTTTTCCCTCCTTCAATAAAGGTAGCTGCAATACCTGACGAAACAACGGCAATGCCGCTATCCTTTCTATCTCTAATTCTGACCAGCAACAGATTGATCAACGACGTTTTACCAGTGCCACCAACAGCGTCAAGAAAGAACGACTGCCTATAATATTATGTAATATTGCGCATGATCTCATCGTAGGCTTTCCTCTGTTCTTGATTTCATTTTGGAACATTCATAGCAACTACTTCGGTCAAGTGAACGTTATCATAAGAGTTCACTACGTTATTGGGGGTTGGCGACAATGGCTCCTTGCTCTCGTGACGGTTCTGAAAGATAGAACTGTAGGAATGTTTTACCCGCCATTGGTAGGACAATATTCTGAAGAAGGATAAGGCATTGGTTGTAAACAATGTCGTAGATGAGTTGAACGTCTCCGCGCTCCCTCTCTCTATTTGCCATTTAATATCTTCCACAAGACTGTCTCGGTATTTCTTTCACAATTTTAGGGGATTTCCAACTTGATAGAAATTCAATTAGGAGAGCCAGAGATGGATGCTTCTTCCAGAGAGCGATCACAGTCGGAAGTTCGTAATATAGAAGTGTTCTTACGAAGGCATCGACTTCGCACAGCTCAAAAAGGACATACGTGTTATTTTCTGAGGTTTATTGATCTTTTCAACAATATTGTCCTCTATAAAATAAATTGTCTAGCAATTTCCGAGATGTACGCAAGGTCCATAATAGGAGAAAATCTTTCATGGATAAGGAAGCAGATAATGCGCCAGGCTCCCTCAGAGCTGCTGATGTATCATCCTCCTTTGTACCTCATCATCTCGTCCAGATCTTCAACGGTGAACGTTGCCTGGTCAGATCCTTTGTTTATATACTTGCAGATGTATTTTATTGATTTTATAGTCGAGGCGTGCTAGATGATAAAACGTTAAAATCTCGGAATACGTGGATCCTAAACGGGTTTGAATGAAACCGGTTGCAATAACTTCCTAATACGATTTTAATTAAAGTTTACCATCTGAGAACACTTGTTTTTTTATACCTGAAAATTAAAAAAATATCACGAAGAAAATTTTCTATGAAATTTTTGTTTCATATTATTTTATAACAGAGAAATTGAATAATTCGAGTTTTTTGAGGTTGCTGTGTGTGATATTCTTGAAGAAAATAAAGTATAGCAAATAATTTATGTGGTATCCCCAGTCCATTATTCACATTTCACTCATAGCTGTCAGTCCTGAATTCATACAACCGATTCCCTTGCACACCCCACAAACTCCAGTGCAGTGCAGTCCACTTTTTCAACAACCACAAACCTCTGGGGATGGTTGTTGGCTCATTCTAATGGGCGTCAGAAGTTCTCGATCATATTTCCAACCCTATTTTTGCGGAGATATGTTATTTCCGAGCCACAATTGATCTTGGAGATACATCCTCTGCAGCTCTAGTATTTTTCGTAATCGCTTTAATCAAACTTTCGTACTTTAAGATGCAAAAAAAAATTCCACTAAGATGAGGATATTTTCAGATTTCGAAGTAAATACACACCTAAATTCGTTCAGTGATCCCTTCGTTTTAGGTGCCCCGTTGAAAGGAAGAATTCATCCGACTCCAGCATTTACCAGCTTTATTATATCCCGATTTTGCGCCTTAAATATTTCTGCATGGGCCTCAAGGTCCATTTTTTTTCTAGTGACTTTAGTAAATGTATATTTTCCTTTATTGTAAAAAGCTGAAGTAGTGTCACATCCTATCAGTGTGTGCGGGAAAACTATGTGTTATTGACCATTCGGTAGTTTTTTTTTAAACCCTTCGCAGAAAACACTTTCTTCTCTATTTTTCCTTTAGCTGCGTTTAAATAATACGTTTCCTTAATATCAGGCGTAAGAGCGTTCGGAAGAATAATAACTTCAATATCCTTAGCAGAACAACTGAGTGTTCTCCAATAATATCAATAGCTGTAATAATGATGAATCTATATGTATCACTTTCCGCTTGATGAGACAAAATTTTATTTCCCGTGAACAATTCCCTCAACATTGAAATGAAGGAAGATTTGTTTTTACTGTTGGTTAAAAACTTGTCTTGTGCGATTTTCGATGACATATCCTTTTCAAATATAAAATTCACCGAAGCATTTTTCATGAAACGACGATTCTTTTCAATACATTTCGTTCCATCTTCATAGTAACCATCAAAAGTGACGACGACATTGTTCCTACAGATATTTTTTAGGTATGTCTGACTGTAGCCATAATAGCATGAGCGATAGAGGTGTACTTCCTGCCATAACAATTGATATTTGTTCGATCTCCGTTTTTGTCCTTTCAAATAATTTCACGAACAAGATACGAGTAAAGCAACGTGCTTGAAATGGATCCGTTAATAGTATCAAACATTTGATCGCTCGCTTCAGTTCTGATACGTCTCCGGATAATATCGGCAGCAGCTTGTAAAACGCGAAATTACTCTTCAGTATGATTTTCTAAGCGTTGATTATATCAATCTTTTATCAACATTTCATGATGTTTCTTCGCAAAGTAGTTGATTGTATTAGCTTTAAATGTACTAGATATGACTATGTTGTCTTCATATTTTGATAGTATCCTCTTTTTTTGGTTTTATTGTCAGGAATATGCGGGGTTGTGATCATACTCTTCAACTCTTGTAGACTGAAATGAGAATCATCGTCTGGTCTATTGCATAGTCTACTATAATCGTGGATCGTCTTTAGTTTATATATTTTTCTTGACCCGAACTTCTGTAACGGATTGAAACAATCTGCATGATATCGAGCTCCTAATGATTTCCAGTTAACAACAATTGAAATTCTCGTAAGAATTGCTTGAGCTGGATCATCCCATTATTTTTTTATCAGATTAATAATTGTTTCTTTAAAGTGACACTCACTTACGTATTTGATTTGTCTTCGCAATGCCTTCGGTAACTTTCTATCTTTTACCTCATCTACTTTTTGATCACATAAAAAGTTACTCTTCTACTGAAATCCAACAGGACCACAATTTCTTAGTTTTTTCCTAGGTGGACTATAAGTTGCAGACATTGTTTTGTCGGAGTCAATTTTTTTAAATATGGATGGTTTTGTTATCAGGAGTACAAATTGAAAATGCGGGATTTTTTTCTATTTTTGAACGTTTATTCTGAAAAAATGGTAACAAATGAATTATTCAAAGTATTGTCCATCGCTAGCCACAACTTTTTCCCATCTTTCTGGCAATTTACGGATACCGTCGCGAAAAAATTCGGCCGGCTTGGCTGCTATCCAGTCATCGACCCATTTTTGGGCTTCTTCGTAAGAATGGAAGCGCTGGTCAGCTAGGCCATGTGTCATCGATCGGAAAAGGTGGTAATCGGAAGGAGCAATATCTGGGCTATACGGCGGGTGGGGTAAGACTTCCCATTTCAGCGTTTGTAGGTATGTTTTGACCGGCGCTGCAACATGTGGCCGAGCGTTGTCATGTTGCAAAATTACTTTGTCGTGTCTTTGCTCGTATTGTGGCCGTTTTTCTTTGAGTGCGCGGCTCAAACGCATCAATTGAGTTCGGTATAGTGCTCCTGTGATGGTTTCGTTCGATTTCAATAGCTCATAATACACCACACCCAGCTGGTCCCACCAAATACAGAGCATGAGCTTGGCGCCGTGAATATTTGGTTTGGCCGTCGATGATGATGCATGGCCGGGGTAACCATATGATTTTTTGCGTTTCGGGTTATCGTAATGGATCCACTTTTCATCACCAGTGACAATGCGATGCAAAAAACCCTTCCGTTTTTGCCGTTCGAGCAGCAGTTCGCATGCAAAAAAACGGCGCTCGACGTCTCTCGGCTTCAGCTCATACGGCACCCAATGTCCTTGCTTTTGGATCATTCCGAGGGCTTTTATACGATGGGAAATGGCTTGTTGTGTCACTCCCAATGAATCTGCGAGCTCTTGTTGAGTTTGACACGAGTCTTCATTGAGTATTGCCTCCAATTCAGCATTCTCAAACTTTTTCACTTGGCCCGGCCGCTCTTTGTCCTCAACGTCAAAATCACCACTTCTAAACCGCACAAACCATCTCTCGCACGTTGAAACCGATGGAACATGACTCGGATAAGCCTCGGAGACCAATCGATGTGCTTCAGCAGCACTTTTCTTCAAATTAAAGAAGTAAATTAAAACTTCCCGCAAATGCTGTTTTGTTGGCACGAAACTCGACATATTGAGAGCTCAAAAAAACTATGAATTTGACACTGCGACAAATTGACACATACTGAAAATTAAAGCTATAAGACGTAGCTTTGACATGAACATAGTCACAGTACTGCCTGATGCGTATAGCGTTAGTAACGCCATCTGTTATCAAACCCGCATTTTCAATTTGTACCCCTGATATTAACGTACTTCTGTCCACATTTGAAGTGAATGTGGACAGATTCAATGCTATTTAAAAATACTACTTTTCCATCCAATCTCTCAGTTGCGGCATTTCGCAAATTAGCTGTCCCTCTCTCAACTTTTATGAGATGTAACTTCTTTGCAAATAAAACACTTGTTCTCATCATTAGAATTTCCACAATGTTTATTCGGATAATGCATTTTAGAACGTTTGAGTCAATGCAAAGTCAAATTATACTTAAAAATTGTACACACCACGATATATTTTTTATAATTGAAGATATTATGTTTACTTCGTAGCACTTTAGACATGAATAGGTCAAGCGACCTATTCAATTTTTTGGTGTAGGTGCCATCCACCATGCATGGTGAGTTTCTGTTGATGGGTCTACATGGGCCGTGGATCATAGTTGTCTCGATAATCTCATAGAGGGCTGGGTCTAGGTCGCAATCAGGTACTTCAGCTCTTACCTAACCTTCTCAATGGACTCTGGTTTTACCTTTTCTTCTAGCTACTGGAGAATATGAACATGAGAGATGTAGTGTATTAGGATACGGTACTGTAAGCGAGCAGCGGCGTGACGGCAGTGAGTGGGGATCACTCCTGCGCACCCAGCATAGGTACAGTCAGTCGAGCTTGGTACGCAGCCCGGACGCATACGGATATAAAATATATGTATAACTCTTATTCTGTATTAAACTTGTAGTTAGTGGTAATCGGGAATGTTCATCAATTATTAATGAGTCACCTCTCCCGATACATTACAAGGGAGTCCACGTTCCTGCCATTCAAGGGAGTATGTGTGACCTGACACAGCCAAAAATGCAGCTTTTAGTGAGGATCTTCATCATATGCTTTACTTTCACCGTGAAAACCCTCGCTAGTATGTCACGTCTATGATTTATGGCCATTTCGGATTGCAGGCAAATGTAATAAACTGTGACGTAGTCACAATCCTCCAAGATACAAAAGAAAAACAGAATAAAATAAAAATAAAACAAAAATACCAATAAACAAAATCATAAATAACATCTGAAAAGGGATCAAAAGGAAACAAAATAAAATTAAAAACACGAATTTATATAAAAAGAATCATTTATTCATCAATAAATTTGAGCATAAATAAATATTCATAAATCATTGAGACCATACGTGAGGAGAGATAATAGTCTCAGCAGAACACAGTAGACGCCTCGAAACAGGATGAAGCCTGCCACATTCCTTCGCTGCCGAAAAATAGCGGGTCAGCGACCGGCTGGCCTCGCTCTGGCAGTGAGGGGATGTAGGGGCAGGATGGCGGGGCGAGCTGAAACAAAAGAAATTATATGAGACAATAGACAAAAGGAGCTAAAATTAGAGAGTGGGAAAGAAGAGAAAGTATAAAAGGCAGCTTCGAACCGAGGAGGCTCTCTTATCAGTCAAAACCGCCAACCAAGCCAGAACTCGTTTGTGCGCAGCTATAGAAGTTTTTTTTTTTTTATAAAACTGGAAATTTCATATTAAATCTAAAAATTCGAACATAAAAGGGTGTGCGTCAGCCCTACAAATTTATTTAAACATTAACAGATAAAAGAATATAGTGCAAGTTAGGGGAGGAACAAATATAAAGATTGAGAGCGAACAGTAACGGACTGGTTGAATAAAACAAGAAATATTCTAAAAAGCCGGATAAAGAAGAAAAAGTTAGTGGCATTAAAATAAATCATTAGGGTTTATTGTAGGAGAATTAAGAAAATAGGATAAGTGGTTTTGGGTAGAATAATTAGAAATAAGTCCCGTTAGAGTCTAAGAAGTATTATTAACGCAGCGCATCGATAAGAGGCAGGGACTCGGTGTTGGCACCAAGGAATTTCCAAATGAAAAGCCCATAGAAAGGAAAAAGCGAAACAACAAGGAGAAAGAAAGAGAATAACGAACAACAATTAGCGAAATTATCACTTAAAGACATACCACAACAGGTTTAGGATCTGCGATAGGTCCCCGTTTCAAGAGAAGAGAGACATTTGGAGCAAAATTTTGAAATATAGCTCAGAAAATTAATTAAGAATTAGATTTAGGAGGGCATTTGAGAGCCCGATTCATAGAAATTAAATTTAGAATTTTAAGATAACTAGGAAAAGAATTAGGCGAAAAACAATTCCAGTAGTTGTGTCAAGCGCGTTGCAAGAGAACGACACCACTAAATAGAGAAGAAGGAGAAGAGAAGGATAAATCAAAAAGACCAACTCACCAAGAGCGAAGAAGAACCGGAACATCCTGGTCCACTGCTACAGATTTTGGGGAGGAATCCATCAACTAAATATTAAAGAATTGTTAATCGCTGGGGAATCATCATCCAGTAGCTGTCAGTAGTCCACACCAAGCAAAGATCACTCGCGAACCAGGATCACGATTACCACAGAAAAACATCGCTCGAAACCCACGGAACCGGCCCGAGCACACCGAACGAACAGCCGAACACTGAACAACGCGGAAAACAACGTTCTTTGATTATTAATGAAAATAACGCGCACTCGGACACAGACCCGTCGTCCATAACGGCTGACCGACGCGCCAGCAACGACGCAAGCCCAGCAGACAGCACGTCAGCAGCCCGGCGGGAAGAAGATCAAGACGGCTGAGCTCGATACCGCCTAGTTGCGATATTCACCGCTCAGCGCAGGAGTCGAGAATCTGATAACCTCGCGGGTAAAGAAGAACGTGGAACCATCCAAGCACTAGATACCACCGATAAATTGTACGGTTGAAGGCACCAAAAAGCCTCATAAAACTAGAATTCTCTGAAACTTAATGAATAAACCTTACTTATACCTCCAATAGAAGTCTACAATTAATTATCTTAGTGTTCGAGCCCGAATTCTTCCCCTCAGAAGAACAAAATTTAATGTTAACGTGAAAATTCCGTTACATTTGGCGCCCGAACAGGGACTCGAACACAGATAAAAAGGACTGCAGAGGTACAGTAGGGCGCATATAAGACAGAGAATTTGGTGTAAGAATTGAAGTATGGCTACAGGGGCTAAACCGAATATCTCGACTGAGCTCGAGGAAATGAGGATGATGGAGAGTCTAGAGGACCATCATCGGCAGGAAGGTAGTAAGGAAACGAGCCAGATATATCTCTGGGAGTCCACAACCGCTGATCATCTGTTGGACGGCCGGCGACAGAGAGATCGGAGGAATATAAATCGACTTTCCGAGATCGAGCATATCGAGGAAAGCGGAGACGTGTCGAACGAGTTCACAAATAATGAGATAAACGGTGAGGACGGTAGTACACCGAAAATCACAAACAGAACTGCGACGATTGCACCGGACCCAATTAGTGTGGGTGATTTAATGCAGTTTTTGCAGAAGATGGAGGAGAAACGGCAGAAGATGGAAGAGAAAAGTGATGGAAAATTTGCCGAAGTTATAAAATCTCAGCAGGAGATGAGAGATGAGTGCTTAAGCGGGATTGCCGTATTGAGAGAAAGGACTAAGGATGCGTTGGAAGGAGAGATTTCGGCAGTGGAAGGACGAACGGATCGGAAGATTAAAGAAGTACAAGAGAGGATACAAAAGGACCAGAATGTAACGAATAATTACATTCAACAACAAGTTGCCGGTCAGAAGGTGACTGTGGAAAAGCTGGAAAGGAGAACACAGGAAATGATGGCTGAAATCCGTGCGAGACAAGAGATTACCGACGAGAACACAAAAAGAATTGAGAGATTAGAAGAAACTACCCAAAGAACGAGCGCATCTGTAAATTTCGGTCAAACCATCGGAGGCGGGATGAATGTCACCCGACTATACACAACGGCACAGAAGCCTCCCACATATAATGGCGACGGAAAAGAAAGGCCTATGAGATTTTTAAAAGAATTCCGTGAATTTTGTATCGCAGGAGGGATTGAAGATACGGAAATACGTCACACCATCGGAACCGCATTAAAAGGTGTTGCTAACGATTGGTGGCTGGTGGTGGAAGGAGCGGTGCATGATTTACAGACATTTGAAGAAAAATTCCGTTCAAGATACTGGGCTCGCGACATGCAGGATAAAGTGAAGAAGAATTTAGAATTCGGATCGTTTTATCTAGAAGGCCAAACGTTGACACGAGCCGAGTATGCCACTCGTGTGATTGGGAATGCACGGGATCTTAGCGAGAAACTCAGTGACGAGGATATAATCCGTCGACTCGCGAAGCATTTTGACGAGGAAGTACGCAGCGCAGTGAGAGTGCGGCAAATACGTGAAATAGACGAATTCTTAGAACTGTTGGAAAGCACGGACGTGGCAGGTCCTCTAAATTACAAGAGAGGCACAGGTCGTACCGGGGGATATGCTTCCCAGGAGCAACAGAGACATTTTAATAGAGGAGCTGTGCGTGAGCAAACAGCGCGTCCTTACATTAGACATGAAAATCGAGAAAACTTTGCAAATAATGGCGGAAACCGATTTCCACCAACACCAGGACGTCAGGTTGACAGGGGAGAGAGACAACCATGGCAGAACAACGGACCATGGCCTCCAACAAATCCTTCTCGAGAAAATAGGTCAGGACAACAAAGACCACCATGGCAGGAGAACCGACCGAGATATTTCCCAGGACCGGAAAACAGCAGACCAGGAGAAGTAACTCCACCACGGCAGGAGCAATTACCAGGTAACCCGGTGAATAATATCAGTCGTGCTCCGCAAGGACCATTTGTCGAACACACGATACCAAGGGAGCCAAAACCAGGATGCTCAGGAGTGGGAAACATGGGCTCGGGAAACGCCTAGTCGTTGCGCCCGAGGAAAAACAAAGAATAAATAATAAAGACGAGGAGCGGAGCGCAACGGTAAAACAGGAGGAAAAGAAAAGCACGAGACAACGGATGAACGCGAGGAAAAGAGAGAAGAAGAAGTTGAGGGATCAGCGGAGAAAAGAGGAAAAATACGGAAGCAGTGGACAGTCAATAAGAAGGAATGAAGAGGAGAGCACCGATTGGCGAGGGCAGGCCGAATCGTGGGAAAAAAGAGTTCAGGAAGACGGTAAAGGCGCACTTAATACGCTGAAGAGTATGTGGCCAGAAAACGTTGCCAGAGTTCAAGGAGTACCGGATATCGGAAGGCCAACACCAGGGGTGGTGGAGAGGATGAAAAATAATAAGGTGGTCTGTTCAATGTCAATGGAAAATCCACGAGAATATTTGTATGAAGAGGCTGAGGAGATCCCGACAAAGTGGTACGATGAAAGACATCCGAGATGCCCTGAGATACCAGTGACAGTAGCAGGTATGACGGAAATAAGTTTAATAGATAGCGGAAGTGAAGTATCCTGTATATCGGAAGGGTTTTTCCGACAAAATGAAGAAATTTTTAAGAACTGCCCGATGCTACCGGTTACGTCGACACAGGTCGTCGGAGCGTTTGGTGGAGAGACGGAACGAGTTAAAAAGCAAATTATGATCGATGCGGAGACGTACGGCTCAAAAGGGGTTTTGCAAGTGCTAGTGGTGCCAAAGTTAGTAAGACCAGTGCTAATCGGAATCGACGGGATGTTGATTTTAAAAATTTCAATAGATGCCAAACAACAAATTTTAGCAGTAGAGGATAAGATTATTGCGAAATTAAATGAAGGATTGTGGCAACATGTGAATCCAGAGGAATTTCATAAAAGTACGCCAAATGAAATATGTGCTACGGTAGTGATAAAAGATACTCCAGATGGGGAGACGAATATCAGCCTGACCGAAGAAGAATTTAATGAGAAAATGACCGAGTGTACAGGTTTAAGACCGGAAATAAGAGAGCAGTTTAAAAGGATCGTCGAATGCAGACGAGAGATTTTCGATAAAATTCCAGGACGGATGACGAAGTACGAACATCGACTATTACTCAGAGATCCGAAACCATATTTTCATCGCTCTTATCCGGTTTCACTAATGCAACGAGAAAAGGTGCAGAAGGAAATCGAGAGAATGCTTAAAGTCGGTGTGATACAGAAATCGGAAAGCATTTATATCAACCCATTGATGCCGGTAACAAAGGATGATGATTCGGTACGTTTATGTCTTGATGCCCGAGAATTAAATAATTATCTGATAAATGACTACAACAATGCACCACCTATCGAAGAAATTTTCCAACGATGCGGAGGAAAAACGGTGATGTCAACGCTAGACTTAACGAGTAGTTTTTGGCAGATACCGCTGCATCCAGACTCAAGAAAATATACGGCATTTCAGCATAATGGAAAATGTTATGAGTTTACGGTAACACCATTTGGTCTGAAAACAAGCACGGCGAGTTTAATAAGGGCACTCGATGTGGTCCTCGAAGGATTAGATTTCGTGATCAATTTCGTGGATGATCTTTTAATCATGTCTACATCACACGAGGAACATCTCGACCATCTGCGAAAATTATTTGAAAGATTTCTCGAGCATGGAATGACCCTAAAATTTAGTAAATCTCATTTTTTCCGAAATGAAGTCATATTTCTCGGTCACATTCTCACCACGGAAGGTTTGAAACCCGATCCGGAGAAAATCAAAGCAATTCAAGAATATCCACGGCCGAAGACAATAAAACAATTAAGAGGATTTTTAGGCTTAATAAATTTTTATACAAAATTCACAAATCGCCATGCGCATGAAACCGCGCCATTGCTGAATCTTTTGAGGAAAGGTGTTCGATGGAAATGGGATGAAGAGATGGAAAAATCTTTCGAGAAAGTAAAAAAATTATTCTGTAAAGAAATAATACTACGATTTCCAGACACTAGTAAACCGTACACACTTACCACGGACGCAAGTGGATATGCGCTCGGAGCGATCCTATCACAGGAAAATGAAACTCATGAGAGTGAGGTAGTGACGTTTGCAAGTCGGACTTTGAAAGGAGCCGAGATCGGCTATATGACAACAGAGAAGGAACTACTAGCGATTGTGTGGGCTCTTCAAAAATTCCGGACATATTTAAAAGGAGCACAAATACACATAAAGACCGATCATAAGGCATTAATTTTCCTGAAAACCTGTCGTTTTACTGCGGAAAGGCTCATGAGATGGGTCCTCTCGATACAAGATTACGATTTACAGATTGAACATGTTGCGGGAAAAGCTAATGTAGTCGCGGATGCCCTGAGTAGAGTGAAGGGAGACGAGAAGTTACCCTCGGCCGATAAAAAAGGGATCATCGTTGTCGCAGGAGTCCTAGCAGAGAAACTTCCGCGGGATCTAGCAAAGAGACTTAAATGCATGGAAAAAATTCAACGAGAGCAAGAAGATCTGAGAATGATTATGGATTTCCTCGGTCAAGATAAAGAGGGGAATGAAGATAGAAAATTCCGGATTGAAAAAGGTATCTTGGAAAAGAAATCGAAAAATGGTGTGTGGCGAGTAATAGTGCCAAAAAGTATTATCAAAGAATTAATTAAGGCTTGCCATGCTATGTATGGACACCTTGGGGCCCGGAAGTGTTCACGGATGCTGGAAGAAGATTTCACCTATCCACATCTGGCTAAGATCACTCGAAATACATTAGCAACTTGTGATACGTGTCAGAGAAATAAAATTGCAATACAAACGAGCTACGCGGCGATGCAAACGATCATCCCAGAAAAACCAGGGGATTTGGTATCTATCGATTTTTATGGACCATTACCAGCATCGGTGGGCGGGGTGAAACACATCCTCGTGACATTAGATGCTTTCAGTAAATATGTGGTGTTATATCCTATGAAAAAAGCAAACACATCTACAGTAATAAAAAGAATATTCGATGACTACATTCCCAAGTATGGAAAACCCCGTAGAATTCAATTCGATCATGGCACGCAATTCACTGCGAAAAACTGGCTTGAGAAACTCAAAGACGAGGACATCATGGCGGTTTTCTCATCAATCCGTCATCCTCAAGGAAATATCGTCGAGCGAGTTAACCGAGAGCTGGGAAGATTTTTTCGTACGTTCCTGACGGAAAATCATGCAGGATGGTTTAAATGGGTAAAAGTAATACAGGATTGTATTAATGAATCTCACCACGAGACAACTGAATGCACACCCATGGAGCTACAATGTAAAAAGAAGCCGACAAGAGAATGGAACAAACAAATGGGAATAAGAAGAGACGAAGAAGATGCCACTACGTACGAAATGAAGATCGAGATCGTGAGAGAAAGAATTTCGAAAAAAGGGCGGCGTCAAGCGGAGAAATTCGACGCCACACATAGGCTAACTAATTATGAGATAGGGGATTTAGTTTTAATTAAAGCGTTGAATGTTTCAGATCCGCTGAAACAATTAACATCAAAATTTATGCCTTTATATGAAGGACCGTATAGGATTAAGAAATGCGTAGGTGTAGCAACATATTTAGTAATAGATGTAGAAAGTGAGAAAGAGCGTGGTAAATTTCACGCCAGTATGTTTAAGAGGTATAGGACAGAGACAGAAAAGACAGACGAGAAGAACGAAGAAGCAGCGAATTCAACGACCATGGGAGAGAGCGAGAGAGAAATGGGGCAGAGTCCGAAAGCAAAACAACAGGGCCTACACTCGGCATCGACAAGTACAGTGAGAACAAAGGTACCGACGGTCAGCGTACCGAGCATATAGTAAAATTAACGCTGAGACTATATGCAAAACCGAGGGAAAGTACACCAAAACAGGCGCCAAGATCTTTCGTGTTGGGGTTGGTCAAGAAAAGAGGCGCGACAAACACGTAACCCGATAGGCTTGACCAGCACTGGAATTCATAGAAAATAATAGATTCTATGAAGATGACGTAAATTCCGGGTATTGGTAATCGATTCGACGATTGGGTAATCGATTGAAGGCCAAGAGAGAGTAATGGAGAAAGGGGTTCGGGAGACGGATAATTGGCGCAGAGGCCAAGGCCAGCACGAAAGTAGGCCGAAAAATCACGAAGAATCCGGAAATCCGAAATAATGAATTTACATTGGCCAAAAATGATAATTGATGAATATAGATATAAGGCCATGTTAAGAAATGTCTATAAAAGGGACCGATGACAAAGGAACAGCCTACAAAACCACGAAGATCCAGAAGCGAAGAAGTGAAAGATCAGACGAAAAGTGAGAAAAAAGTTTTTGATTTTCCTCAAAGAAATTCGGAAGGAAAAGGTATGTTCAAAAAAAAAAAAAAAAAAAAAAAAAAAAAAAAAAAAAAAAAAGGGAAATCTCTTATATTTTTTTTTAGATATTTTTTTCTCACAGAAATTTTTTTTTTTTCTTTTGTTGCTAAAAAAAAAAAAAGAAAGAGACGAAAAATGTTCGTACCAAGGTATATTGAATATGCAGTGGAGCAGCTTATACCAAACGAGCTATACAAGGGAGAGGTTTTAACCGCGGTTAACCCGGCCCGTTTCTACCTGTGGTTGGAGCGCGACCGAGAAAGGCGGGATAATTTCCTACGAAGGGTGGCGAGAACTAGCCGCACAGATCCGGAGATCCACCGGATTTTGGAGGAAGAGACCTACCCCGGCCGGGCGGTATTATTCCTCCTGGAAAATGAAGACGACGCAGGGGAATATACCTTCCTCCGGGGGACCGTGACCATTGTGGAAAACAACGGAGAAGTGAAGTTGTGGATGGGAGACCTGGCGACGACCATCAAGGCTAAAAAGGACGACCTGTTCACAGTACCCGCACGGTATTTGGGGGAGCCATACTACGCAGTGACCTGTGCTCTACACGGCGTGGCACCCATAGGTAGAGAGTGGGGACAAAGAGCACGAGATCGGCTGGTCGCTCTGACCGATGGCCAGTCCATCGATCTATATGTCGATGAGCTCGACCCTGTTGTCGAGGTAGTATGGGTGACGATACATGCAAGCCTCGACAACAGGGGCTACGACGTCGCGCAGCAGATGAGAAGGAGTGGGGATGCCCGAAGGGTGCCCACAAACCCAACTTTCAGCTACGGCCAAGACGGGGGGCACTACGGAAAGCATTTCCGTACGGAGCGGAGACGAGAGCGGCAGGCGGCTAGACAGCGGGGCGCGACCGCAACGACAGCCGGTCGACGAAACGGATCGACAGATCATCCGAGCACGTCTACGGACCAAAGTCTGGACGAGCTACTCCGGGAGCTGGCGGATTTGATAAACGAATTCCCGGAGGCAGAAAGTATCGATGACGACGATGACGCCGAGGAGATGGCCTGGCTGGCTACGCCACCACCCGACGACGCGACGAGGACAACGCTGGAGGAGTGGGGCGTGATCCCTCAACGAGACCCTGACGTGACAGACAGCGACGAAGACCGAAACAACGACAGCGACGGTACATGAATAAAAAGAAAAAATTAAGAAAAATACATACCTGCGTTGGCATTTTATTTCGCGTAATTTTATTATAGGATAAGCATAAGAATAAGTAGTAGAAATAAGTATAGTAATAAGCCGAGCAATAAGTCTATCAAATCTTTGATTCGGTCAGGAATTCGACCTATCAAAAATTTGGGGGGATAATGTGACGTAGTCACAATCCTCCAAGATACAAAAGAAAAACAGAATAAAATAAAAATAAAACAAAAATACCAATAAACAAAATCATAAATAACATCTGAAAAGGGATCAAAAGGAAACAAAATAAAATTAAAAACACGAATTTATATAAAAAGAATCATTTATTCATCAATAAATTTGAGCATAAATAAATATTCATAAATCATTGAGACCATACGTGAGGAGAGATAATAGTCTCAGCAGAACACAGTAGACGCCTCGAAACAGGATGAAGCCTGCCACATTCCTTCGCTGCCGAAAAATAGCGGGTCAGCGACCGGCTGGCCTCGCTCTGGCAGTGAGGGGATGTAGGGGCAGGATGGCGGGGCGAGCTGAAACAAAAGAAATTATATGAGACAATAGACAAAAGGAGCTAAAATTAGAGAGTGGGAAAGAAGAGAAAGTATAAAAGGCAGCTTCGAACCGAGGAGGCTCTCTTATCAGTCAAAACCGCCAACCAAGCCAGAACTCGTTTGTGCGCAGCTATAGAAGTTTTTTTTTTTTTATAAAACTGGAAATTTCATATTAAATCTAAAAATTCGAACATAAAAGGGTGTGCGTCAGCCCTACAAATTTATTTAAACATTAACAGATAAAAGAATATAGTGCAAGTTAGGGGAGGAACAAATATAAAGATTGAGAGCGAACAGTAACGGACTGGTTGAATAAAACAAGAAATATTCTAAAAAGCCGGATAAAGAAGAAAAAGTTAGTGGCATTAAAATAAATCATTAGGGTTTATTGTAGGAGAATTAAGAAAATAGGATAAGTGGTTTTGGGTAGAATAATTAGAAATAAGTCCCGTTAGAGTCTAAGAAGTATTATTAACGCAGCGCATCGATAAGAGGCAGGGACTCGGTGTTGGCACCAAGGAATTTCCAAATGAAAAGCCCATAGAAAGGAAAAAGCGAAACAACAAGGAGAAAGAAAGAGAATAACGAACAACAATTAGCGAAATTATCACTTAAAGACATACCACAACAGGTTTAGGATCTGCGATAGGTCCCCGTTTCAAGAGAAGAGAGACATTTGGAGCAAAATTTTGAAATATAGCTCAGAAAATTAATTAAGAATTAGATTTAGGAGGGCATTTGAGAGCCCGATTCATAGAAATTAAATTTAGAATTTTAAGATAACTAGGAAAAGAATTAGGCGAAAAACAATTCCAGTAGTTGTGTCAAGCGCGTTGCAAGAGAACGACACCACTAAATAGAGAAGAAGGAGAAGAGAAGGATAAATCAAAAAGACCAACTCACCAAGAGCGAAGAAGAACCGGAACATCCTGGTCCACTGCTACAGATTTTGGGGAGGAATCCATCAACTAAATATTAAAGAATTGTTAATCGCTGGGGAATCATCATCCAGTAGCTGTCAGTAGTCCACACCAAGCAAAGATCACTCGCGAACCAGGATCACGATTACCACAGAAAAACATCGCTCGAAACCCACGGAACCGGCCCGAGCACACCGAACGAACAGCCGAACACTGAACAACGCGGAAAACAACGTTCTTTGATTATTAATGAAAATAACGCGCACTCGGACACAGACCCGTCGTCCATAACGGCTGACCGACGCGCCAGCAACGACGCAAGCCCAGCAGACAGCACGTCAGCAGCCCGGCGGGAAGAAGATCAAGACGGCTGAGCTCGATACCGCCTAGTTGCGATATTCACCGCTCAGCGCAGGAGTCGAGAATCTGATAACCTCGCGGGTAAAGAAGAACGTGGAACCATCCAAGCACTAGATACCACCGATAAATTGTACGGTTGAAGGCACCAAAAAGCCTCATAAAACTAGAATTCTCTGAAACTTAATGAATAAACCTTACTTATACCTCCAATAGAAGTCTACAATTAATTATCTTAGTGTTCGAGCCCGAATTCTTCCCCTCAGAAGAACAAAATTTAATGTTAACGTGAAAATTCCGTTACAAAACAGGTTTGGCCGTCCGAAATAGCGCACATATGTCATCGCATCTTGAGTTCGCTCATGCATGCAGCGGGGTCTTCCAGTGAAAGAGGACGGCAACACAACTATCTTGCCAAGTTGTGATAACTGGCCGTAGGTTCTTGTCATGGCATCCTTCAGGTGGATACATTCCTCACTTGTCAGCTTTTTCTGCTTGTTACGAATCTAATTGAGTCTTTCAGTCTTTATTTTAGCATATATACATATAGTATATCAACCAGAAATTGATCGAGAAGGTTGCGAAATAGTAGTAGGTACCGTTCTTCGCCAATACGCTTCGTTATCCTGTAGCCGTAAAAGTCAGCAAAAACACGGTCTTCTTGAGAGGAGCCTTAGTCTATTGATGCAACAGCCATATTCTCCACGGCAGAACATCAGAGGGTACTAGAAAGCATAATAGACACGGTGCGTCTCACTGATTTGTACCAATCTGTTGACTCTGCTGTGAAGAACGATATTTCTCTTCTCAAAATCCTGGCCATCAATGAGATTGCTACTTCTCTAGTCGTTGAGGAATTGAAACGACGTCTGTGCATTCCGGAAGGCTTCATATCGGGGTTAATCATCACTTGGAACTTCGAAAAGGATCAACAGCAGCCTTAAAATTAAGAATATACTTGTGTTCATGCAGCAACTTCTGGAGTTAGCTCAACACTTCTTGCTTAATGCTAGTGTAGATTTCACAACGGATATCCCTTTTATTGTCATCATCACCAACAAAGTACCAATCTGGTGAACTGATGGCTGCTGATGACGCCCAGCCATGAGGCTTCCTATCCTGTTGTAGATCTGCCCTTGTACTTTGAATGTTGGTATGAAATCGCCCTTTTTCACCTCTCTTGCATCAAAAGACTGCATTTGGAAGCATCCGTTGTACTTCCGGGCAGGATAAAAAAATTGCTCTGTCATTGGATGCTGGTTGATGAGGCTGTGTAAGGATTTAGGGTAGGGCTCAAGGGTAGGGAGCTAGAATTTACCACCATTGCAATTCATTCCAGAAGGCTAATCCTGCCACTTCAGGGCACGGCACCAGACACATGGTAACCGAGGTCCAAGATTAACAATTTTAGTCCAGGGCAATAAATGTGATTCGTGATCGCTTTTCATTGCATTTACCTGCCGGATTAATGTGGGGGTCATTAGATGCATACTTTTTAACAGCCTTTCTATTGACTTCGGGATGAGTGAGTATATCTTTTCACAGCCTTTCTATTTACTTCGGGATGATTATGAGTATATTTTTTAACAGCTTCTCTATTGACTTCTGGGTTGTTTGTTGCATATTTTAAAGCAACTTCCCTTACTTGTTTTTTTCCAATAACTTCTATAAATATTTTCCTACGTTTCTTCCCTATTCTCACTTTAACTGTTATTATATTAGAATTAATGTTAGAATAATCAGATTTGTCTCAACTGAGGAGGAGCAGTGTAAGGAGTGAGTTGAGGCTGCGACACTGCAGGACAAATTTGGTTCAAGTTTCGTTGGCTCATTGGTAGTCGGTGATTGGTAGACATTGTCAAAGCTAGTCAATTGAATTTTGCCATGATTTGTTAATGCAAAAAATAGAATTGAAACACCAAACTCCTCTTCATTAAAATCTCCTTTGAACCGTTGTTCAGAAGTCAGCTGGCACGCAGCGACTATAGTCATTGTGTGGTAGCACGATGCTGCTGGTGCTTCGCTGCGCTCAGCTGTCGTGCGTGCAGTCGAGGGCAGCACTTCGTGGAAATTCAACTCACGCAAGAGACGACGATCTATCTCTCGCTTGGCAGTAGCGTCGCTCAACGACGCTTTCGAATAGCTCAGCCATTTTGATAATTTTCGCAACTCTCGTGAAAACCGCCAAGAATGCATCACCTGCTTCTACTCGAATCGGACGTTTTTTACTGCTATCTCGGAAATTGTCACGCTCAAACGTGCTCAAATGGACTCAAAATCAATGGTGAGGCGGCACCTTGACAGTTTATACAAATTTAATCAAGGTGAGCTGGGAAAATATAATTTTGTGCATCCTCAAATGTCTCACCTCGTGGCGTGTTTTGCAGCATGGGCTGCTTCACGCTTTCTCACCCTTTATTAATTGGCATGCAACAAATACAATTGTAGGTGCAGCTCACCACTAACTTCATTAGTCTGTTCTCATTTATTTATATATATATTTTTGTAGTTTGAGACGAAAATATATACCAATTTATTTGTCTACATCGTTCATCTGGTTATTTCACCCCTGTCATGAGTGAGAATTCATTCTTTTTCAATATCTTGCACCTCAAACACACATCAGACCAAGAAAACCTAAACAACCGGGTTCTTTTGACACCCTGTAGTGCCTCCCCGAACTTAGTTACTATTTAGCAAAATTACAATAAGTTTCTCATCCATAATAGTATGTTTTATTATTTTTTAATTTATAAAATATTGTTGAGATTTCCTTTTGGTGTTGTTGGAATGGATCTGAAATAATATATCGGAAAAGAATGAGTTTTCGCTGAAGGTAATAACCAGACCAAAAGATGTAAGCAGAAAAAATGGTTTTATTCCACCGTCTACTGTCACACTACAAAAAAATATATAAAAAAATAAATTGAAAGTGAGTTTTGATTTTAATATTTGGTGAGAAGCACACAATTATATTAATGGTGTGCTGTCATTTGTGAGGTGAACGTGGTGCAGCCAGCGCTGCAGAGCACGCTACGATAAGAGATTTGAGAGAATGCACAAATGAGAAATAAATATCACTAATAAAATTGAGAGTTAATTTAGTTGAGAGAGAGAGAATGTTAATTAAGATGAGACCTGGGATGGCAGTGGATCATCCCAGTTGAGTTTGTGAAGCCAGAGCTCTTGCAAACGTATTTTGGCTCTGATCACAACCGGTGAGACGAAACCAAGCGGATCAAAGAGTTGAGCCACCTCGGAAAGAACGCGGCGTTTTGTGAAAATTTCCTGAGTTGAGTTGAACCGAGATGAAAATGTGAACTTGTCCTCATGAGGAAGTCAAGTCAAACCAAGAATTTTTGTCTCGCAGTCGTCTATTGAAATAGCTGAGCTTGACGGTGATAATGAAATACTAGCAAGGACCTTGAGGTCGGACGAGTGCCACTTGGCGAGTGGAAACCCGCCCGCCATACATAAGTCTTTCAGTTGTTGAGCCATTTCAATAAGTTGATGAGTAGAATCCGCCCCTCCGAAGATGTCATCCACATACCTGCCAAAGGTGACAGCTGGCACAGCAAGTGGAAAACGATGACCTTCATCTTCGGTGAGCTGCATGAGTGTTCTGACTGCCAAAAAAGGAGCAGCCTTTGTACCATATGTCACAGTTGTTAAGTAGTATGGTACTGGGTTGAGTTGAGCATCTTTCCATAAAATTCGTTGAAGATTCTAGTCTTCTTGATGTATCCGAAATTGTCGATACATTTTTGTAACGTCAGTGGCAAAGATGTGTCTGTGGTGACGGATCCAAATGAGTACGTCCGAAATATTGAGGAACAGATAAGGGCCAGTGTGCATGATGTCATTAAGAGACTTTCCAGATGATGTTGAACTAGAGCCATAAATGCTACTTTTAATTTGGTGGTGCCTCTGTCTGGCGTGAGAACACTGTAGTGAGGCAGATAATATTGCATTTCTCTTGAAGATGATATTGAAGCCTTCACCATGTGACCAAGTTATTCGTATTCGTCCATGAATTGTGAGTAGAGTTGACCGTATTCAGCATCCTTTAAGATTTTCCGTATAATGTGGTCGAGACCCCGATGTGCTTTTGAGTATGAGTTTCCCAGATTTGCAGGCGAAGATGTGAGAGGAAGCCGAACGATGTACCGGCCAGTAGTATCACGCTGATGTGTGTTGCGAACATGATCCTCACAAGCCTACTCCTCTCATGTGAGTTGATCGACTTTGTCCTTTGGTGGTTCTTCTTGAACCCAAAATTTAGTGAGCACGTATTGTAATTTCTAATCATCGCGCTGCACGGCAGCATGATGAACAGTGAGTGCTTCAGGTTGGCACGAGGTAATTGGTCCAATGATAAGCCATCCAAATATTGATAATTGTGCAATATGCGATGATGGTGTACCCTTGATGATGTTAGGCTTGATAACCTGTCCATAAATATCTGCTCCAATTATAATGTCAATCCACCGTGGTATGAGAAAGTCCGGATTCGCCAGTGTTACGTCAAAATCGCGGCCTATCTTACGAACCCACGAATTTAGCATAGATTTCACGTTTCGGTGTATCTTTTCCGTGCTCTGGTCAAGGAGAATAAATTCTCCCTTTACTACACCCGACGAGAAAATACCGAAGACGCAAGCCCGTTTTTGAGTCTAACCTCGCGGAAAATTACTCGGGATAGGGCTGGAGTGCGTTTTGTTCTTGGTTGGGGATAATCACTTCACGAATAATGGGGAGGGACTTGAATGACAATTTCACGCGGAGCAAGATTTCACTTTAATTGGTAATTGAAAATTATACTTACGGTTGTTTGTTGCTGTGGTTCTTACTGTTGAACGTTAGATGGACGTAGATTAGTGTAGTCAGACAGACTAAAAATCGAACGTAGGCGTTGGTGCGTATTAATAATTATTTATTGAAATAAAACTGCATGAGTAGTTAAATGTTGCACGTTCAATATTCCCGATTTTACAAGCGTTAATAATTATAAGTACTGTACTTTTACTCTGTACTACTTGAAACTATACTTTGTGAAAATTAAGCCGTGGTGAAAAGTTATCGTTCTGTACTACTTTATTTCCCGGCAAACAGTACTACTTGTTGCCTTGGAAAAATTTTAATTCACTGCCGGCGACTTATTGACTGCCAGGCTAGTGATTAGTCCTCTACTTAACCCCCCGTGAAACTGTGTGTTACTTGACTCCCCGTAAAAAAGTGTTGACGGCCGATTTTCACGGCCTTTTATAGGGCTCCTGAGCGTCGAAAATTCTTGTCGTCAAGCGCGTAAAAGACGAGAAGGGATAAAACCCTATCCTGATTATAAGAATTTCCCCGTGGTCTATCTCGACCATACACGTATTCATTCCCCTTACCCCGCAGAGTAGCTTCTCGACATGCAGAGCCATAGATCTATGCGAGTGCATCGGTATGGTGCGCTCTGATTTGTCAGCGCGATGTGCTACACAGAGGACCATGCGATTAGGTGAGGGAACGCGTTCGAGGCGTTTTTCCCCTGAAAATGAGGCGATTTTTACCACCCCGCTTCTTGGCCTACTTTCGATAGAGTTTCCTAGTCTAGGTAATATCCTTATGCTCGCTTCTATGTAGATGTGTCTATGGTAAGGGCTTAGTTTTTCAGCGTTTGTACGGAACTTAATTAAATCCTTCACATGAAACCACTAGTAGTAATTTTGTTACAGATTCTGTAGTTAACTTCGACGTATGCAACCTGATTTCTGCGTTAATCTCTTACTTGTATAAATGGTTTTGTTGAATTATGGCTTATTCCAAGCATCATTGGTTATTCGTTAAATTAGTGATTACTCTAGTTATAGCTAATGAGTTTTCTTAAATAATTTGTTAGTTAGACGTTAGATTTCTTATAGTTAATAAGTTTTCTTAAATAATTTGCAAGTTAGACGATTATTCTCATACTATAGAAACGAGAGCGAGAGAGAGAGAGAGAGAAGGATTTTACTTGAGAACGACTCGTCTAACTTGGTTACTCGTACATTTCGTTCGTACGCAAGTCGGCTAGATCGCCGTTCAGCCCTAGCGATCAGGCGTTCGTCGTGGCGCAGAGAGTCGCCCAGCCTCGCTTTCCTGCAGAGGAAGCTCTATTGAAACGCGTGACCGCTTTCTCTCTTTCTCGATTCGTTTTACTTTCAGTATTTAGCTGTAAAACAATCTTAACATTTCATTTTATCCTGTCTATATATGTGTAATGAATTCCATAGAAATAACTTGATGGTAAAACAAGTATTTCTATGCATGGAAACGAGAGAGAGCGAGAGAGTTCTTCTCTTGAGAACGACTCGCCTAACTTGGTTACTCGTACATTTCGTTCGTACCCAAGTCGGCTAGATCGCCGTTCAGCTCTAGCGATAAGGCGTTCGTAGTGGCACAGAGAGTCGCCTAGCCTCGCTTTTCAGCAGAGGAAAATTTATTAAAACATGTTATAGTTTTTCTCTCTTTCTCGGTTAGTCTTACTTATGGGTGTTCAGCTGTAAAATAATCTTAACATTTCATTTTATCCTATATATATATGTATAACATATTCCATATATATAATTTACTGGTAAACCAAGTATTTTTATACATGAAAACGAGAGAGAGCGAGAGAGTTCTTCTCTTGAGAACGACTCGCCTAGCTTGGTTACTCGTACATTTCGTTCGTACGCAAGTCAGCTAGATCGCTGTTCAGACCTCGCGCAAGGCGTTTTCGTTGCGCGGAGAGTCGGCCAGCCTTGCTTTCCTGCAGCAGAAGCTTTATTGCAACTTAATTTTTGTCTCATCTCTTTCTGGTTTTTCTGTCTATTTTTCGCTATTTTACCATAAATAAATCCTAATATTTCCTTTATCCTTTCTATATAGTGTAACATAGTTACAAGCATGAGCGTAGGAGTAAATGCAGCAATTATGATCGTGCAGTATAATAGAGTTATACTCTCTAGTCCACGTTATTAGGTCGAACGGTTATAAGAGCCGGTATAAATTTCGAGGATGTAAAAACACCTGAGCGACAGACTCGGTACAAATGTACCGAGGTTCGCGGGCAATAGGCCATCGAACTCGCGTGAAAAACATGCTACGTCACGCCATCGGAATTCCCTCGCTGACATAACAGCAGGGCAGCGACCAACTGATTTTGCCGGGAGGTGAGGGGAAGGCGGAGAGCGGGGCGACAGCGTACCGCGTCAGCCAAGGAAGGCGTTAGATTTAAAAATCATGATGAAAAATGTACAGAGGGGACTGAGGCAAGGGGAGGCCTATAAAAGGCCGGTGCGGGGAGAGGAAGCTCTCTTATCCTCGAAGCTACTAGAGCAGGAATATAAAAAGATAAGTGGAAAAACTAAATAAGAATTAACATAGAGAACGGGATAACGAATTAGTGAAATTAAAACAAAATTAGCAATAAATTAAAATAGGGATAGCTTAAGTGAGGGTGCGGGTAGATCGGTGTGAATAGGATTAATGAATACCGTTAAGCGTGTAATTTATAAGAGAACAGGATTAATGCATTAAATTAGGAGGTTCGTGGGAAGGAGGAATACATTAAACCGTGTGGTCTTTAAACCAGCTGTAGCGACGGAAATTATACGAGCATATGAGTGGAAGAACGACAGAGCGAAAGTTAAAACGGGTATAAGTGAGAAAGAATTGTACACAGAGTTTATACACTCTGTACAAGTAGAGAACGTGTGCGTGTGGCGGTGTAGGTGCGGGAAACGAATCGAAGCCAAGGTGTGAGTGTGGAACCGAAGCTCGAGCCCGCGGATACCGAGAAGTCATGCTCGAATAAGAAGAAATAATGATAACTAAAATCGACGGAATCCCCGAGTTTTCGATACCAAGTAGAATATAGAATTAGGAAACGTTAGAAAATAGATAGAGGTAGAAATAAGTGCATAAGTTAAATCAATACTATAAAAGGAAACGTATAGGAAATAGAAATAAAAGCGTACGTCATAAGCATTGCCCGATATAATAAGTAAAATAAGTGTGAAAGGTAAAGAATTGTAAGTAGAGTTGATACACTCTATCTAAAGAGCGAATGCGAAGCGTCATAGCAACAAGTATGAAATAGCTGTGCACCGAGGGTCCGACAACACAAAGGTGCAAGAACAATAATAAGCCTACGAGAGTACCGAGAGAGGTGAACATAAAATAGATTATAATCGTCGAAATAACTGCGGAAATTACGGAATTAGATGGACATTTTGTAAAATTCGAGTAACCGTAATCAAAAGTGACATTCTACGAAATTGTTTTTCTTAGAATAAAGGCCTACTGTTAACCACTAAGAAGTCTAAATTAATTAGTCCTGTGATCGAGCCCGAATTCCCACGAAAAATAAAAATATATGATAACGTTAAAGGATTACCGTTACAATAGGCATAACATGTTCTATATATTTATGATGGTATTTTTACCATAAATTCCAATATTTTACGAGAGACATGTTAATATATAGGCATAACATGTTTTATGTATTTGTGGTGGTATTTTTACTATAAGTTCCAATATTTTACGAGAGACATATTAATATAATCCCAAGAGAAAAGGGGAATTAATCCTGATATACTGATCTTTTTTCCATTACCCGACTATACTTGGTAAGCTCATTAATTCGATGTGGGTTGTACTCGTTTCCGAGTGACAGCTATGGGTAGTTTCCATATGGAAGCATAATTGTTCTTTTTGCTGCTGATATTTAACCTAGAGTGTTCGTGTGAACATTTTAATAGTCATAACTCTTTCGTTTAAATCAACAGTTCCTCCGCTTTTGTTAATTGTTTCGCTTAGTTAATAATTGTTCGTGATTTCATCACCTTTGTAAAGAGAGAGAGAGAGAGAGAGAGAAGATTTCAGGCAAGAGCGAGAAGAAAGGGCGCGGTCGCTTGGTCACGTGATAGCGTTCCCTCCAACCGGTCCCTTATGACCAACAACGCCCCGACAGCGACTAGCCGAACCCCTGGTCTAGGATTGAGGGTAAGGCCGCGCTGAATCATAGATCCATAAATGGCAGTCGATAACGGGGTCTACGCAGTAGATCCCACGGTTTGAAAGTTTGCCTTCTGACCGGGAGCGCCGAAAAATTCCATCTTTACAAGATTAATTCTTCCCGGGAGACGGTCGGTAGGACCGCATCTTCACCCTGTTCCGATCTCCGTCGCTAAAATCGCTCTCCTCTCCTCTTAAGAAGTTCGAGAATAAAAGAAAAATGTGAGAGGTTACTTTTACTGTAGCGAAACTAAAACAGAAGAACTTTAACGTAATCGAAATGAAAAAGATAAATGCGACGTTACGTTCGGACGTAACACCAGCTTCAGTTTCACTATGTGAGACCATGTCCGAGCTGGTGACTCAAATGATGGCAAATGAGTTGTAATTGGGTTGAGAATATAAGCCAGTACCGTGACTTTCTACTTGGTGTGAGTGGAACACAAGGTGAGTTGAACCGATTGACCTTTCAGATTGAAAGCTTTTTTGTTGTACAAACGAGAAGCGAGGCCTCGAGAATTGTTAAGCCGTATTGACTATTCTTTGTACCCACACCATAATATGAATTACTAGACCGCACTAGCCTCAGACGTCTCTCGACACCGTTTAATAGGAACCACTTCTGATTATATACATACATCGCAATGCAGATAGCCGAGCAAGTCAACAGTTTTTCCGACATTGAAAAAATGTTTCTCTTTACAGGACCCGCGTTTTCCGATTTTATATCATCCATTTTTCCGGGAGTATCGTCGTACTAGAAAACGCTTGTGAGATGTGAATTTTTGGTAGCTGAATTCTCGTAGCAGTAATATTTTACAGCTATATTTCTATCGAGGATATTGCCAGCAACGTTTACACTGGTACTTAATGCTTCTTTTCTAACTGTTCTAGCACCCTTCTTTAAAATTGGTAATACGCGATGAAGGCCCCCGAGAATGCTACCGAAAGCGTGTCCTCGCTGTTAGGTGTCCCGATATAAATATGGTAAATACCGCCGTACCCGCGACGGCATCATCCGTGCTGCACGCCATCGATATCATCGATAGCGAAGTAATCAGTGGTGGAGCCTTTTAAAATGTAGCGTCACAGTCAACGTCCCCTGTTCGAATGGGATAGGATTACTAAACTCATCTCTTATATCGATTTCAATAATGTGTAAATTGTTGCGCACGAGAGGTATATATCGCTGCGCCGAAAACGATTGACTTTTTATCGAATCGTAGTCTATCTAAGCCATGCTTTGTCTAAACCGTTGTCAGCATCAATGGGGACGATTCGTAAGAGGGGGATTTGTACATCGTCTGTAATATAGGTCTCTCAGATGGCGGTATATACCAACATGCTGTCTGGCATAGCACCAGTGAGAAATGCAAGCCTGCAAACCTGTAGGCCTCTTCCTCGAACTAGAGTAGCTTTGTAATAGAGGGCAATACGCGAAATTCATGATATCGTAGACCGTCGCATATGCGTGCTACTTCGAACTGCCCGGTCAGAAGCGATTTAAAACGCAGATGACGGACATGTGAGGTAACTTATTTATACTCCCCAAAAGAGCGTCCATCGAGAGATATACACCAGATGTTACGAGTACTTGATCTCTACCTACCCTTATCTACGCCATGTTAAAAGATTTAAACCCGATAAATCATAGTCACCATCCTCAACAGATACGAGGTTTCCTACAGTATGGACATGTAAAAGAGTCATCGTATAGACAATTTTCACAAGAGAAACAGACCATTCTCTATGGAAACATATATAACGAAATTACTGCATACTACTGTTGCTCGGTAATACGTCAAAAAGGAACTATCCTTGGGGCTCATATTTATTAGTGACGGCGACTCCAAATGCTCCTCTTCTTTTGATTCCTCATCTTCTTATGATGGAGACAATCGTACTCGCGATAATTCCGCCTTGTAGAAAATACCATAGATACCCTCGTTAGTCCGATCGGGCAAAATAAACACGAATGGTTCTCGATTCACAGATAATCGTTGAATTTTTAATAACTCGTTACTCCAACTGCGTTTATCTTCTTTCGCGAATGCTGCTTTAGCTGTATTGATACGCACCAAGTCACGGTATTTAGGCTATTCAGTTTTTTTTGTGTTGTGATCGTAACGTCCAGCAAGATTTTCTCGGCCTATCGGGGGTTTTCCAGGGTTATGCGTACGGTGGACATTCCACTGAGTCTAGTGTCATTATAAGCATATACAAATTTTTGTAAAAGATCGATGTAACGGTTATTTTGCATGTATGTAATGTAGCACCACACCCGCTGCTTCGTCGTGCAATTAAAGCGTTTGGCAATCGAGGCCCTTATGTCGGGATTACGAGTAGCTCTGCCTTACGAAGCTCGAAAATAGATGTTCTTTTTCTTTAGAAGTTGTTGAAATGGAGGTCCTATAAATTCTTTGCCTCGATCAGTCTGCAATTGCTGACGGTTGTTATTGCGGGAGAGTATGCATGTGAGACTGCGAGCAAAGTTTGCGCTCATTTTGTTACGCAAAGCCGCGACTCACGCGTATTTGCTGAACACATCGATAACAACAAGCATACCCATCGTTGTACGTGGGTATCGAGCGAAGATCAGCTAATTCAGCCTTCCATACATCATCTCTATCACTCACGTTTTACGTACGTCGGGGTAGCGCCGTCGTACGAGGCGTTGCATGTTATATGAATCCTGTGTCTCGAGCCATGGTAACATTTTTTTTTGCCATTTTCCGATCCTGCTATAAAATTTTGTACTTGAGAATAAGATGCAAGATGAGCGGAGTCATAATAGATTTCTTCAAAAATTTTCATTATTTTAACGATGACCAGTTAAACGGATTCGTCTTTTTCTTTACTATTTGTATAGGGGATCTGATATCCGCTAGGTGACGTTTCCTGCCTCTCGACGATGTCGTTATCCGCCGTAAGCATTAAATTTCTGCCTGTGTTTAAGTGTGCGCCTTGGCCTTGTTGTTCTTGCCGTTGTTGCTAGTGCTGCTATCACTAATGCGTGGTAAAATGAGAAGCCGTTGCGCTGTCGAGGACAATGTAGGTATAGGATCGTGTAGTAACTCGTGATTATGGATAAATTTACGTGGCACCTGTATCGTTCACAGAAGTTTGGGAAAGTGAGATCGACCGACGGGTTTCTTACGTCTCCTAACGCGTATAGCATCAATAACAAGATCAATAATAATGCAATTCGAAATTTTACCACCGTCTATGGCAACATCACCGTTACGATCCCATGTCATTTTTTTACCGACTGCACTGCGATGCAATCTGCGAAGTAGCGAAATTGCTTTTAGTTAACATTATTTTGGTATGGTATCGATAATAAGTATGTCATTAAGCCAAGATTTTACTTCGTTCATTAAGACGTCATCGATTTTATCTTCGCGGCTGTTAAATGTTGCCATTTTTCGTTTCGACGGAATATTTGGTACTGTATTATCCTACATGACCAAGTGAAGATGACGGTGTACCGGTGGGCTGTACGGAGGATGATGGCATTGCAGTAGTAGTTGTTGTAGCGTGCTCCGCGAGACCATGTATGTTATCATGAGGAATAAGCACGTTCTTTCTAGCATATACCATATTCCATGTAGTCTAAGACAGGCGCAAGAAGCATCTTGAGAAATTGGACACAGTGCTCGATGTTTTACTTCCTTTTACCACTCCAATTTCCCTTATTGGCGGCTAATCTTCGAAGAATTGTCGCGTGCCTCCCAAGCTGATTCTTTTGTGCGTTATGAAGTCTCACGTTTCCCTGTAACACTTTTAGCGCACACTTGCATATTGTGAGATATTCACATCTAGGGACCGTGAGATTACGGGATATGATAAAATATAATCAAAGAAATTAGCAGGATAGGTCGGACTAGCAAGCGATGAGTAAGAGAGGGTCAATACCTAAGGAAAAGAAAGATAGGTCGACAAATAGTTGTGGATAGAAAGTGAGGAATCATAACAAGAGCGAGAGATCCGAGGACGAGTGAGCGAGAGACTCGGTTCGAGCGCACCGAGCATTGCGGGCAAGAGGCCATCGAACCCGGAGATGTGACAAAAACGATCTACGTCACACCTCTGGAATTCCCTCGCTGCCGTAAACAGCAGGTCAGCGACCAGCTGGCCTTGCTTGGTGGCAAGGGGAATGCGGTGAGCGCGGCAACGGCGAAACGAGAAGTTAATAAATTACGGTAGATTTAAAAAAATACAGCGAGAAGATAGGAGAGGGGATCCAACTGCGACGAGGACTATAAAAAGGGCTGCGCGAGGGGAAGAGTCTCTTAGTCTTTTAAGCCCAAAAATTGAAAGTATCGAGGTATAGAGAAATCGAATCATTGAGATCACCGATCAATCATCAAGAGTTATTTCGATTTCGGAGTGTAAAATCTGTGTCCATGTGTAATACAAGCCAACAAGTGGGTAGAAACGGAGACCAAGCCAAAAGGAAAGACAGGCGAGATATTCACAGAAAGTAGACAGTAATTAGACCAACATTTTCGAAATTGTTATCGATTAAGTCTTAGCTAGGTTGTAAGAACTAGGATTAGGTCCTTAAAATTAATTAGATAGGATCGGGTTAAAAGTTATTTCTAAGAAGATAGAATTAAGAATATATTGCTAAGTGTAGAAAATAAATTGAAAATAAATTAGGTCAGCGGTACTGAAGAAAGTGAAACCAGATCACACAGCATTTAAATCGGTAGGCGAAATAATGATAGCAAGTGAGAGTGAGAGAGAGAACGCCAGATAGTGAACCTTACGTAGAATAGAGAGGAACAGAGGTACGAGCGAGACATCGGCTCGAAGAGCGAGACAGGCGGGTCTGGTGGTGTGCGTGTGTGTGTGTGTGTGTGTGTGCATTGAGCATTCTACTCCATACTCGCGTCCAAAATAATAACAGAAATTGCGAGCCAGGAATACCGAGAATCCATGTACACGAAATAAAATAAGAATTGTATAATAACCATCAGAAATTACCGAATTGCAGTGCGTTGTATGGGCTATTGGTGGACAGATACCGAATATTGACATTTTTATGAAGTTGTTTGTGTTAATAAACCTTACTCTCACACACCTTGAAGTCTAATATTAATTAGTACTGTGTCTGAGCCCGAATTTCCCACGAAAAATAAAAATAATTGTGAACGATAAAAAATTTACCGTTACAATATATACCGTACGAGCACTACCACATCTGTTTTGCACAAAATTGCACGTCGTTGCTCTTGTTTCAGATAAAACAGTACCTGCAATACAATTATCTGTTTTTTTTTACATTACTGGTACATAGCGCGTCGCATCGTGAATCTTTATTGCTTTATGAGGCACGTAAATGTAATGGTATTGATCATCGGGGAATATATAGGCGCGAAATCGATTATTATCAGGGGTCGATTGTTTCAAGTGAAATAATAGATAACCGTGCAGTACATGTGATGCATAGAAATATACGGGGTGCGCCATCTTTTATGTCGGTATGAAAACATTGAATAACTTTTTAAAAAAACCGATTTCCATATATAAGGTATTCTTATTTAATTTTGTCCTTTACAATTTATTTGGACTAGTTTTTGAAAACAACATCAATCAAGTGGCCGCCTTTATTGGCCAACGTAAAGTGTGCCCTTTTTGCTGCGTTTTCCATCACTTTTTCGAGCATCTCGGGTTGAGGCTTGTTGGCGTACACTTTGCTTTTCAAATAACCCCATAAAAATAAGTCCGGAGGGGTCAAATCTGGAGATCTGGGTGGCCCGTCAATGTCGTCATTTTTTGACATTACACGTCCAGGGAATTTTCGTTGCAGAAACTGCATTGTTCGATTTGCAGTGTGGCATGGCGCACCGTCTTCTTGAAACCAGTAACCGTCCAGACCTTTTTCACACATTTATGGGCAGACATAATGAGCGAACTTCCACCGATATTGATTCCCATCGACTGTTTCGCCTTCTCTGAAAAAAAGGCCCAATGATGGTTTTGGCACAAACGCCGGCCTAAACAGCCACTTTTCGGTCATGCAATGGTGTATCATGGATCTCGTTTGGATTCTCCGTTCCCCAAATGCGGCAATTATGCTTGTTAACGGCGCCAGAGAGTGCGAAATGGGCCTCGACGATATGCATGTTGAGTTAACACAACTGAACGACTATTTTCAATGTACAGCGTCACTATTTCGACGCGTTGTTCCGAAGTGAAGCAAATCATGGTTAAAATTATACTGAATTAACGTTTCAAAAAAATGACTACTCAAGTCAATCGGTTGATAAATTTCAAAGTTATTCAATGTTTATATACCGACATAACAGATGGCGCACCCTGTACCTCCTACAAAAATCTCCGATTCTCGGTACTTACAAGGGTCAATCAATAAATAGTCGGCGTTGCGCCGTCTGTTGGTCGAGGAAAGAAATCAATAGCGACGTTTAGTAGTGCTATCCTTCACATGACTGTTGTCAAAGTTTCAACTCGCTGTGATGTTTAGTTCGCGTTTGACAGTCATCGAAAGACAAACAACTTTTGTGTTTTTACAAAAATGGAAAAAATTGAGTATCGTGCAGTGATTCGATTTTTGGTTTTGAAAAAGAAAACGAACAATGAAATCAACGCGGAGCTAGACGAAGTTTATATGGACCTTGCACCTTCGTTATCAACCATTAAATATTGGACAGCTGAATTTAAACGCGGTCGTATGAGCATTGTTGACGATGAACGTCCAGGTCGTCCAAATGAGGTCGTCATACCAGAAACAATTTAAAAAGTCCACGCTATGGTGTTAAATGATCGGAGACTAAAAGTGCGTGAGATTGCTGAGGCCACAGGCATATCATATGGCTCAGTGATTTCAATCCTGAGTGATCAGTTGGGTATGAAAAAGTTATCCGCAAGATAGATTCAAAGGCGTGTTTGGCGATCTATAAGCGTGATCCTGTTGAGTTTTTGCGTCGTTACGTAACCGTGGACGAAACATGGATCCAACACTATACACCAAAGACAAACGAACAATCGAAACAATGGACTTCACCGACCGAACGTGCTTCGAAGAAGGCGAAGACGGTGTAATCGGCCGGTAAGGTCATGGCCACATTTTTTTGGGAAGCACGCAGCATAATCTACATCGATTACCTTCCGCCGAAAAAAACGATTAATGGCGAATACTATGCAGCCGTACTGACCCGATTCAACAACGAATTGAAGAAAAAACGTCCACATTTGGCGAGGAAAAAAGTGCTCTTCCATCAAGACAATGCACGCGTTCACACGTGCCCAGTTGCCATGGCCAAAATTCATGAATTTAAATACTAATTGCTTTCGCATCCACCGTATTCTCCAGATTTGGCCCCCTCCGACTTCTTTCTGTTTCCAAACCTGGAAAAATGTCTTGGCGGAAAGAGATTTGGTTCCGGAGATGACCTCATCGCCGAAACAGAGACCTGTTTTGAGGACCTTCCGAAATCGTATTATTCGGAGGACATAAAAAAATTGGAAAATCGTTGGAATAAGTGTATCGAGCTAAAAAGAGATTATGTTGAGAAATAAAAAGATTTTTGTCCAAAAAACGCGATTTTTTTCACCAAGCCTACTATTTATTGATCGACCCTCGTACTTGACGTGCTAAATGCTGAGTTTATGTTGTGCTAGCTGATGAGGCGCGCGTCCGCGGTATAAACTGATATTTACTTCGGATGTAAATTAAATAGCAATAGTTTTTCAAATTTCTCACATATAAATCAATATTTTTATTTCACTACGCATACAGCTCTATATGCAAAATTTACGAATCATGTTATGCCATAGTCATCCGCCACACACTTATCATACACTCATTTACGAATATCGACGCGATCTTCATAGGATGTTGACACGTTGGTCGAGCGAGATGACAAAAATATCTGACGTCATTAAAGCGGAATGTTTCTTCGCTGTCAAAAACAGCGGGTCAGCGACCAGCTGATCGCACTTGGCGGCGAGGAGAAGGCCGCCATGAGGTAACTGCAACCTGCAAAATAAATTTTTTTGTTGATATTCGAATAAAATGAGAAAAGTCAAGAGAGAGGGAAATGAAGCGGGAGACATGTATACAATTCAGAGCAGAGGGGCCTCGGCCTTTTCTTCTGTGAAAACCACCGTATCAAAAAGAACAAGGACTGATTACCTATTGAATTGCGAAAAACGCCTGACCATGTGTAAGAAATTATTTCATGGAAAGCAACAGGAAATTAAAACGCCAATACATTGAAATAAATCGATCAAGGGGATTAAGTAGATCCCAGTAATCTAAGAATGATGAATTAAGCCAGCAAGTAGATCTGAATAATTTAGGAACTACAAAATAAGCTAGAAAATAGATCCGAAGAAATTATGAATTATAAAGTAAGCTAGGAATATTGGTTTGAGTTTAGTCTAGTTTGACTCCAAGAGATTGGTTAAGGGATAATCTAAGAAGATTCATTGCAGATTAAGTAGAATAGAGGAGAAACTAGAATAATCATAGGATCAGTGGTGGATAATGAATAAATCTACTAAATTCTAGAGAGTAAG